>OU342733.1:509840533-510423821 GCA_910589765.1 Avena atlantica | reverse complement strand
CCTAGGCGCATTCGGGAGGGAGAGAGAGAGGAGGGCAGCAGGGTGGCTAGGGCTTGAGGAGGAGGTGTGGGGGGGGGGCGTGCGCCCCAGCCCTCTTTATATATAGGGGTGGGCGGCTGGCCCTTGCCCCTCCCCCAAGCCCTAGGGCCGGCGGCCAAGGAGGGAGGAGTGGGGGGCAAGTTCCCCCCTTCTAGAAGCTCCCCTAGGGTTTCCCCTAGGGCTTGTCCGGCTGTATGGGGCCTTGTTCCCCTGGCCCAATGCGGCCAGGGAACTCCCTCGTAGGCCCACGCCCCCTCCCGACAAGTGGGGCCATGTTGGTCCCACTCCAGAAGGTTCTAGAAGCTTCTGGTACAATACCGAACAACCCGAAACAATTCCGAACTCCAAAATCTGCTTTGCCTTATATGAATCTTATTCTCCGGACCATTCCGGAACCTCTCGTGACGTCCTGGATCTCATCCGAGACTCCGAAAAAAACTCATAAACCAATTATCCAATCTATCCTAGCGTCAAGACACGTTAAGTGTGTGACCCTTCGGGTTCGAGAATATGCAGACATGATCTTCTATCAATAATCAACAGCGGGGTCTGGAAACCCATATTGACTCCCACACATTCATCGATGATCATATCGTATGAACCACAATGCCAGGATTCAATCAATCCCATATATATATTCCCTTCGTCGCGCGATATTTTACTTGCCCGAGATTCGATCGTCGGTACCGGCATACCTAGTTCAATCTCGTTCACAGCAAGTACTTTACTCGTTCCGTAATCCGATATCACTTTGTGATTAACTCCTTAACCACGTGCTTGCAAGCGGTGTTGATATCGATTACCGAGTGGGCCTGAAGTATATCTCTCCGACTTGGGAGGGACAAATCCCATCTCGATACATACAACCCAATAGGTACTTTCCGATCACCTGAGAGACACCTTTATGATCACCCTATCATAGGATGACGTTTGGTGACCTCAAAGCTTTCTTCCGATACCAGGGAGTTGCATTATCTCATGGTCTAAGGAATACAATATTTGACATAAGAAAAGCTTCGCAAAGATGAACACGATGACACGATCTAATTTCTCCGCTTAATTTGGGTCTGTCCATCATATCATTCTCCCAATGATATGATCTCATTATTAATCGACAACTCATGTCTATGTTTAGGAAACCTTAACCATCATTAATCAATGAGCTAGTCCATAGAGGCGTACTAGGGACACGGTGTTGTTCACAAACCACACAAGTATTAAAGTTTCCGCTTAATACAATTCTAGCATGGAATATAAATTTATCATGAACAAGAATTATAATAATACCATCTTTATTATTGCCTCTAGGGCATAATTCCAACAGTCTCCCACTTGCACTAGAGTCAATAATCTAGTTTACATCTGGCAAACAATCTAACACCCATGGCACTAAGGTGCTGATCATGTTTTGCTCGTGGAAGAGGTTTAGTCAATGGATCTACGACATTCAGATCTGTATGTACTTTGCTAATCTTGAGATCTCCATTTGTTATATAATCTCGGATTATATGAAACTTGCGGTTGATATGCTTGGTCTTTGGATGATATCTTGGTTCCTTAGTCAGTGCTATGGCGCCAGTGTTGTCACACAATATCTCCAGTGGGTCCAAGGCACTTGGAACCACACCAAGCTTAGTGATGAAGTTCCTGATCCAAACTCCTTCACTTGACGCTTCTGCGGCAGCCATGTATTCCGCTTCTACTGTAGATCCCGCGATCACGCTTTGCTTGCAGCTTCTCCAGCTCACAGCTCCTCCATTCAAAATATAAACGTATCTTGTCCGAGATTTAGAATCATCCTTGTCGGTGTCGAAACTAGCGTCGACGTAACCCTTTACGACGAGCTGTTCATCACGTCCATAGACTAAGAACATTTCTTTAGTCCTATTTAAATACTTTAGGATGTTCTTCACGGCTGTCCAGTGTTCCACTCCTAGAACACTTTGGTATCTGCTCGTCAAACTAAGAGCATTGGACACATCCGGTCTAGTACACAACATGGCATACATGATAGAACCTATGGCCGAGGCATAAGGCACTTTGCTCATAGCTTCTCTATCATTTACCGTGGCTGGACAATGAGCCTTGCTCAATATCTTACCTGACAACATAGGCACTGAACCTTTCTTTGCCTTATCCATTCTGAACCTTTTCAGAACTTTGTCTAGGTATGTACTCTGGCTTAAAGCTATTAGGCGTCTTTGTCTATCTCAATAGATTTTGATGCCTAATATATAAGCAGCTTCCCCTAGGTCTTTCATTGAAAAACATTTCTTCAAATAACTCTTCACATCGTTAAGCATGTCAATGTCATTTCCAATAATCAATATGTCATCCACATATAGTACTAGAAATGTCACTGATCTCCCACTCACTTTCTTGTAGATACAAGCTTCGTAGCAATTTGGAACAAATCCAAAGCTCTTGATCACTTGATCAAAACGAAGGTTCCAACTCCGAGATGCTTGCTTCAGTCCATAAATGGAACGCTGAAGTTTGCATACTTTATCAGCATCCTTAGGATCGACAAAACCTTCGGGTTGCATCATATACAACTCTTCATCAATGTTGCCATTGAGGAACGCAGTCTTGACATCCATCTGCCATATTTCATAATCATGAAATGCAGCAATTGCTAATAAAATCCGAATGGATTTAATCATCTCTACAGGAGAGAAAGTCTCATCGTAGTCAACACCTTGAACTTGTCGAAAAGCTTTCGCGACAAGTCGTGCTTCATAGACAGTAACATTACCATCCGCGTTCGTTTTCTTCTTGAAAATCCATTTGCACTCAACGGCCTTTCGGTCGCTAGGAGGTCCACCAAAGTCCATACTTGGTTTTCGCTCATGGATCCCAATTCGGATTTCATGGCCTCTAGCCATTTCTCAGAGTCTGGGCTCATCATTGCTTCCTCATAGTTCGCAGGTTCACTGTCGTCTACTAACAAGATAGTTAAGACAGGGTTGCCGTACCACTCAGGAGGGGCACGCGACCTTGTCGACCTGCGACGTTTAGTAGTAGCATCGTCCGAAGCTTCATGATCCTTGTCATTAGCTTCCTCTATTGTCGGTGCAGACGACACATGAACAATTTCAGGTGCTGCGCTACTCTACAACTCAAGAGAAGGTTCAACAACCTCGTCTAGCTCTACTTTCCTCCCACTCACTTCTTTCGAGAGAAACTCCTTCTCAAGAAAGGATCCGTTCTTTGCGACAAACACTTTGCCTTCGGATCTATGATAGAAGGTATACCCAATATTTTCCTTAGGGTATCCTATGAAGACGCATTTCTCCGCTTTGGGTTCGAACTTTTCCGGCATCAACTTCTTGATGTAAGCTTCGCATCCCCAAACTTTAAGAAACGACAACTTGTTTAGCACCAAACCACAGTTCATACGGTGTCGTCTCAACGGATTTAGATGTTGCCCTATTTAAAGTGAATGCAGCGGTTTCTAATGCATAACCCCAAAATGATAACGGCAAATCAGTAAGAGACATCATTGATCGCACCATATCTAATAGAGTTCGATTCCGGCGTTCAGACACACCATTGAGCGGTGGTGTTCCGGGTGGCGTGAGTTGCGAAACGATTCCGCTTGCTTTAAGATGCGTGAGAAAATCATAACTCAAATATTCACCTCCACGATCGGATCTGGAAACTTAACTTTTCTGTTACGATGGTTTTCCACTTCATTCTGAAATTATTTGAACTTTTAAAATGTTTCAGATTTATGTTTCATTAAATAGATATACCCATATCTACTTAAGTCATCAGTAAAAGTGAGAAAGTAGCGATATCCACCGCGCGTCGAAACACTCATCGGTCCGCATACATCGGTATGTATGATTTCCAACAAGTCCGTTGCTCGCTCCATCATTCCGGAGAACAGGGTTTTGATCATCTTGCCCATGAGGCATGGCTCGCATGTGTCAAATGATTCAAAATCAAGAGACTCCAAAAGTCCATCAGAATGGAGTTTCTTCATGCGTTTTACACCAATATGACCTAGACGGCAGTGCCACAAATAAGTAGTATTATCACTATCTACCTTGCATCTCTTAGCCTCAATGTTATGGATGTGTGTTTCATCCCTTTCGAGATTCAGAAGAAATAAACCATTCACAGCAGGTGCATGACCATAAAAGATGTTACTCATATAAATAGAACAACCATTATTCTCAGATTTAAATGAATAACCGTCTTGCAATAAACACGATCCAAATATGATGTTCATGCTCAACGTAGGCACATAATAACATTTATTGAGGTTTAAAACTAATCCCGAAGGTAAAACTAAGGAGAGCGTGCCGACGACCATCACATCAACTCTTGATCCATTGCCAACGCGCATCGTCACCTCATCCCTCGCTAGCCGCCGTCTATTCCGTAGCTCCTGTTTCGAGTTACAAATATTAGCAACTGAACCAGTATCAAATACCCAGGCACTACAACGAGGGCTAGTAAGGAAAACATCAATAACATGTATATCAAATATACCTCTGATGGTTGTAGAGGGAGTGTCCCAACCCTTATTTAACATAAGGTGGAGTCCCCTGTGTTTACAATGCTAGTCCCTGGATCAATAGTTAGCATCCATAGTTAAGATGTAATATCAAGAAACAAAGGTCATAATATAACTTTATAACCAGGAATAAAGTAATTTCATTACATCTTACATAGCTCATTTGGCTATTACATTACAATGCAGCGGAATAACTATAGTATGGGGTCCTTCATCTTCAAAGTGCCACATGCAGATGTTGGTTGTAGACTTTGTAATCCTAATCAATCAATCTTCACTAAAATCAATCAAACCTGCAACATTACAAGTTACAGCCACAAGGGTCAATACATTTGAATTGTATTGGCAAGCTTCACTACTATGTAGAATATAAGTGGATTCTATCACTACATGCATTTTTGGATAAGTAGGGTTTAAGGCTTCTTTGCAGAAAGCAATAGTTTATCCTATCTTTTCAAAATGGTTTTGGTCCTTTGTCAAATCTCCTTTTCAAAATCCCTTGAACTCCTTGGTAACCCCAAATGTTCAAGTCCTTGTCAAAAATTCCTTGAGCTCCTTGGTACCCCCAAGTGCATCAAGTTTTATCAAAATCTCTTGAGCTCCTTAGTAACCCCAAGTGCATCAAGTTTTATCAAAAACTCTTGAGTTCCTTGGTACCCCCAAGTATTCAATTCTTTAAAAGTTTTCTTTTAGAAATTAGAATGTCGAGATTTCCCATAGCTTCAAACTTTAGTTGCTCAGTATTGTCCATAACCGGGGACACGGCTAAGTACTTAGATTTTATTATCTTCTGTAGAAGTAGTACACTTTACCCACATGTCACAATCCCATCTTGTTGCCACCAGTGGCCACTGGATTAGTGCTCACCAAGATGGAGTACCGGCAGATTGAGAATGTGACGAAGTCTTTCCAGAGGGTCCTCCCATACACCATTGCTAGCTTGTCTTCAATACCCATGTAGGATTCCAGGTCCCCATGTCCAGTAAGCTGAAGACAATGCATGGGTCTTCCCAATGTAGTTGACTAAGCCAGAGCCATAAATAGCATGTGGTTGCACACGAAAGCCACAATTGGAGAAACATGTTCAATCTCTAAGTTTCCTGGGTGGTTTCCTTTGGAGCACAACACAAAGAGATTGCCATTGACATGGTTCCTTTTGTTGCCACCTTCTCCAAAACTCAAAGTATCCTTGGCCACCCAGGTGGTTCATTGAGTCCTTGTTTTATTATATAAAATCACAAGTCCTTTTCTCAACTTCATAAAATCTCAACATGTATCTATTTTCAAAATAAGGCATGGCTAAGCATGTAACAACTACATTGTTTCCACTAAGGAATGTATAGGGTATCCTATTAGGATTTAGCATAGCATAAGTATAGAAATTCTTTTCATGCATGTTTTCAAAATCCACTAAGTATAATGAAAATAGTAGGACTTTAGATGATAGTGTCACTTGCCTTTTTGGTAGGGAATGGTGGTTCACTTCTTGATCTTGCTAGTCTCACACTTTACTAACTTCACTACAATCAACCAAGAAAACACAATATCAACCAACATTCCAAACCAATAATCAATCAAACAATTCACTCACATAAAACAATGGGATCTAAGTCATGCATGTAAGCATGCAAAAGATGGTTCTATTTGCCAAGATGGTCTCCACTAGGCTTGTAAACTTTACAAGGTACAAAGTGGTCATTTTCCAAAGTGGCAAAGTTATTTGCAAAAGGGTTTTATCCATAAACCATTTTTAAATCCATTCATTATTTTATGTGGTGGAAAATATTTTTTATCAAAGCAACAACTTTATGTTGTTCACCAAATAAGTTGTTGTTTCTCAAAAACTTGGTGTTTAGGGTCAGTAGGTTTGCTCCAAAACATTTTCCCAAAGTTTTTACTCCAAAAACATTTTCATAACCAAAACCATTATTTTTATTTGGCTAGAAATGGACTAAACCAATTAATCCATCCTAAACTTCACCAAATCCATTTTCAAAACCATGGGTTGGTTCCTAGGGTCAGTAAGTTCACCACAAACTAATTTGCCAAGATTTCAACTTTTAAAACATTTTTGAACAATTTTTCTAATCTAAACAAGCATTCAATTGTTTCTGCAAAAACAACTAATCTAACAGATACTATTTACCAAACAAATGGCATGGTTGGCTAGGGCTTGTTCCACTGATTCCAACGATATAAAGTTTGTAATTTTTGGACGCGTGGATCAAAAGTTATAAGAGTTTCAATTTGCAATTCAAATCTGTTTTCAATATGTTTTTAAATCGAAAACCTGGCCACGTGTCACAAAGCCATTGGCTGGTACCGGTTCGGGTGGATCGCGTGCTGTAGGCCGTTGGATCAAGTTGCATCGCACGACACTGGCTGCGTACCCTTTCGCTGATAAGTGGATCTATCGTGTCTCTTCGATCTAAATCGAAGGGCTCTTATCTATCTTGCCAAGAACTGGCGACGCAAGGTCAACGGCGAGCGGCGGTGCGGTCATATGGTGGCGGCGCTGGCGAAGTAGGAAGTGAGAGAGAGAGAGGGAGTAGTCTCACCGTGTTCGCAGAAGCCTGGGGAAGCTCAATGTACGGTCGGCTTGGCAAGGGGCGCTCAGGGTCTGCAGCAATTCCTCGCCGGAGTCAAGGACGGCGTCGGGCGGTCCTGTTCGTGGTTGGAGGCGACGCTGTAGATCACGCGGAGGCAAACAGAGGGCGTAGTTAGGTGCAGGAGAGTGAGGAGCGTGCAGGAGCATCAACGCGAGGGAAAGGGGCGGTCGGATACTACCTGGGGATCTCGTTGGAGTTGCAGCGGACGACGGAGTCGTTCAGTCGAAGACGAAGTCGTCGCTGCAGAGTACTCGCGAGTGAGGAAAAGGTACTGGCAGATGCAGGAGATGATGGCGAGCAAGATAGTGTGCTCTGGTGATAGTGGGGCTAGCGGTGGTGGCCGGAATTTTCGCCGGAGAGCGTCGGAGACAGTGACGGTTTGGAGATGATTCCGAGCAGCCTGGTGGCGATGTGGAGTTGGCGTTTGAGGGGAATGATAGAGGGAGGAGAGGCGCTTAAGTGCACGCAGTCACGGGCTGAATCAATGCGTGGTTAAGGAGGAATCAAGCGCACATTCAACAGCAGAAACGGCGACGAGGTTTGGGGAGAAGTAGTCGCAGCGGGTGGAAACGATGATAGGAAGGTGGGGTCGGCTGGTCAGTGAGAAAGGGAGTGAGGGGGAGGGTCCACCTGTCAGTCACTCTGCGGGTCAGGGAGCGGGTGCGAAGCGTTTTTCTGCGGATGAGGGGAACTGGGCTGGTTTTGGGCTGTTGGGCTTGGCCGGTTGGGCTGGTCCAATTATTATTTTTCTTTCAAAACGTTTTTC
This sequence comes from Avena atlantica, assembly GCA_910589765.1. Lineage (NCBI taxonomy): Eukaryota > Viridiplantae > Streptophyta > Magnoliopsida > Poales > Poaceae > Avena > Avena atlantica. Next base: position 510,415,882 of record OU342733.1, on the reverse strand, counting down.
TTTTTCTATTTCTAATTTCTGTTTTGAAATTCAAACAACCAAACAATACTCAAATCAATTCAAACAATCACCACACTACACAACTTTGAATTTGGTTCTGTTCATTAACATAAACCAAAATTCCAAAACCAATTTCAAAAATAAAATAATATTTTTATTTTAGAGTCCATTTATAATTAAATAAATAGACCTTGTCTAATAAATCAAAATAGAATTTGTTTTATTTAAAAACTTCATTTGAAAACTAAATATTTTCAAAACCAAATCAGTAGGTTTTATTTGGGAATATAAAATAGTTGGAAAACTTATTTTAAATAAATAAGTAAGTTTTGATGATTTGGAAATAGTAAAACCTTTATTAATAAAACTTGGATATTAAATCCTTATTACTTTATTTTAAATAAACTTTTACTATTTTTATCAAATGGAAATATTTTTATTTTAAAGGCTTGGCCAAGTTTAATTTGGCTTATAAAATAATCCTTATTTGTAAAACTTCTATTTCCTTTGAAAACCAAATCTTTTTATTTAAAAGATCCAAAATAGTAATTTTAAATATTTTATTTTTATTTTCCTTTATTAAATGTTTATCTTTTTAAAACTCTTTAGGATTTTATTTGATCCAAATTGGTTTGAAGATTTCCAATTGGATTCAAAAAGTTTCGTCTCACTCTGAAAATCAAACAAAGTTTTATTTTATTCATTTATTTTTCACATTACAAGATTTGGAAAATCTTGGGATGTGACAATGGTGCCAGCCTTCTTGTCCGCTAAGTACTTCGGACAGTTGCGCTTCCAGTGACCCTTGTCCTTGCAATAGAAGCACTCAGTGTCCGGCTTAGGTCCAGACTTGAGCTTCTTCTCAGCAGGGGCAACGCGCTTGCCCCGCCTTTTTTGATGGGCTTCTTTGCACCCTTACCTTTCTTAAAGTTGGGGGGGCTTGTTGACCATCAACACATGATTATCTTTCTTGATGTCCACCTCCGCAGCTTTCAGCTTAGTGAAGAGCTCAGTGATCATATCAGTAGAACCAATCTGATTATGAGTAACTACAAAACCTTTGTAGCTAGGAGGGAGTGATTGCAGAACCCTGTCAATCTTGAGCTCCTCTGGAATCTTGCAGTCCAGTTGCTCAAGGCGTTGAGTGTAGCCCGACATCTTTATGGCGTGCTCACTAACGGAACTCCCTTCCTCCATCTTGCAGTTAAAGAATTTCTCAGAGATCTCATATCTCTCAGAACGGGCCTGAGTCTGAAACATAGTTTTCAGTTCCTCAAGAATCTCAAAGGGCCCAAGGAAATCCTCAAAACGATTTTGAAGGTCCGATTCCATAGCAAACAACATGGTGCTCTTAATCACACCATAATCATCCTTGCACGACTGATAAACAGCTTTCTCATCAGCCGGCGCATCTACAGCAGGGGAGTCACCTAGCGCTTTCTCAAGGACATAGTCCTTTTGTCTGCCAGCGAGAATGATTCTCAGATTGCGGAACCAGTTGGTGAAGTTAGACCCATTGTTCTTAAGCTTTTCTTTCTTAGCAAAAACATTGAAGTTGAAGTTGGACTTAGCCATTTGATCTACAAAATTTGCAAGTACAATTTAGACTATGTTCATGATAACTAGTTCAACTTAATCAAATTAATAGATGAACTCCCACTAAATTCAACATCCCTCAAGTTGTTTAGTGAACATGATCCAAATTCACCACACCTAATCCGATCTTCACGAGAAGAGATGTGGTTTCAATGGTGGACAACGAAGTGTCGATCATATCATTCATATGACTCATGCTTAACCTTTCGGTTCTTGTGTTCCGAGGCCATGTCTGTACATGCTAGGCTCGTCAAGTCAAACCCAAGTATTTCCATGTGTGCAAAACTGGCTTGCACCCATTGTATGTGAACGTAGAGTTTATAGCACCCGATCATCACGTGATGCTTGAACATGACGAACTTTCGCAATGGTGCATACATGGGGAGAACACAGTTTTATCTTGATCTTTAAGTGAGGAATCATCTTATAATGCTACCGTCGCGATCTAAGCATAATAAGATACATAAAAGGGTAAACATCACATGCATATAACTTTATGTGACATGGTACAGCCAATCTTCGCGCAATGATCTCCATCTTGTGCGTGCCAGCATGATCTCCATCACTCCACCATTATTGCCTCCACCATGAATAGCAACTACAACTATTGCTAACTACTTAGCGATAAAGTAAAGCTATTACATGGCGTATAAGAAGTTGACACACAGGTCATACACAATTATAAAGACAACCATATGGATGCTGCCGGTTGTGTACTCATCGACATGCAAGTCGTGAAACATTACAAAACATGATCATTGCATACAACATACACATCACATCTTGGGCCATACCATATCACAGAAACACTCCCTGCAAAAACAAGTTAGACGCCTCTACTTTGTTGTTGCATGTTTTACGTGGCTTATGGGAGTAACAAGCTAAGAACGATTCTTACCTACGGAAAGCCACAACGGTGATATTATGGTTGCCAAACTCCGGTGTAAATCCCATGACAACTATAGTGAGAGAAACTGGCATCCACCAGCCGCATGTGTGGAACAAGCCACACGTCAAGTGCGGAGCCGGTCTCGCGAACGAGGTCGCGTAAAGTTGGCCTGGACCGCTTTGATCTCACTATCCCGCGTCATAAGAAGTACACAAACAAGAGGCTTGCAACAGAAAACATCAACGCCCGCAACAAGCATGTTGCGTTCTACTCGTGAAACACATCTACGCATAGATCTAGCTCTGATACCACTGAAGGGTTTCGCAGCATAGTAAATCAAAAAAAATTCTACGGATGCGAACGGGAAAGCCAAGATCTAATCTAGGATATGCAAACAACGAGGGGGAATAGATGAGATCTTCATACCCTTGAAGATTCACACAGCGAAACGTTCAACGGAACGTGGTTGATGTAGTCGTACTCACTTCTCCTCCTCGCGATCCGATCCGATCTAACACCGCAAGTGGCGATGCCTCCGAGAGATGCACACGTGCGGCACCTCGACGTCTCCTCCTTCCTCGGTCCAGCAAGTGGGGTGGAGAGATAGGTTGGATCTACAACACGACGGCGTGGTGCAAGCGGTGGAGAGTTTCTGCGGCAGGGCTTCGCCTACGCGCAGTCGGGAGAGAGAGAGAGAGGAGGGCAGCAGGGCGGCTAGGGCTTGAGGAGGAGGTTGTAGGGGTTCGTAGCATGGAAAACAAAAAATTTCTACCGCATACAAACAAACAAGCCAAGATCTATCTACTAGATTGTAGCAACGAGTTGATGGAATAACTCACCCTCGAAGATTCCAAAGTGTTTAATGAGAGCGGATTCTCGTGGGTGATGTAGTAGTACTCTTCCCGATCTCAAGATCGCATAGACGATCCTTCCGGCGCTGCGTTCCGGCAGCGCTCCCGCATTCGATCACACGTTCGGTACTCGACGAAGACCTTCCTCTCCCTTGTTCCAGCAGGCAGCGGAGGTTGTAGCACTCTCCTCGCGATTCCGGCAGCACAACGGCGTGGTACCGGAAGTAGAGGGGAGATCTTGCAGGGCTTCGCCTTAAGCCGGAGCGAGTATGGTGGACTATGAGAGAGAGCCTCGGTGATCTAGGGTTTAGACGCACCAAGGAGGGGCAAGGCCAGCGGCTAGGGTTTGACCTAGGCGGCGGCGGCGAGCTGCCCTAGGCGGCGGCTATGGTGGGCGGCGGCTAGGGTTAGGGTTTAGAGGGGTGTGTGTTGTATCCTTGGAGGGGCAGCCCTGCCCCTCCTTATATAGGTGGAGGGGGCGCGCCAAGGGGAGGGGAGTCCCTCCCCAACTCGGTCTCCAAGTGGGCCGGCGGTGGAGGGAGGGAACTCCTCCCGAAGTAGGTTTCCTACTTCCCCTCCACCTCACAAAATAGCCGTTTGACTTTTCAAATTGGCGTTTGACTTTTCAAACTAGGATTTGATTAAACCCTTTATTTTGTTCAGCGATGACACCTAGTACATGATGCAATCATTCCAACTTGTTATGACACATTCATGTACCCTTCCCCTCCGGAGTGCCAGACATTTCGGAACCTTTTAGAACATTCCCGATGAAAACACCGAAACCATTCTCCAACCCCGAAACAGGACTTTCCTTATATGAATCTTATTCTCCGGACCATTCCGGATCTCCTCGTGATATCCCGGATCCCATCCGAGACTCCGAACAACATTCGGTCTCTTACTCATCATTCCATAACTACTCAAACAACGTCGAATCCTTAAGTGTGTCTCCCTACGGTTCGTGAATTATGCGGACATGCTCGAGACACTTCTCCGAACAATAACCAATAGAGGAATCTGGAAATTCATATGGCTCCCACATATTTCTACGATTACTTTGCGATCGAATGAACCACTTACATACGATACCAATTTCCCTTTGTCTCACGATACTTTACTTATCCGAGGTTATGATCGTCGGTATCTCTGCATACCTAGTTCAACCTCGTTACCGATAAGTACTATTTTCTTGTTCCCGTGGTATGTGATCCCTTGTGAGCCAGTCACATGCTTGCAAGCTAATTGGATGACATTACACCGAGAGGGCCCAGAGTATATCTATCCGTCATATGGATGGACAAATCCCACTCTTGATCCATGTGTTTCAACCAAAACTTTCCGAATACTCAATGCCACCTTTATAGCCACCCAGTTACGGTGTGGTGTTTGATGTCATCAAAGCATCCTTCCGGTGAAGGTGATATGCATGATCTCATGGTCGAAGGAATTAGGTTACTATGTATCAGAAAGCATATAGCAATTGAACTATTAAAATGACTTGATCTTTATGCTACGCTTATCTATAGGAGTATGTCCACCATATCATTCTCCTAACGATATGATCTTGTTGTTAATAACATCTCAATGTTCATGATAGGGAAACCACAATCATTTATTAACCAACAAGCTAGTATTATAAAGAGGCTTTACTAGGGACTCTATTTTAGTTTACAAATCACACAAGTATTAATGTTTCCTTGTTAATACTATTATAGCATGAATGTAAACATTTATCATAAACACAAAGATACAATAATAACTTTATTTATTATTGCCTCTAGGGCATATCTCCAACAGAGGTGTGTTTGTGTGTGTGGGGGGGGGGTGCGCCCCCAGCCCTCTTTATATAGAGGGGTGGGCGGCTGGCCCTTGACCCTACCCCAAGCCCTAGGGCCGACGACCAAGGAGGGAGGAGTGGGGGGCAAGTTTCCCCCCTTCTAGAAGCTCCCCTAGGGTTTCCCCTAGGGCTTGGCCGGCTGGGCCTATGGGGCCTTCTGCCCCTGGACCAATGCGGCCAGGGCACTCCCTCATAGGCCCACGCCCCCTCACGACAAGTGGGGCCACGTTGGTCCCACTCCGGAAGGTTCTAGAAGCTTCCAGTATAATACCGGACAACCCAAAACAATTCGGAACTCCAAAATCTACTTTGCCTTATATGAATCTTATTCTCCGGACCATTCCGGAACCTCTCGTGACGTCTTGGATCTCATCCGAGACTCCGAAAAAACTCATAAACCAATTATCCAATCTATCCTAGCGTCAAGACACGTTAAGTGTGTGACCCTTCGGGTTCGAGAATATGCAGACATGACCTTCTATCAATAATCAACAGCGGGGTCTGGAAACCCATATTGACTCCCACACATTCATCGATGATCATATCGGATGAACCACGATGCCAGGATTCAATCAATACCATATATATATATATATTCCCTTCGTCGCGCGATATTTTACTTGCCCGAGATTCGATCGTCGGTACCGGCATACCTAGTTCAATCTCGTTCACAGCAAGTACTTTACTCGTTCTGTAATCCGATATCACTTTGTGATTAACTCCTTAACCACGTGCTTGCAAGCGGTGTTGATATCGATTACCGAGTGGGCCCGAAGTATATCTCTCTGACTTGGGAGGGACAAATCCCATCTCGATACATACAACCCAATAGGTACTTTCCGATCACCTGAGAGACACCTTTATGATCACCCTCTCATATTATGACGTTTGGTGACCTCAAAGCTTTCTTACGATACCAGGGAGTTGCATTATCTCATGGTCTAAGGAATACAATATTCGACATAAGAAAAGCTTCGCAAAGATGAACACGATGACACGATCTAATTTCTCCGCTTAATTTGGGTATGTCCATCATATCATTCTCCCAATGATATGATCTCATTATTAATCGACAACTCATGTCTATGTTTAGGAAACCTTAACCATCATTAATCAATGAGCTAGTCCATAGAGGCGTACTAGGGACACGGTGTTGTTCACAAACCACACAAGTATTAAAGTTTCCGCTTAACACAATTCTAGCATGGAATATAAACTTTATCATGAACAAGAATTATAATAATAACATCTTTATTATTGCCTCTAGGGCATAATTCCAACAAAAACCACACATGGGGTCCCACATGTTCTTTCAATCTCCCCCATTTTGGTAACTGATGACAATCCCTTTACGAGGGTTTATATAAGGAATATTAATGAATAAAATGGTAACACCAATATCAAATACTACAAAAGTATGTGATATTGGTACCACCACCATATATAGAGCAAACTCCCCCACAATCTATGCATGTGTGATGAACTCGAATTTCATTGCATATATTGCCAATCATTATCATTGGTGGAGTTTCCTCTATATACCACATGCTAAGCAACAACAAAGATGCAAGAGCATGAAAGGCAAATGCTTAAGAACAAACTCAAGGCATAAACCATTTCCCTTAAACCCTCTAAAACTTCTCCCCCATTGGCATTGATTGCCGAAATGGGTGACAAGCTCTAGAAGGCAAATATAGTAATAATTCCTCCAAAGGTGTGCCTACGCACATATCCAATGATGAAAACTTGGGAGGGAGTAGAACTATATCGAGGATCTGAAGATTGCCAAAGTAATAAATAAACGACGCATCACAAAAGACACAAGAAATCACGAGATTCGACAAATCAATTGAAAACAACAAATGAGTCCAAATAGAAACAATAAGATGTTATGATATGAGCAAAAGAGTGCTTTAAATAACAAATAAAGAAGCTCCCCAAAATTTGTGCATGATTCAAGATAAATGCATTAGAATACATGTTGCACAAATATGGAATCCTCGCTCCTCCATAAACATTTAAGGCACGATAAATGAGAAAGAAGACAAATGAGCATTATTAAATGAATTAGATGACCCCCCCCCCCAAAGATAATGCACCAATTATGATAATTGTATTTGGGAACAAGGTGCATATTTATGGAATCCTCACTCATCCAAGTTCATTTAACAATGCAAGGCATGAGAGAACAAATATGAGTGCCCAAAGATGCAAACAAGAGGAACTAACACTCATAGGAAATTAAATTTGGAAGCCACCGAAGAATCAAAAGGAATAGAAAGGTGGTCTCCAAGGATTAAAAATCAACTAAAATTATCTTCTCATATGTGTATATGTCTATAAGTGGAAAACATCACAGAGACATATTCCAACAAAGAAATATGCACACATAAAAAATATATACAAGAAGGCATATGAAAAGCAAAAATGAAGTCATAATATATACCAATAAGATTTTTGCTTCAAAGCATGGCCAAAGGCTCAAATCTATCTTATTGTACATTAATGAACTTCAAACACCAACACACTACATATATTACAAATATCACCAAGGGAAAAAGGAGAAAGTTGGAATATATGGAGAAAGGCAACAAGTATCACTAAAACTAGCAAAATCTCACTATTGCACATGAGAGAAGTCGAGGAAAGTATGGGCAATAAAATTGCTAGATTGACATATTTGGGATTGATGGATCACATGCATGATTTTGTATAGTCCCAGTTATATGCACTCATCTCAACCTATACACATTTACAATAGAGAGTTCTCTTAATACCATGGCTAGAGATACAATAATAAATACAATAACAAAAATTCATGCTAGAAGGCAAACGAAAAACGGTTGGAATCAAGATATATGAGCATGAGAAAGAGATACTTGTTACCGAGATATAATTGGTAGGATGTAGAGGATATGAATTCGTTGATAATCCTATAGCTTGCCTCCAATTTACATGTATACATCATTTCTTCAAAATTGAGAAACAACCATCCAATCTATCTCCAATGTTCCTAAAACACTTTTAAGTACACAATGGTCCCAAACATATTGGGTCCAAAGTAGTTAGTGCAACTACAATACATAGGAGATACTCCACATAATTATGTGCATATTGATATGAAATTGAATTTCATGCACAACTTAGCCGATGGGATTTGGTGGAGTTTCCCCTATATATTGGATCAAAGAAAGCAAGCATGCCATAATATAAACATATAGTAAATATGCATGCATAAATCTTTCAAGAACCAAATAGGAGATACAATTTGAACAAACACACCAAGTAAATCGAGATTGCACACAAAAGAGTGTGACATGACAAACGATGTCCAAATTGTATCAAAGAACCAATTCAACACATGAAAGATCACAAGTTCAACAAATAAACTAGGCTGAAACCAAAAGAGCAAAAAATAGATAGAAATAAAAATGCTCAAGGATTTATCTCATTCTAAAATGGTCAAATCATGGAACAAGGAATGAGAAAAACCAACTCCCAAGAAGATAAAGGTTCCAACAAGAAACCAAACTCCCCAAACTTCTCATGATGGCACAAAATAACAAAACAAAAAGATTGAGGTTCCAAGCACATAAAACCCGATATGAATCAAACAAAGAAGCATAAATATGAGTGTTCTAAATAATATAGGAGAGCTCCCCCATGGATAGTGCATTATGTAGGATTTTCCTTTTAAATGCAAAATGCACACAAATGGGATCATCACTAGTACCTACAATAAGTAAAACACAAGAGGATATCAATAAAATAAGAAGATCCACAAGAAGTAAGGAAGGCTTGGGAGACAACACAAAACATTTTCTTGGCCAAAGATAGGATAAAATTAAACAAAGGCCAAAGTGAATTTGATTAATAAATTCTACCATAAATTGAGTACTCATTGTCCAAGGACAATAAATATTGGAAATAATTTTCCCAAGGTAGCTAGCATGGATATCCAAGATCATAGTCACAACAAGAAGCATATAACAAAAGATACGAATTAAGCATGATACTTTGAACAAGATTTTTGGTAGCTTCCAATAGTCACCCAATCACTAGTGATTAGAGTAACTTGAAGCAAATGGTTTCCATGAGGATATATATATATATATCTAAATATGAGGAAACACATACCAAGAAACACTCCCATATACAAGATCCAAAATAAGATCAATAAAGGCATTCAAGCAAATTGGAACTTGTATGAGCAAATATGTCAGGTAGGAGCTAGATAATTATCAATATCAATTCTAAGTGACACAACCTCAAATATTCACATTTGCTAGGATTGTAATATGCACGAAGCATATGACTCCCCCATAATGTGATACTACCATAAAACCAATAGGAGGCAAAAGGATACAAATGGATATAATTAATGGACATTATAAAACTTAAATTTCTCATGAGAATTATACCACATAGAGACTAGACAATAATCCAATATAAATACTAGGTGGTATTCCTCATGTACACACAATTTTAGGATTGTGGAATGCCCAAGCATAACACTCCCCCAAAATGGGATAATCCATTAATCTCTCATAAGAGCCAAATAAGATATCAAATATAATCAATTAAGGCTCCAATACAAGAAACACACATACATGGTGTGCCACCTAATCATATACAAATATACTTGATACCTCAAGAAAATTAAGTGGAAAGCACAACATGTACAAAAGCATGGAAGATACAAAACCAACACATGCATAAGGGGCGAGTAACTTTCAATGTAACGAGTTAAGCATATGTTACCGCAAGGAGGAACATTGGAAGTATAATATAATCATGATAATACAAATGGCTTGGCTTGAAAATAATAATTGATGAGGATCCCTCAATTCTTCATAATGTAGCCAAGACTCCAATGTCCTCCAAAACATACCTATTGATCAAGTTTTGGCTTGTTGGTCCCCAACCAAGTTGGGTCCTAAGAAGTTAGTTTTAGGGTTCGCAGCATAGAAAACAAAAAATTTCCTACGATGGGAACTATGTACCAAGATATATCTACTAGATACAAACAACGGGTGGATGCATATCCATAGAGAACATACCCTTGAAGACCGACAAAGCTTAACGAGTTCGACTCGTGGTTGATGTAGATGATCTCTTGCCGATCTCAAGATCGAGAGGAAGCCCTAGCGCCGCAAATCAGCAGCGCATCCGTGCTCGCACACACGTTCGAGGCACCGAGCAACCTACGCCTCCTCGCTCCAGCGATGCAGCGGAAGCACAACTCTTTCTTGCCGAATAGCCACCGGGAACATGTATCTCGCTAGTCCGATACCATGGGGGATAAAATCTAGAGGGGGAGAGAGATCCTTCACGAGGAGGTTTGAGTGAGAGAGAGAGGAGAGGGGGTGCCTTTTATAGGAGTAGGGGGGCACCCAAGGGGGTGGCCGCCAGCCATGGGGGCTTCCCCCTCCCCTCCTTCATTCATGTGGGTGGACACTCCACTCACAAAAATCCATTCAAATCCCTCCACTCAAAATCCCACTCAAACATGCCATTAAATTTCCACCAAATTTAATGCAAACTCTCATTAAATAAAACTATTTTATTTTATTCCGAATTTTGTCAATTAATTTAATGAAAAACATTCACAAATAACCCCTTGCTAGAATTCTATTTCACATGCATAACCACTTTATGCAATTTCAGCCGAAAACCTGTTTCGGTATCTAGTGAAATAAATTCCTGCGCTTGTTCATTATTTCGGCATGAAACTTTTGCTCCAATTGGATGTCGGTGTCTCTTAAGTGTGTCACCCTACGGTTCGTGAATAATGCGGACATGATCGAGACCCCTCTCGGATCAATAATCAGAAGCGGGATCTGGAGACCCATACTGACTCCCACACATTCAACGATGACTTTCTTGTGATCGTCGGAACCTTTTACGTTAGTATCTTAATCCCTTTGTTTCACGATATATTACATGTTAGAGATTCGATCATCGGTATCTCCATACCTAGTTTGATCTCGTTACTGACATGCACTCTTTTCTCGTTCCCGTGATATAACATTCTAGTGATCAAATCACTTGCTTGCAAGCTAACCAATGTGATATCACCGAGAGGGACCAGAGTATATCTATCCGTCATCGGGATGAACAAATTCCACTCTCGATCCATGGGCCTCAACATAACACTTTATTAGTTCTGAATCCATCTTTATAATCACCCTATGACGGTGTGACATTTGATGTTATCAAGAAACTCTTTCGGTGTTAGTGATTGACATGATCTCATGGTGTAAGGATTAGGATCACTTCGTAAGTTGTTATAGCAATTGATGGGGGAATACCAATCGGGGTATACCCACGAAGCGGATTTGCCAGCTGGATCGCCAAACGTAGAGCGGGTCCACTCGCCGGATACGGCGACTGGTGCGTGCTGGACCCGAACGACTGGCGCCGACTGGAGGCCCAAGACGGCGACTCCAATAGAAAGCCCACCAAAGCACTTGTAAACCCTAACTGGCTGCATATATAAAGCCACCAAGGGCACCCCCAAGGGGTACGTCATATTAGATCTAGTCTCTCCCCCCGCCTACGGCGGCTCCCATGTAAACCAATCTATACTCATACTGGATTGATAGCAGGACGTAGCGATCCTCCATCGAGGGGACGTGAACCTGGGTACATCGTGTGCCAATCTCGCTCCCGGATTCTCCTACGTCGCCTTGCTCCCACTACGTAAGCTACCCCCAATAGCATCTGCCGTGCAATACCATGACAGTTGGCGCCCACCGTGGGGCTAGCGATGCTTGGAGGGTGATAATCCGGGCGGGATCCTCAAATTCATCATCAACGCGTGTGATCAGTGTGTGCGCGTGATCAAAGGAAAAGCTCGTGGCGGCTGATGCTTTCCTAATACGTCTCATCGTTTCGAGACAGCACAGATACATGCTGGGGCCCTTCACGCTCGGGGGCCAGCATTGTTCACGCAATTGATCAGACGCGTGATACATGCCAGCACAGATCACGCAATTCCTTCCCTTCGTTATTTTATTAATTTAATTATTTTGTTTAGATCTAACGTTTTTTCTGCATGTTGGTACATATCATTGGAGAATCTGTCCATGGACGAGAAATCAGATTGAAACAACTACCAATGATTCGATCAGTTTTCCTTGGCGGCGGCCAGATCAATGGAATCAGTCGGAGCTAGCTATGCATACACGATCGCATGCACCCGATCTCATCTAACTCACATACCGATTACCGTGATATAGTCAATTATTTTATCTGGATCTAATTACATACGTGTTGTTCTGGCATGCATGTACTGCTTGGAGAATTGGATCATAGAGATTGAAAGGTGTGGGCATCGACTATGGCGGATGATTAATCCACTCGGACATGCATCCGTGTTGGCGGAATCGACGACCGGCTCCGCTTGCATCAACGTCAACGAGACACATAGATTGATATTTACAGTTTCTAATCGCTGCTCAACGCGGTTCTTATTCGTTCTAATCTTTCTCTACTAATTCATTATTGAGTCAACTAATTATTCTATTTTGATCTAACGGTTTGGCTGCGTGTGTTTCTGAGATGCGTCATTGTGAGGATTAATCTTGTATGCAAAAATCAAGTTGAAACAGGCTGGTACGATCTGTTTGGAGTATCGGCAACGACCGGAGACTGCGCCGCGACGAATAGTAGAGCCAGCTCTACACGCCAGCGCCGCCGGCATACTCAACGACAATGCCGCCGGCACATGCTAAGGACAAGGAAGTTCGCCGGGTCCAATCCTTTCGACTAAACACTGCACCAGCTCGTCATGGAATCGCCATGCTCGGGGACTCGACGTCATGAGCTCGGCACGATCGCGAATTCATCACTTTGCGTGACTCGCCCATCATGAACTCGCCCACCTCGGATTCGCCACGCTCCGGGCCTCGCCTAATCGAGAACACGCTTAAACGCGGACTCGCTAGACTCGTGGACTCGCCTAGTGCGGATTCGCCTGCCGCGTCGACATCGCCATAAGCGCGACCTCCGTCCGCCGCGTTGACCCCGTGTCCGCCGCGTCGACTTCGCCATAGCGCGACCGCCGTACGCCGTGTCGACCCTGAGTCCGCCGCGTCGACTTCTCCATAGCGCGACCGCCGTACGCCGCGTCGACCCTGTGTCCGCCGCGTCGACTTCGCCATAGCGTGACCTCCGTACGCTGCGTCGACCCCGTGTCCGCCGCGTCGACTTCGCCATAGCGCGACCTCCGTCTGCCGCGTCGATCCCGTGTCCGCCGCGTTGACTTCGCCATAGTGCGACCTCCGTCCGCCGCGCTGACCCGGTGTCCGCCGCGTCGACTTCGCCATAGCGCGACCATACGTCTACCGTACGACCCCATCCGCTACGTCGAATGCGTACGCCGTGCCTACTAAGGGACCTTTATCGTCCGAGTCGCCAGAGAGGGTCGCATGCCACGCTGCATGGACTCACCACTGGGTGTCTCTTCCCCCCGGGAAAAATCTATTCGCCTTTGTCAACCTTTGAAAGAGCGACTCGCAACGGCCAAGTAGTGCGGACGAGGACTCGCAAACCGAGCCTCGGATCGTCCATGAAAAACGCTAACCGAGAGCCATCATTGGAGTCGCCTTGCTCGACTGGCCTTCCGGGCCAAGACAAATGGTAGTGCTACACAAACAGCACCATGTCCTCCTCAACCTTAGACAGTGCGACTCGCACGGCTAAGTACTGCGGACGAGGACTCGCAAACCGAGCCTCGGATCGTCCAGGAAGAACGCCAAGTCGAGAGCCATCTTTGGAGTCGCCATGCGACTGGCCCCCCGGGCCAAGACGAGAGACTCGCTAAAAAACAGCGCAATCAACATCATCGGGGACTCTCCCCTCGTGGACTCGCAATCATCGCGGACTCGCCACACTCGGGGACTCTCCCCTCGCGGACTCGCAATCATCGCGGACTCGCCACACTCGGGGACTCTCCCCCTCGCGGACTCGCAATCATCGCGGACTCGCCACACTCGGTGACTCTCCCCTCGCGGACTCGCAATCATCGCGGACTCGCCACACTCGGGGACTCTCCCCTCGCGGACTCGCAATCATCGCGGACTCGCCACACTCGGGGACTCTCCCCTCGCGGACTCGCAATCATCGCGGACTCAACACGCTCGAGGACTCTCCCCTCGCGGACTCGCAATCATCGCGGACTCGCCACACTCGGGAACTCTCCCCTCGGGGCCCGTCGCCTTGCTCGCCGGTCGCTCGACCTCTCCCCTCGCCGCGCTCGGGGACTCGGCGCTCACCGGTCGCTCGGCCTCGCCGCTCGCCACGCTCGGGGACTTGGTGCTCGCCGGTCGCCCGACCTCGCCACTCACCGCGCTCAGCAGCAACCACTAATATTTTCAAAATATGCATCTCTAAAGAGCCTCAAGTCGCCTCTACAAGCCAACTCGAGCCTCGGGGACTACTCCTAGGCATGCAGTGTGTATGCGTGGTTCCACGACCGCGGCTCGCCCTCGTCAACTCGCCATCGTGCACTCGCCCTCGCGTACTCAACACGCTCGGGGACTCGCCACCGCGGTCTCGCCCTCGCGTACTCGACACTCTCGGCGACTCGCCACCGCGGACTCGCCCTCGCGTACGCCACACGCTCGGGGACTCGTCACCGCGGACTCGCCCTCGCGTACGCCACACGCTCGGGGACTCGTCATCGCGGACTCGCCCTCGCGTACGCCACACGCTCGCGGACTCGCCGGTCGCTCGACCTTGCCACTCGCCGCGCTCGGGGATTCGGCAGGCTCCACGTTCGAGGACTCGCCGGTCGCTCGACCTTGCCACTCGCCGCGCTCGGGGACTCGGCAGGCTCCACGTTCGAGGACTCGCCGGTCGCTCGACCTTGCCACTCGCCGCGCTCGGGGACTCGGCAGGCTCCACGTTCGAGGACTCGCCGCAACGGGCAGCTTCACCGACGCCCTGCGTATTTCGCCAACTGGCGATCACCGACTGGCTCACGCCGACCGCCTCCCGCTTCACGGTTCTTTTCTCTATTCAGGAGCTCGTCGCCGATTCGCCACGACCCATCGTCAATACTCTCCGCGCCCTGCCTCAAGCCCGCGTCGAATCAACAACGCGCTCGGGGACTACTGATGGGGGAATACCAATCGGGGTATACCCACGAAGCGGATTTGCCAGCTGGATCGCCAAACGTAGAGCGGGTCGACTCGCCGAATACGGCGACTGGTGCGTGCTGGACCCGAACGACTGGCGCCGACTGGAGGCCCAAGACGGCGACTCCAATAGAAAGCCCACCAAAGCACTTGTAAACCCTAACTGGCTGCATATATAAAGCCACCAAGGGCACCCCCAAGGGGTACGTCATATTAGATCTAGTCTCTCCTCCCGCCTACGGCGGCTCCCATGTAAACCAATCTATACTCATACTGGATTGATAGCAGGACGTAGCGATCCTCCATCGAGGGGACGTGAACCTGGGTACATCGTGTGCCAATCTCGCTCCCGGATTCTCCTACGTCGCCTTGCTCCCTCTACGTAAGCTACCCCCAGTAGCATCTGCCGTGCAATACCACGACAGCAATATAAACTCAATGACTTTTATCGTAATTCTATACTTTGGATGAATGTTCATCACAACATTACACTAATGTTGTGTTCTTGTTATTAACAACATCCAATGTCCATGATCAGGAAACCTTGATCATCTTGTTAATCAACGAGCTAGTTTATGAGAGAGGCATAACTAGGAACTTTATGTTTGTTTATTAAACACACATGTATTAACGTTTCCGTATTAATACAATTATAGCATGCAAAATAAACATCTATCATATACTTGGAATACACATAATAAACACTTTATTATTGCCTCTTAGGGCATATTCCCTTCATTAGTCACAATAGGCTTGGCAACCCAAATGAATCTTTTCTTTACACCACATTGTGCACCAACAAATTTGGCAAACACATTGCCAACCTCATCCTAATAAAGAGAATAGGCATCATCAATAATGATAGGGTTGGATGAGGAGATACCAATAGTGCATGAGGAAGAAATGTGCCATTTCTTACGACAAATGTAGCAAGTTCTTCTCTTGCCATATTTATTTTTGGATGAAGCAACAACTTGAGGAAAAGCTTGAGTCTTCTTGGGAGGAGGCCCATCTCTAACAAGATGTAGAGCTTGAGGCCGCTTCCCTTGTTGCTTCTTGCCAAGGGACTTCTTCTTTAATGGGCAATGTTTGACATGATGGCCTTCTTCCTTGCACTTGAAGCAAACAATGTTGGCCGGATTCTTGACTTGATCTTGGCCATTCTTCTTGTTGTCCTTGTGATTCAACTTGATAGTGGACTTGTTCTAGACATTGGAGTTGAATCCAAGCCCACCCTTGTCATTGGGGGATGTTTGCACACTCAAGATTTTGTTGAGTGCGACCTTCCCTTGATGACCCCTTTTAAAGTCATTCTTCAAAGAAGTGACTTGAGCCTTAAGCTCTTTGATTTCCTCTACATGGTTAGTTTCAACAAAAGTACTAGAGGAAGTAGATGCTACATTGTTAGAGCAACACGGCACGAAATGTAATTCATCACGAGATATAACATGGTTGTGAGAGGATGAATTACAAGGACTAGCACATGGAAATATAACATTTGGAGAAGATATAGTGCTAATGTCCACATGAGGCCCACTAGATGTTACCTTTGACATGATGGCCTCATGAGGTAACTTTAGCCTACCATGGGATACTAGAAGATCCTCATGCAAGCTCGAGAGCTTAACATGACTTTCTTCTAATTTCCCATATTTGCTAGTTAGCAACGCAAGTTGAGTCTTTAGCTCAACATTCTCCTTCAAAATAGATGCCTCACAAGAAATAGAGTTAGTAGCACAAGCATCATGATTATTAGCAAGAGGTGAGGGAAACTTGGCAAGCTCTTTGGAATATGAAGCTTTAAGTTGTTCATGCGTCTCGGTGAGTTTGATGAGCTCCCTCTTAACGACCCGAGAGCCATTTTCGAGGTGCTTAAAATCCTCAACAAGTTTAGCATAAGCAACTTCAAGTTCATCATTTTTAATCTTGAAGGAGTTTGCCACCACAAGTTCTCTATCATGGTATTCTTTTACTCTAGATAATTCTAGAGTGAAATTCTCCTCAAGAGATTCTTTGGTGGTTTGTTCTTCTTCAAGGGAGTCTTTTAGTTGAGCAATTTCATTAGCATACTTACGCTCACGCGCAAATTGTACATCAATTAAGTTTTCTTGCTCCTCGATAAGATCATTGCCTTCTATGGTATAATTCAAGATTTCAATAAAGTTGGAGGAAGCAATTTTATGTTTGAAGAGAGCCCTATAGACAACCTCTCCCATTTTCTTAATAGAGGTAATATCATACTTACCCCGATAATCATCATTATCATTCTCAACCTCATCATCATCACCATGAGATGCAATGGGATCCAAAGAGGTTACCTTTGTTTCCTTAGCCATAAGGCATTTGTGAGAACCGGAGGAAGGTGATGATGAGATTGCACTTGTGGCTCTATTCAAGACCTTGTCTTGGCCCATAGAATCTTCATTTTCCTCTACATGGTTAGCAACACAAGCACTAGAGGAAATAGAAGCATTTTTATCATGGCAACAAGACAACACAAGCATATCGTCATGAGATTTATTCAAGTCATTTCTACATGATATGCAAGTACTATTAACACAAGCATGTAAGAAGTTTGTAGTGCTAGAAGTGTTAAGGTCCAAAGATAGATCATTACAACTAGATAGAGATGAGGGATTACAAATAGTAAGCACACTATCCAAATTGTAATTTCTATCACCACTCACCATATCATTACCTTGTGAAAAGTCACATGTTGGTGAAGTGGTAGAGGATGAGAACTCATCTCGACCGGAAGTGGAAGCAACACAATCATCCTCAATAATGTTGGACTTGCTATATTTATCTTGAAGCTTGGTCCATATTTCATGAGCACTCGAATAAGGCATGATAGAAGAAATAACTACATTGCTCACAACATTAACAAGTACATTAGAAGCTTGAGCATCGAGATATAAGTTTTTCTCATCCTCACAAGATAGATTTTTGAAATCCATAGGAGGAGAAAAACCTATATCTACAATACGCTCCAAATTTGGGTCCATGACCCGAAAATGAATAAGCATACGAGTTTTCCATAAATCATGATCTGTGCCATCGAATGTGAACATGTCATTGTGCACTAATCCCTTAGCCGACATCTTTACTCTCAAGGCGGTAAAGCCTAAAATGAGAGACCGGGCTCTGATACCAATTGAAAGGATACAGATGTCGCCTAGAGGGGGGTGAATAGGCGATTAAAACTTTTTCAAGAGTGGCTCGACAAAGGCGAAATTAAACTAGCGTTTACTTTGTCAAGCACAACCTAGAACAACTATGGTTCACCTATGTGCACCAACAACTTATGCTAAGCAATACAAGCAACAATGTGATAGCAAGATATATATTACTTCAAGCACGAAGGCTATCACAATATAAAGTGCATAAGTAAAGAGCTCGGGTATAGAGATAACCGAGGCACGTGGGGACGACGATATTTTACCGAGTTCCTCCCAACATGGAGTACGTCTCGTTTGGAGAGGGGGTGGTATCTAACCACCTACGCCACAAAATTCCTCCCTTATTCTCCGGTGAATCTCACCCCAATGGGATCGATCCACACTTCCACTATCGGTGCACTTGTCGGTGGCAACCAGAACCTCTCACAAGGTTGGGGCACTTCTCCATAACTTAATTGGAGGCTCCCAACAAATGCCACCAAGGCCTCAACAAACGCCACCAAGACCACAATGCCACCAAGGCCACAAAACCGTCTAGGGTTCCAAGAACCCAAGAGGGACAAGCTCCAAAGAGTCACACGAACCAAATCCTCCGAGGAGAACTCAAACCGATGCACCAAATGCAAATGGCAAGAACACCACAAAGGTGCTCAAATCCCTCACTCTCAAGTTCCAACAAAGCTACTAAAGATATTGGGGGAGCAAAAAAGGAGGAATCAAAGAGAGACATAAAATCCCCCCAAAATCTAGATCCCCAAAGATGCACTCACAAAGAGATGAATCGGTTAGGTCAAAACGTGGATCTAGATCTCCTCTCTCTTCCACTCAAATATGGGAAAGAATCATCGGAGGGAAAAAATTAGGCAAGTTTCAAGATCTAGAGCAAGTGTGGACAAAGCTTAGCCTAATAGAAGACGAAGAAGCAAACTAAACTAAAAACGGGCAAAGGCTTAAATAGCAGCCCTAGAAAATCTGGTCGTAGGGGCTGTTTTTCAGTCTAGACCGGTAGTACCGGTTTAACACACCAGCAAAGCAACATGTGAGTCAGGAAGAAAAGCAGCAGCAAGCAGTACGTACGTGGGGCCAGGCAGCAGCGCGCGAGCAGCAAAGCAGCAGCAGCTGGTCAACGCGGGATTGGGCGAGGCGGCTGCCGCACAGCGCGCGTGCGGCTGCAGCGATGCGGGGCCAGCGGGCAGCAGCGCGCGGGATTGGGTGAGGCGCGCTGCAAGCAAGCGAAGCGGGGCCGGCTACGCGCGCGCGCGAGAGAGAGGCAGAGCGCAAGCGGCCAGCAGGACAGCGCGAGCGGCGGCAGCGGCAGCAACGCGCGCGCGAGCAGCGAGGTCAACGCGGAGGGGCCCACGCGGGATCGAGCAAAGCAAGCGGCGTAGCGAGGCAAGCGCAGCGAGCAGGCCCAGCGAGATCTGGCGACTAATGTACCTAGGTCGGCCGGTAGTACCGGCCCACCCGGGCGGTACTACCGGGTCGGTCCGGTAGAACCGGATGCGGGTGCCGGGTCACGCAGGAGATGGGCCGCGCGGGCCAGACGCGTCCGGTACTGGGCCCGGTAGTACCGGACGGCCCAATAACATAGTTTTTCTTTTTTTTAGAATTAAATCGACAAATATTCAAACGGTCATAACTTTTAAACGGTAGCTCCGATTGATCCGATTCCAATTGCGTTGGAAAGAGGACGACATGAGCTACCCTATAAAGAGTGAAAATATTGGTTATCACCAAGTGAGAATGTATCAAGTACAATAATGTGAGATACCTCACTTGGTGAGAAACCGAAAAACCGCATAGGTCAAAATCGCAATAAGATATAAAAGAGAGATCCGATTTTGATGAAGAAGAGCTTGTTATGGATATTACCACAAGATCTATATCCACACATGGCTAAGACCAAATAGCAACCAAATACGATGATGCAAGTATGCAAAGGTTCGAGCTCTCTACGAACGATGTGACCGAGTTAATCATTCAAGAGCCCCACTAGATAGTACGGTTATCTATCCTAAACCCGGTCTCTCACACACAACATGAGACCGACAAAAGCAAAAACCTATCAAGATTATACCTTGCCTTGAGCATTCCACTTGAGCTCGATGTAGACGAACTTGACCTTCTCAAGATGGAACGCCTTTCTTGATTCCTCATCATCGATCCATGATCACCGAGGATGGAAAGCATCAAACATGAGATCTTCTATAGATGGCGCATTTTGAGCTTGCACAACATATTCTTCTCATTTCATCGACCTTGAAGCCAACACATGCTCCAAGCGATGCCAATGGACAATTCCTACAAGTACAACTTAATACACACATTAGTCCATTAAGATTGTCCTTAATTACCAAAACCACACATGGGGGCCCACATGTTCTTTCATCCGTATTATGTCGAGGAAACTCCCTCGTCCTGGTACGAGCTCGAGGCTTCCCCTGTATAATGTACAACGGGTTCATATGCGGGCGCTCCCCCTGATAATGCCCATGGAAGTTGAGAAAGTGCAGCTTGTCATCCATCTCCGCCTTCGTGCGTGACCAAGGTCTCTGAGAAATATTGAACAAGGTGGTTTGGGGTAGAGGGATCTCTCTATCTCTTCCCCGTCAGTAAACAACATTCTATAAACCAAGTTCTCAAGAGTAGAGCTAGAGGTGACAAAGTGGTGCGCCTTCATGCCAGCAAGATCAAGTATCCGAGGAGCCAAAACTGTATCATGGGGATCAACAACAATGTCCAAGGCAATAGCGATACGAGTAGCAATAATTCCCCCATAAATGGATCCCCTAGCAGCTAAACGACGAGCAATGAGGGAACCAATATTATACTTATCCTCACCGTAGAGCGCAACAGCTAAGAAGGCTAATTGATAGTTGAATATATTACTAGTGTTCTCCCTACCAAGAACATTAGTGGTAAGATAGTAAGTGAAGTACCTGATGGCTGTAAGTTAAATGTTCTTTATCTTCCCTTGTTGAGCTCTGCGGTCATCATCATTGGTTATTCCTCGGTATAGTTCCAACAAATCAGCGGGAAGAGCTGTAATCTTCTTTGATGACCCATTTGTACCAAGTCCTAGGGCCTTGCAAAATTTCTTCAAAGGCATAGAATGAGCCTTGCCATAAAGTTTGAAAGACACAGAAGGATTGAACAAACTATTGGTGAAGGAGAAACTCTCCACAAATGTTTTAGTAAGTGAAGCATATTGTGCACTCTCATCCTGCATGAAACCCGTTAGACCATCTCTCTCAATCAAAGCCATAAAATCATTAAGAATCCTAGCAACTCGCAAGAAAGTTTGACAAGGAAAGGTGGAGGGGTGAGCATCCCCTTCATCTCCCTCGTCACCAAACTGCGGAGTGATGAGATCCTCATTGTATGAGGGTCTGGATCTGGTAGATGACCTTGGGAGCCTTGCCCTTCTAGGTGCATCACTCTCAAAAATGTCACCAAAGGTGTGGTGGTCCATGACTTCCCTTTGCTGAAATTTTAATCAACCATCAAACCAAGTGATTTATAAGTTAATAAATGATGAGCAACTACTATAGGAACTTGCTAGAGGACTACACATGCATCAAAACAAAGTTTCTAAACATAGACAAGCATGCAAGCTCAAACAACCTATCACCTACAGTAGAAAAAGACTCAAGATACAATCTACCAATCACAAATCTAACTGGACAAGTGGAGGAGGCACATACCAAGGACCAATCCCTCCAAAAATCAGCACTTGAGATGGGCTGAATAAGGAGATCGAAAATCGCGAGCAAGAACAGCAAGAACACGAGCTTGAGCAAGTTTTCCGGTGTTTTTCGGGAGAGAGAAAGAAGGTGGCTTTGAGGAGGCAACCTGGAGGGGCCCAGGTGGGCCAGACCCCCTAGGCGCCACCACTAGGTAGGTCGCACCTACCATGGGTGTGGGGCCTAGGGGTGGCCCCCTGGGTCATCTCAGGTGCCACTCTGCCCCTTTTTTCGAGGAAAAATTTATTTTGAATTTTCTGGGATTTTTTGGGAGACTTTATTTTTGGCCAATTTTCAGGGTATGAAAATTGATTTTCTCGCAGAAACCAATTTTTTTCAGAAGAAGCAAAAGCAAACCAAAAGCCAAACTACAGGAGCTCTATGAAACTCAAACAAGCAAACAACTAGCAAAACTAAAGCTAAAGCAAAGACTATAAGGAGAAGGGAAAAAGAAAGAAAGTATAACCATAGTGGAAACATTATTTTGTTCATTAAAATCCTTTTGTTGAGAAGGTTGATCAAGTCTTGTTACCAAAACAATCTTATATGAAACAAAACTTTGCATTCCACAAGGTGATTATGTTACCTCATACTTGATAGCAATGGTCCCAATCATAATAGATTCAATATTTTCTTGTGGAATGGGACAATATATTTCTCCAACCTTGATGCCTTCAATATTTTCAATAGAATTCAGCAATAGCTTCTAACAACCTTCTTGGGGAAATAGACAGTGTGCTCTTTGTCATTAATATTGAATGTTAGTTTTCCTTGATTGTAGTTGATGACAACACCTACAGTATTAAGAAAAGGTCTCCCAAGAATAATAGACATATTATCATCTTCAGGGATTTCAAGCACAACAAAATCAGTTAGGACTATGCAATTATGAGCAACTTGAACATGAACATCCTCACATATACCAACAGGTACAGTAGTTGACTTGTCAGCCATTTGCAAAGAAATATCAGTTGGTATCAACTTTTCTAGTTGCAGTCTCTTGTAGAGAGAAAAAGGCATAACACTAACTCCAGCTCCCAAATCACATAAAGCAGTTCTAACATAATTATTCTTAATGGAGCAAGGAATAGTTGGTATACCTGGATCACCAAGTTTTTTTTGGAACCTTACCATTGAAGGAATAATTAGCAAGTAAAGTAGAAATTTCCTCATTAGGAATCTTCCTTTTATTAGAGACAATATCCTTCATATACGTTGAATAAGGAGGCAACTTAATAGCATCAGTCAAAGGAATTTGCAGAAATAAAGGCTTCATCCACTCACAAAACTTCTTGTAGTGTTCTTCCTCCTTTGACTTGTGTTTCTTACCTAGAAAAGGCATAGGTTTTTGTACCCACGGTTCTCTCTCTTTACCATGTTTATTAGCAATAAAATCTTCCTTTGTGTACCTAGTGTTCTTAGTGTGTTCCTCAGGTTCTTTCTCAACTTGCTCCTTATCAGGAGACTCATCAATATTACCACTCTCAGTTTCAGCATTAGAGACAGATATACTATTAGGATCTACAACGGGTTCAAGTGGTTCCTCAACTTTCTTATGTTTCTTTTTCTTCCTCTTAAGAGGACTACCACTATCCTCACCTTGTTGGAAATCCTGCTCTATTCTTTTAGGGTGTCCTTTAGGATATAAAGGATCTTGAGTAGCTACGCCACTCCTAGTTCTAATTCCATAAGCATGTTTATTTCCTGAAGCATTAACTAGCATATCCTTTTGCACCTTAGCAAGTTGATCAAGTTGGATTTGAACCATTTGAAAGTGTTTACAAAGAATTTTAATATAATTAGAAGTTCTTTATAGAATACCTTTCAACTCATGGATAGCTCTAGAGTTTTCTAATAAATGATTCTTAACTTGTGCATTAAAATTACCTTGTTTAACAATAAATGTGTCAAGTTCCTCTAAGCATTGATCAGTAGGCTTACCATAAGGAATATCACCTTCATTAAATTGGAGAGAGTGTACCTCAATAGTAGATGAGTGGGGAATTAGCTTACATAATTCTTCCATAGGAGGTAGATTCTTCACATCTTCAGCTCTAATACCTTTCTCATTTAGACACTTTTTAGCTTCCTTCATCACTTCATCATTTAATGCAATAACTCCCCTCTTCTTTGTTGTTGGTGTTGGAACTGGTTCAGGAACATCTGGTTCAGGAGTAATAGGCTCAGGTGTATTCAGCTCAATTGAAGTCCAATCATCATAATTCTTGCTTATCTTGTTCATTAATTCTTCAGCATCTGTAGGAGTCCTTTTCCTGAAAACACAATCAGCAAAGCTATCTAGGTAGGTCCTAGAATCATTAGTTAGTCCATTATAATAAATATCAAGAAGCTCATTCTGTGTTAATGGACATCCAGGATATGCATGAATCAAGGAACATAATCTTTTCCATGACTCAGGCAATTTCTCTTCTTCTTCCTGTTTAAAATCAAAAAGTTTCTGCAAAGCAGCATGTCTAGCACTGGGAGGAAAATATTTATGGAAGAAAGAAGCAATCAAGCAATCAGGGCTATCAATGGAACCAGGAGGTAATCTATTAAACCAAGCCCTCGCTTCTCCTTTTAGTGAAAAAGGGAAGATCTTAGCAACAAAGTACTTGCGCATTTTAAAATCATCAGAGAACAAAGCACTCATAGTAGAAATCTCATTCATATGAGCCACAACACTCTCATTTTCAGTACCACAAAACGGTTCTTTCTCAACAATATCTAAATAAGGTAAATCAAGAGAGAAATCATAATCTTTATCTTTAATATCTATGGGAGAGGTGGCAAACTTGGGATCATAGGACTTCTTAGGCATAATAGTACGTCTAGCAAGGAGACTCTTAATAGCACTAGCACCATGTGTGTTTCAACACTCTTCAACAAATTCATCAGTGAGCTCAATGTAACCATCATTAATATCAAAACTCTCACTAGACTCACGTGAGATAACAGGTGTAACAGTGTCTTCACTAGGAGTTGTATTTCCTAGACTAGCCATAGTAGCATCTAGAAAAGTACCTAATGAACCACTCGCATCAAGCACAGTAGAAGTAACATCATGAGTATCAAAAGCAGTTTTAGATTCAGCAGTAGTAGCAGTGTGTGTAGCATGAGCATGTGGTGGTGATGTGACAAGCTTACTTATAACAGACGGTGAATCAAGAGCAACAGAGGTGTTTAGGACTGTACCTCTTCTTGTAGTGGATGGTAAAATAGGGAACTTTCCATCACGATACTTCCCCATGATGAGTAGCAGTGAACAATAATAGATCCAAGTGAACTTACAAATAAAGCTATGCTCCCCGGCAACGGCGCCAGAAAATAGTATTGATGAACCAAAAGTGTAGGGGATCGCAACAGTCTTCGCGGGTAGTATTTGAAGGGAATATGCCCGAGAGGCAATAATAAAGTGGTTATTATCGTATTCCTTGTTTATGATAAATGTTTATTTTACATGCTATAATTGTATTAATATGGAAACGTTAATACATGTGTGTTTAATAAACAAAAGGTAGTTCCTAGTTATGCCTCTCTCATAAACCAGCTCGTTGATTAACAAGATGATCAAGGTTTCCTGATCATGGACATTGGATGTTGTTAATAACGGGATCACAACATTAGTGTAATGGCGTGATGAACATTCATCCGAAGTATAGCATTACGATCAAAGTCACTGAGTTTATATTGCTATAAAAACTTACGAAGTGATCCTAATCCTTAGACCATGAGATCATGTCAATCACTAACACCGGAATAGTTTCTTGATAACATCAAACGTCACACCGTAACAGGGTGATTATAAAGATGGATTCAGAACTAATAAAGTGTTATGTTGAGGCCCATGGATCGAGAGTGGAATTTTTTCATCCCGATGACGGATAGATATACTCTGGGCCCTCTCGGTGATATCACATTGGTTAGCTTGCAAGCAAGTGATTTGATCACTAGAATGTTATATCACAGGAACGATAAAAGAGTGCATGTCAGTAACGAGATCAAACTAGGTATGGAGATACCGATGATCATATCTCGGACATGTAATATATCGTGAAACAAAGGGATTAAGATACTAGCGTAAAAGGTTCTGACGATCACAAGAAAGTCATCGTTGAATGTGTGGGAGTCAGTATGGGTCTCCAGATCCCACTTCTGAGTCTGAGAGGGGTCTCGATCATGTCCGTATTATTCACGAACCGTAGGGTGACACACTTAAGAGACACCGACATCCAATTGGAGCAAAAGTTTCATGCCGAAAGAATGAACAAGCGCAGGAATTTATTTCACTAGATACCGAAACAGGTTTTCGGGTGAAATTGCATAAAGTGGTTATGCATGTGAAATAGAATTCTAGCAAGGGGCTATTTGTGAATGTTTGTCATTAAAGTAATTGACAAAATTCTGAATAAAATAAAAGAGTTTTATTTAACGAGAGCTTGCATTAAATTTTGTGGAAATTTAATGGGAATTTGAGTGGGTTTTTGAGTGGAGGGAATTGAAAGGCATTTGAGTGAGTGGAGTGTCCACCCACATGAATGTGGAAGAGGTGGGGGCAGCCCCATGGCTGGGCGCATGGCCCCTTGGGTGCCCCACTCTCCCTATAAAAGGAGCCCCCCTCCCTCTCTCTCACTCACACCTCCTCGTGAAGGATCTCTCTCCCCCTCTAGGATTTATACCCCATGGTCTTGGACTAGCGAGATACATGTTCCCGGTGGCTATTCGGCAAGAAAGAGTTGTGCTTCCGCTACATCGCTGGAGCGAGGAGGCGGAGGTTGCTCTGTGCCTCGAACGTGTGTGCGAGCACGGATGCGCTGCTGTTTTGCGGCGCTAGGACTTCCTCTCGATCTTGAGATCGGCAAGAGATCGTCTACATCAACCACGAGTTTGGACTCGTTAAGCTTTGTCGGTCTTCAAGGGTATGTTCTCTACGGATATACATCCGCGCGTTGTTTGTATCTAGTAGATAAATCTTGGTACATAGTTGTTTCCATCGTAGGAATTTTTTTGTTTTCTATGCTGTGAACCTTACAGTGGTATCAGAGCCAGATCTATGCGTAGATACTTTGCACGGATAGTACACATATGAGTATGTGGGCGATGATGATCATTTTATTGCTTCTTATTTGTACTTTGGATATTGGTGGCATAGTGGGATGAAGCGGCCCGGACAAACTTTACATGTCCTCGCACATGAGACCTGTTCCACGCTTGACATGCAACTAGTTTTGCATAAGTGGCTAGCGGGTGTATGTCTCTCCTACTATAGTCAATATCTAATTTGCAACGAGTTGTCAACAATTTGGTTATCCTCGTTGTGGTTCATGTTCGTAGGTAAGAACGGTTCTATCTTCGAAAGCCCTAAGCCACGTAAAACTTGCAATGGATAAATTAGAGGCGTCTAGTTTAGATTGTTGCTGTGCTAGTGTTATGATATGGTGATGTTGTAAGTAAAAGTATGAGATGATACTCTTACAACACACATAGCGTGTAAGTTCCATAGACCTTGGCCTTACACATAAAGGTATGATAGAGATCATACCACGGTGCACATGATGGAGATCATATGCGGGAACCATATCATTTCACTTATAAACATGTGATGTTTTGATTGCATCTTATATTGCTTGTTTGGTGTTTTATTAGCATAATAAGATGATCCCTCATTTAGATATCAAGATAAGAATGTGTTCTTCCTTAAGTATGCACCGACAATGTTTCGTCGCTTCAAGGCATCACGTGATGATCGGGTGTACTTGAATCCACGAGCATATCTCGGGTGTAAGACAGTTACACACGCGAATACTAAGGTTCTTACTTGGCGAGCCTAGCATGTACAAACATGGCCTCGGAACACGGACCAAAAGGTTAAGCATGAGTCATATGTTTTGATATGATGACCATATGGATGCTCGCCTTTGAAGCTACACCGACTCACGTGATGATCGGACTTGGTGTAGTGGATTTGGTTCATGTAATCACCAAAAAGACACGAGGGATGTCGTTTTTGAGTGGTAGTTTATTTCTAATTTGGATTAGTAGAACTCAATTTATCATAAATTAAATCTAAGTGAATTTGCATAATTTGCTGTAGTCACTGGCATTCGTTCACCACCTTATGCATAGTTGTAATTGAGATAATAGAACTATAGAATTCTGGATATATACTTTACGAACTGGTATCGTATTGTGTTGAGTGTCAATCTAAAGTTTAAAGTCCTATTGCAAACTTTCAGTAAACTCTATTTACTCCGTGAAATTTAATAGTTGGTATTAAATCGAGAGTAACAATTCCAGTGTTAGTATCTTAAGTATCATGTTTGCCTCCATGATTCTTGATTGTTCTAATATCAAGTTTATCTAGGAGCTGAAAGAATTGTTTCAGAAACCATCATGTGTGGCAGATATAACGATATTTGAAACAATGTTTTGGTTGCAATATGATAGAGTATAATATATGTTCTCATATTGGATGAGAATTTACGAAGGTTGGAGATGCTAGACATCCTAATCATCCAAAAGGGTTTTGGAAAGTAACGTTATACTCACGAGTCGTCTTTATAAGCTACATTAGCTTGATCATGAAAGTCTTCATGATAAGGATGAATAAAAGATGTATGTAAAGTGTTTACTACACTAAAAGAGTACTAAAGAATGGATTTTAAAAGAATACCGATCATTTTGATGATGGTGATCTACTTCAAAGTGCAAGTCCAAAGGTATTATTATTTGAATATGCACGCTTTGGATTATGTGTCATGTATATGGTGCCACTGTTGATGTTGATATATTCTTTTAAAAAGGAAAAGGAAATGCTAAAAGAGAATCTATAAAATATACTTGGCAGAAAAGAAAATATTGGAAATTTCCAATTTAGGTATATGGATGATATACATGTTATGGTTGTATTCTTTGCTTGTTAAACAATGTGATTCTAGGGTATTGGATACCTAATTGGTTGGTATGAAATGTCATACAGAACGACGCAATTCATGAACTACAATGGCCTAAGTAACTAGCAAGAGAATATGTGATGATGTTCATCGAAAACAAACAAACCGTTGTTTGTATTTCTCGTTGACATCAAGCTTGACTTCAAGATTTGATTTAATAATTGTTATTTGAATCAGGTATTATGAGAACAAAGGTTGTTCAAATAATTACCGTATTCCATATAAGATGGATGATTTAACAAACTAGTTGGAGAAATCACATCCATAAAACCTAATGCTAAAATGTCGCAAGACAAATGATTGAAAGATCAGTTACGAAGTGACATCGCTGTTTAAATTATCTTGGAAAGAAAACATGAAGAATCTCCATATTCATGGATTTTTGGAGTCTTTGATTTGATCAAGTGACGCTTGTGAGACTTTCCACGTGATAATTAAAACTTCATTCAAAGGCCAAAGATGAACAAACGACTAAATTATTGGAATTTATACATATCGATGTATGTAGTCCATTATGTGTAGTCGTAAGCGATGGATTTCAACTTCATATGCTTTCTCCGAAAATTTGAGTGAATATTCACTTAATGAGAAAGAAGTATGAAATATTTGAAAAACATTTCAAAGACTTTCAAGATGAAGTGGAAAATCATTGTAACAAGAAAATAAATGGTTTATGATTTTATCATAAGGGATTTGTTTGAGTTACAAGTGTAACAAAAAAATAAATGAATTATGATTTTATCATAAAGGGATTTATTTGAGTTGCAAGTTTAGCAAAACACCTAGATTTACATATCCCGAAACACCATAGGAATATGAAGTGTTTGAGGTTTGTAATGAAACCTTGTTTGACATGGTTGGATCAAAGGTGTTATTGATAAAACTGCCATTATGTTTTAAAAAGATTAAAGCTTTAGAGACTTCCGCTTTTACACTGAAAAGAGCTCCATCTTGATCCGTTGAAATGACACCATGGAAGTTATGGTTTGGGGTAAAACCCAAGTTGTCATTTCTTAAATTTTGGTATGCTAAACATAAGTAAGATGTTTACAACCGAAGTCGTATGAGCATGTCTTTGTAGGTTATTTCGAATAACAATTGGTTATTCCTCCATAACACCAAGGACAAAAGGGTTTGTCACTTGAAACATGAAGTTTCTTGAAGAAGGAATTTTTCGCAAAAGTTAAGTGGGAGGACAATAGAACTTTGATAAGGTTAACGAACCTTAGCTAAATGTGCTGAGTTGCGCAACGCCGGAAATCGTTCCGGAGGCTGCCATAATGCTCATAGCTTATGTGCCTCAAAGGTTGTGGTCACGGAGATCTAAGTTCCTATTGAACCAAGTAGGTCGGATAAACAATCAAATACTAAGATTTAAATCATTATTGTTTGACAATGATGAACCGACCATATGCAAAGAAGCGATGATGGGCCCTGACTCCATCAAATGGCTTGAAGCCATCAAATCCATGATAGTTCCATACACGAGAAATCAAGTTTTGAACTTGGAAGACCCTCTGGAAAGGTGTAAAAACCTATCGGTCGTATTTGGATCTATAAAGAAACAGACATGGATGTTTCACATCTATGAAATAGTCGACATGTCGTAAAGTATTTTATGACAATGTTCAAGGAGTTGAGTATGACAAGATTTGATCTTTCATAGCGATATTTAGTCTGGACGGATTAAAGTAGCAATCACTACATATAATTTGGTATATGGTAGATGAATAAACAAAACAAAGTTCTTCTAATAGAATGGTTACCTAGTACGTGTACATGACACAGTCCAAAGGGTTTTGTTAAATTCAAAGGATGCTAAAAGGGCATGCAAACTTCAACGGTTGAAGTAAGCATCACGGAGTTGGAATCTTCACCATGATGAAAAAGGAGTTTTTCATCAGGAGACGATGAAGATGCTTGCGTTTGCAAGAAATTAAGTGGGAGCGCTGAGACATATTTCTAATACATTATGTGGAGGACATCTTGTTGATTAGAAATGATGTATCTTTTATTGACAAAGGTTAAGAATTTCATTTCGATGAAAGACTTAGGCAAAACCCGAATATTTAGCATGAATGTCTATAGTGGATAGACCATGACGCTAATATGGTTGTGCCAAACGTACATATATGAGATATTGAAGGAGTTCAATATAGAAACGACAAGAAATAGTTCTTGTCGCATGGAAAGGAATTGAATCAAGATTCAAGTGTATCGACACTTGATAAGTGAAACAAGATTCAAGTGCTTTGACACTTGATGAGTGAAATCACGAGAATGTTTTGATCAATCATACCATGTTATGTACACATCCATATATGTCCTATGCTCTAAGTGTTATGAGCAAATACCAGAATGAATCATAAAATGATCATTGGACGATAGTAAGGATATTCTTATGATCTTTTGGAAGAACTAAGAATATATTTGTGTAGAGATGACAAACAATTACAAATAGTTCATTGTAAAGCGTTACATTGATACTAGGTTTGTCACAAGATACAAATTAAGTTTATCTCAATTTAAACTATGGGTGGCACAATGTAATGGAAAGGAGATTCCATGATGGATTTGGATGAAATTCATAGTTAAGACATTGTGACGAATACTACAACAAAAAGGCTAAGTATATTACTCCTATAGTAGCAGCAGAGGAGGGAATTTGTGTCAAGTAGTTTGTTATCAAACTAAGGTGTGGTTCACAACGGGCTAACACTAAAGATATATTGTATGACAATAGTATCGACATGGTTTAACCCCAAGGAACTAAAGGTCTCACCGAAAGACCAAATTGATACAATGCCATCTCATTGGAGAATGAGTGATGCGTGGAGACGCAAAGACATGCAAATACACACGGACCTGAAGCGTCAGATCCGTAGATTATGTTAACCACTTGCAATTACGTATATGGAACACTAGAAAGCCATAGGTGTTCAATACGCAAAGTTTTCAAACTAGATTATTGTCTCTAGTGCAAGTGGGAGACTGAAGGGAATATGCCCGAGAGACAATAATAAAGTGGTTATTATCGTATTCCTTGTTTATGATAAATGCTTATTTTACATGCTATAATTGTATTAATATGGAAACATTAATACATGTGTGTTTAATAAACAAAAGGTAGTTCCTAGTTATGCCTCTCTCATAAACTAGCTCGTTGATTAACAAGACGATCAAGGTTTCCTGATCATGGACATTGGATGTTGTTAATAACGGGATCACAACATTAGTGTAATGGTGTGATGAACATTCATCCGAAGTATAGCATTACGATCAAAGTCATTGAGTTTATATTGCTATAACAACTTACGAAGTGATCCTAATCCTTAGACCATGAGATCATGTCAATCACTAACACCGGAAGAGTTTCTTGATAACATCAAACATCACACCGTAACAGGGTGATTATAAAGATGGATTCAGAACTAACAAAGTGTTATGTTGAGGCTCATGGATCGAGAGTGGAATTTGTTCATCCCGATGACGGATAGATATACTCTGGGCCCTCTCGGTGATATCACATTGATTAGCTTGCAAGCAAGTGATTTGATCACTAGAATGTTATATCACGTGAATGATAAAAGAGTGCATGTCAGTAACGAGATCAAACTAGGTATGGAGATACCGATAATCGAATCTCGGACATGTAATATATCGTGAAACAAAGGGATTAAGATACTAGCGTAAAAGGTTCCGACGATCACAAAAAAGTCATCGTTGAATGTGTGGGAGTCAGTATGGGTCTCCAAATCCCGCTTCTGATTATTGATCCGAGAGGGGTCTCGATCATGTCCGCATTATTCACGAACCGTAGGGTGACACACTTAAGAGACACCGACATCCAATTGGAGCAAAAGTTTCATGCCGAAAGAATGAACAAGCGCAGGAATTTATTTCACTAGATACCGAAACAGTTTTTCGGGTAAAATTGCATAAAGTGGTTATGCATGTGAAATAGAATTCTAGCAAGGGGTTATTTGTGAATGTTTGTCATTAAAGTAATTGACAAAATTCTGAATAAAATAAAAGAGTTTTATTTAATGAGAGCTTGCATTAAATTTGGTGGAAATTTAATGGGAATTTGAGTGGGTTTTTGAGTGGAGGGAATCGAAAGGCACACCCACATGAATGTGGAAGAGGTGGGGGCAGCCCCATGGCTGGGCGCATGTCCCCTTGGGTGCCCCCCTCTCCCTATAAAAGGAGCCCCTCCCTCTCTCTCACTCACACCTTCTCGTGAAGGATCTCTCTCCCCCTCTAGAATTTATCCCCCATGGTCTCGGACTAGCGAGATACATGTTCCCGGTGGCTATTCGGCAAGAAAGAGTTGTGCTTCCGCTGCATCGCTGGAGCGAGGAGGCGGAGGTTGCTCTGTGCCTCGAACGTGTGTGCGAGCATGGATGCGCTGCTGTTTTGCGGCGCTAGGACTTCCTCTCGATCTTGAGATCGGCAAGAGATCGTCTACATCAACCACGAGTTTGGACTCGTTAAGCTTTGTCGGTCTTCAAGGGTATGTTCTCTACGAATATACATCTGCCCGTTGTTTGTATCTAGTAGATAGATCTTGGTACATAGTTGTTCCCATCGTAGGAATTTTTTTGTT
Source organism: Avena atlantica (assembly GCA_910589765.1). Taxonomy (NCBI): domain Eukaryota; kingdom Viridiplantae; phylum Streptophyta; class Magnoliopsida; order Poales; family Poaceae; genus Avena; species Avena atlantica. Next base: position 510,382,083 of record OU342733.1, on the reverse strand, counting down.
TTCTATGCTGCGAACCCTATAGTATTACCCAATTTATTGATTCGACACAAGGGGAGACAAAGAATACTTGCAAGACTTAACACTGATTTGTCAGTTTAGCTGCACCTGGAAATAGTTCTTGCTCACAGAAGTTTATCAGTAGCAACAACAAAGCAACAACAACAACAACAGCAACAGTGAAACAATAGAAATAGTAACAGTAACGGTAGCAGTAGGATTCGAGTGCGGTAGGCATATGGATGGATGGACGGACATTGCATGGACGATTCTAAACATGTAACTTCAAAGAACTAGGGCATTGCAGATAAATAATAATAAGCATCCAAGTACTAAACAATCCTAGGCATGTGCTCCAAATATAGTCATACATGCTCGCAATGAGAACTTGCACAACATCTTTTGTCCTGCCAGCCCTTGGCAGCGGGGCTTCTAGGGAACTACTGGCAATTAAGGTGCTCCTTTTAATAGAGCACCGGAGCAAAGCATTAACACTCCATGAACACATGTGATCCTCACACCACAGCCATCCCCTCCGGTTGTCCCAATTATTGTCACTTTGGGGCCTTTGGATACGGACAATGATATGTGTACACAACTTGCAGGTAAGATCACAAACAATACTATCATAATGATTCAATAATAAGTTTAGATCTGAGATCATGACACTCGGGCCCTAGTGACAAGCATTAAGCACAACAAGTTGCAACAAAGTCAAATAGCACTAATAGAGATACTAGGCACTATGCCCCTAACAGATCTTATTCGATTACATGATAGAACTCATCCGATTCCTACCATCCCCAAGCCTACAGCGGGGGATTACTCACTCATGGATGAGGGAAACATCGGTGGTTGATGGAGATGCGTTGGTGATGATGATGGCGATGATCCTTTCCAAATTCCCCGTCCCGGCAGGGTGCCAGAACGGAGTTTCTGGATCCGAATCTTGGTTTCTCGTGGCGGCGGTAAGCGGAACTCTTTATGGAAAACTATCGAACCCCCCCTCTGTTTTTAGGTCAGAAGGCAACTTATAGGCGTGGAGGGAGGTCGAGGAGCTGCCTGGGGTGGCCAGACCTCCCCCAGGCGCGGGGTCAGTGGGCCCGCACCTGGGGTGGGTCTGGGCCCCCTAGGCCCCCTCTCTTTCTCCCCTTCTGGCTCCATGGATCTTCTGGTGAGAAATAGTTTTTGGCATATTTTCCGAGATTTTTCCTGATAGTTCATTTTCTACACAAAAACAAGACACCAAGGTAATTCTATGGAAAACAGCGTGAGTCTGTGTTAGTTGTATCCAAATCACACAAGTTTAGAGAAAAAACAATAGCAAAGTGTTTGAGAAATTAGATACGTTTTGGACGTATCAATTAGGCATGGCTTAGGCTAGCGGCCCAGGCGTTTCTCTAACATAAAATACATAACTCCATGGACTTACAAGCTTCCTCTTTATTTCACACCGGTGACATCCATAGACAAAAGAGCATGATATCAACTGTGTACAAAGTACAAGTGCAATGTTGAAAACGTTTCTAATGACAGCATGGTTCTGCTAATTCCAATGTATAAGTGCAAGCATATACAACAAGACGACACAATGGTTCAGGTTTATTAGGGGCAAAGAATATAAAGTGTGCCATCAAGTTCGTGAGGGCTTTAATCACTAAGTTTTCACATAGCAAAATACTTTTAATTGGAAGATAGATGAAAGCAAGAATATACTTGGAATGGTGTAACACACCATGCATAGGAGTTTATAGTGGACACTTTGTAATAACTTGGTTTCTTGGGAGTTGGAAGCATGAGTAGAGCTTACTCATACAAGTGGAGGCTAACAAAAGACTGGGAGCAACCAACTAAGAGAGCAATAATGGCCATAATCATGCAGAGCGACAAAACATTACTAATCAAAGCATAGAGTGGTACTACAAGTCAAGGACTAAATGATCATAAAGGCTATGGTGACTTGTTCATAGTCATAACATGGTGTGAGCATGTGCCAAGTCAACCCAAACAAAGCATCAAAGGAGAATGCCACAATACTATGCTTTTGCAAGCTAAAACAACGCATAATTTCTTCAAGACATACTAAGCAATCCCAGTTGTTTGGAACAAGACATGCTACAGAAATAATCACTAAGCATAAGGTCAATACAACACCTATCATGTCATGCTAAAGTCTAAGTCACAGTTAATGCAAGCTCCTCTTGCACTTCCAAGCAAGAACTTTCTACTCTTTTCCAACACCAGTCGACTTATTTGAAACAACACAGCGAGAACGGGGGTCCAAACTACTTTATTCAAGCAAACTAAACAAACTAAGCAACGCAAATGAAAACTAAGACGCTCCAAGAACAACACAATAGTGCATGAAACAATAAAAACGAAGTGTCTAGAGAGACTGAGCTTTTTATTGATGAAGAAGGGCATGCCTTGGGCATCCCCAAGCTTTGACGCTTGTACTTCTTGGATATTTCTTGGGGTGACACCGGGGTGGCATCCCCAAGCTTGAGCTTTTTGTCCATTCTTCATCTCATTACATCATTCTCTCTCTACACATGAAATTTTTCCTTCATACAAAACTTCACACAATCTTCATTAGCAATATTAGTGTATTTAAAAGATAATAGACCTTTGGAACAACAAAAAATTTCACTAAAAATACAAGCTACTGTAGCAACTCCTTCAAAAATCTCAATTTCCCAAAAGAGAACTCAAAAAGGAATCAATAAGAAGCAAATGCAAATAATGGCAGAAATCTGTCAAAACAGACCAACAGGTAGAAACCGATTTTTTCGAAAATCTTTTGTTGCTCAAATAAAAAAGTGTTGAACTAACTAAAGTTAGCTAACATACTGGGGATTTATTCATAAATTTTGAGCTCAATCCGACTTACAGAGACTCCTCACGAATTTGTTTGGTGGAGGACAAAAATCTGTTTCAGGACAGCAACTCCTCAAATCTTACTTCCCTCCCATTAGAGGTCATTCTTGGCACAAAAAGGATAAGGAGAGGTCATTACTGAAGTAATAACTTCCAAGACTCAAGGAAACTCTTGGGTAATCTCCCAACAAGTACTTTTCTTTAACGCCTTTAAGTTAGGCAGGATAGCTTGAGAAGATGCTCACATAAAAAATATGAATTGAAGCAAAAGAGAGCATCAAGAAGCAAATCCAAAACACATTTGACTGTAACCCACTTCCTATGCATAGGAATCTTGTAAGAAAATGAATCAAAGAAGCACATAGTAACAACAACGGGTAGATAAAACAAGAGCAACTTCAAAACTTTCAGCACATAGAGAGATGTTTCAGTACCATGAAAACTTCTACACCCATATTTTCCTCTCTCATAATAATTTTCAGTAGCCTCATGAATAAACTCAACAATATAACTATCACATAAAGCATGCTTTTCATGATCTACAAACACATAATTTCTATCAAGCTCAAAAATAGTGGGATTAAAACCTTCAGAGGTTTTACCCAAAGTAGATATTTCAAAAGGATCCACATGAACATAATATTCATCCTTCTTTGGTAAGCATGGGGGACAATCAAATAATGTAGAAGGTAGCCATGGGTAGATAATCTATTCTTCCTCCTTTTGTTCATCACTCTCCTCCTCTTTTTCATCTAATGAGCTTCCAGTTTCAACAATTTCTTCTTCCATAGGCTCCTGCAAGGCATTAGTCTCTTTCATTTGTGGAAAGCATATATTAAAATATTCAAGAATATAGCCATTTTATTCCTTGTAATTATCAAAGCAAAATTTAAGTATATCATAAACCTCATATTCATAAGGTGCATCATCAGTATTTTCAAGCAAACTGGCAAGTTCAAATGCACCCTTCAAGGCAATAAATTCTTCAATTTGTTCCACATCATAAAAGTCATAATTTCCTTTAACATAAGAGGATATGGTAACATTATCATTATACTCACATTGAAAAGTAAGGTGTTTATACCTCCTACAATAACAAGATTTATCAAAGCAATAGGTAACATTATAAGTAGAGCACACGTCTCTAGCAATAGTATTCAACTTATCAATTTTTTCCCATAAGTGTTTCCCTTTTTGTGAAAAACGGTGTTCCTTATAATAATACTTCTGTTCTTCTGTGAACCCACCTTGCCAGTAAGAACTAGTTTCAAAGAAACCATTCATTGATAGAAAGCATGACCAAGCAAGGCAATAACAGACCACCAACTAGAGTAGGAACTAATTTTTGTGTGTTTTTGAATAGAGAAAGCAAACCAAACTAAACTAATTTTTTTGAGTTTTTGATAAAAAGAGGCAAACAAAACCAAGCAAAAGAAACTAAGCAAACTAAAAACAAAGAAAAGATAAAGGTTGAGGAGGACTCCCCTTGTGAAGACGTCCTTAGCCTCCCCGGCAACGGCGCCAGAAAAGAGCTTGATGGCGCTGCGTCAACGCGGAGCGCTTCGTCGGGAAACCCTAAGAGCAAGGTATGATGTAGCACAGCAGCAAGTTTTCCCTCAATAAGAAACCGATCTTATCGAACCAGTAGGAGGAAGGAAATGTCTCAAAGGTGTTGCAAGCAATGTGGAAACCTGCACAACACAAACTCAAGATTTTGCCCCAACGAATCAGTGAGGTTGTCAAGCTCACCGGTTTGCTGTAACAAAGGATTAACTGTATGGTGTGGAAGGTGATGGTGGTTTGCAGCAAGTAAACATGTAACAGTGGAAGATGTATCAATGATAAAGATTGGACCGGGGTCCATAGTTCACTAGAGGTGCTCTCCTTAGATAAACAACATGGCCTAAAGGGTAAACTAATTATAGCAGGGCAATTGATAGGAACTGAGCAAGGCATAACAATGCAATACTATACAAATAGATCCTATGAGATTCAATTGGGCAATACAACAATATACATAGACCGCCATCCAACTGCATCTATGACTAGAAGTCCACCTTCAGGTTATCATCCGAACCCCCTCCAGTATTAAGTTGCAAGCAACAGACAACTGCTTTAAGAAAAGTGTGTAAGGTAAAACAATCCACTTGTACCATAAACAAGAGACCGTTGTTTTCTCCCTAGTGGCAACAACACATCTACAACCAAAGATATTTCTGTCACTTCCCTTGGAAACTAGAGGCATGAACCCACTATCGAGCATAAATAACCCCTCTTGGAGTCACTAGCAACTACTTGGACAAGATAGCTACTAACAACGGAGAGCATGCAAGATCACAGACAACACAGACATGATAGTATCAAATAGACAAAACCATTAATCAATCTGACATAGTAATCTCAATATCCATCAGATCCCTGCAAATACAACATGCATGATTACAAATAGATAAGATCTCGATCATGAACGGAGCTCGTAAGATCTATACATGAAAGCACAAGGAGGAGATACAACCATCTAGCTACTACATGGACCCATAGTCCAAGGTGGAACTACTCACGCTTCATACCGGAAAAGAAGGCCTCCAGGATGATCTCCCCTCCGGCAGGGTGCCGGGAAGAACTTCACACCCCCCCCAATCTAGGGACGATGGTGGAGGCGGCTATAGAAGGTTTCGTGGATTTTTGATCGGGTGCCTAGGGTTTCTGTATCGGGGGATTCTTATAGGCGAAGGGGGGGACCGAGGGGGTTCCCGAGGCGGATGCACCCCCCAGGCGCGGGGTGGGCCCACCCACGCGGCCAGGGGTGTGGCCCCCTCGAGGCCCTCCTCCGTCTCGTCTTCTGGCTTCGTGTCGCCCACGGTAAAATATTGACTTTGGCTTTGTCCCGTCCAATTACGAGAATATTGTTTTTCTGCCTTTCTGGAACCAAAAACAGGTGAAAACGGGCAACTGGCACTGTGGCAAATTGTTAATAGGTTAGTTCCAGAAAATATATAAAAACACCTCGAAGTGTAGACAAAGCAGAGCAAAGTAGATACTAAACAAGCATAAAACATCAAAAATTATAGATACGTTTCCGACGTATCACCGCATCCCAAGTGACCCCTCCCGGGGTGGTGAACCTTCTAGAACATTCTCGAAGCTTTCAGTCAAAAAACTGAAAACATTTCTAAATCCCGAAAATTGATTTTCCTAATATGAATCTTATTCTACGGATCATTCTGGATCTCCTCGTGATGTCATGGATCCAATCTGAGACTTCGAACAACATTCGGTCTCCAAGTCATATTCTATATCTACTTAAACAACATCGTATCCTTAAGTGTGTCTTCCTACAGTTCGTAAACTATGCAGACATGATCGAGACACCTCTCCGATCAATAACCAATAGAGGGATCTGGAAATCCATATGGTTCCCACATATTTCTACGATGACTTCATGATCGAATGAACAATTTACATACGATACCGATTCATTTTTTCTCGCGATATTTTACTTATCCGAGGTTCGATCGTCGATATCTCCATACCTATTTCAACCTTGTTACTGATAAATACTCTTTACTCGTTCCGTGATATGACATCCCTTATGACCTAGTCACATGCTTGCAAGCCAATTGGATGACATTTCACCGAGAGGGTCCTGAGTATCTCTATTTGTCATATGGATGGACACATCCCACTCTTGATTCATGCGCTTCAACACATACTTTCGGAATACCCAATGTCACCTTTATAACCACCCAATTACGGAAGTGGTGTTTGATGTCATCAAAGTACTCTTCCGGTGACGGTGATTAACATGATCCCATGGTCGCATGATTAGGTAACTATGTACTCCCTCCATCCCAAAATGTAAGGCACGCAAGCTTTAGTCAAAAGTGAACATATTCTATGTTTGACCAAATTTATATGTAAAAATATAAACATCCATAATATCAAATCAATATCAATAGATTCATCATAAAGTATAGTTTCTCAATATGTCCATTCGATATTGCAGATATTCGTATTTTTTGTATAAACTTGGTCAAACTTAGAAGATATTGACTTTTGACTAAAGCTTAGGCGCCTTACATTTTGGGACGGAGGGAGTATCTGAAAGCTTGTAGCAAACAAACTCTAAATGACTTGATCTTATGCTTTGCTAACTATAGGATTGTGTTCATCATATTATTATCCTAATGATATGATCTTGTTATTAATAACATCTAATGTCCATGATCAGGAAAGCATGATTATCTATTAATCAACAAGCTAGTTTAATAAGAGGCTTACTAGGGACTCTTTTATGTTTACAAAACACACAAGTATTAATATCTCCGGTTAATACAATTATAGCATGGGATGTAAACATTTATCATAAACACAAAGATATAATAATAACCACTTTATTATTGCCTCTTGGGCATATCTTCAACAAATATCTATGTCAAAATCATACATGTGATGGCTATGGACTGTGGCGATAAGAGCATTACTACAATTATCTTCTTGGCAGTGATGTTGATTTTTGTTCCATGAGCCACATGTCATTTTGGCGGGATAATTTCCTTTTTTTCCCTTTCTTTCTAGTTTAACATTTTTTCTGTGCATTATCCTTAATGTCTTTACTAACTCTTGAATTTTTTTTGTTACAGTGGCCGAATGTAATTGACAGTTTATTTTCCTTTATCTAGGAAAAAGAATGGGTTGTGTTTTCCTTTTATGCCTATGTCTTGTGAGTATTTTGGAGGCAATATGTGCACTAAAAGAAGATTTATTCGTCCTATGTTGTTGGAGAACGTTTACTGAAGTCATGGTGTTGTTAACGGTGGTACAGTTATTTCCTGTTGCGACTTCTTGATCGTTTGGTGGGGCCGTTTTTTTGGTTATGTACATCCTATATGTCTCGACTATGTCTATTTTTTTTATTGTAGGGCTGGATATAATTGATATTTTCTTGATATTAGTATACTTTTTTTAATAATAAAATTTTAGATACCATTCCCCACCCTACTTTTTCACTACATGTTTAGAGCACCTCCACTCGTTCGGTGTTTTCAGGCCGAAATCCGGCTCTATTTAGCGCCGAATGGATGTAACTTTCGGAATTAAAACAGCCAGTTTCTCACTCGTGTTTCCAGGCGTTGTTCCCAATCAAGGAAAAATCGGCGACATTTCGCCTGAATTCGGCCTAGTTCGGTCTAACTCGCCAGAATTCGGCTCAAATTCGGCCTAGTTTGGCATAGTTCGCCCTGATTTGGCTCAAATTCGGCTTAGTTTGGCCTAGTTCGACATAGTTCGGTCTAGTTTGGCGATGATATGGTGGAGAGGGGGAGAAGAAAGGCGGGCGCTCGGCCTTGTGTCACTGACAGGGTTGACCCACCCTTTTTCGCTTCACCCGGCATTCTATGGCGGTTCCTGGCGCCCCGGGTTCGGCCTGGGAACCCCGGATGTAAAATGAGCCAAATCCGATGAAAATTGGGCGCCTGGGAACGCGAATTGGAAATTTTTCGACGTCCGGATGAAAACGACGCCCTGGGGAGTGAAGGAGATATGCTCTAGAGGCAAATAGTAAAGTGTTTTATTTGATGTATCTCTTATGTTCATAATACGTTTCTTACCGTGCTATAACAATGTTAATACAAAACATTAATGCACGTGTGGTATGTAAACAAACCGTGTCTCTAGTCACCTCTAGCAAACTAGCTCATTGGTCAACTAATGATCTATGGTTTCAAGATCATGGGTGATAGTGTCGATTGACAATGAAGTCATATCATTAGTTGAATGATATGATAGACATACACCCAAACTAAATCACAATGATATCTAGTTACTTAACGTTCATCATTGATGATAATATAGAAACCTTACAACCTAATCCTTTGACCGTGAGATAGTGCAGAATCACCGTTACTAGAAGGAGACTCTGATGGTATCAAGTATCAAGCTGTGAAAGGGTAATCATAAAAGTACCATCGGCTTTCTCGAAGGAACGGGTTGAGGAGTATTTATCAAGACCAGGGATTTGCCAATCCAAGTAACGGATAGATACATGTGGCCAACTCGATGACGTTGCATTAACGAAGCTTGCAAGCGTATGACTAGGTCATGGAATGCAACGACACGGGAACAAGTAAACAAGTTAATCGAAAACGATATCGAACAAAGGTATGGAGATACCGAAGATCAAATCTCGGATGACCTAGGTATTATATGGCAAAGGGAATAGGACGCGTAGTTGAAGGTTCAAGCGATGAGATTCGTGAATGCACGGGTGGTCATTATGGGCATCCAGGTCTCGCTGATGATCATTGACGCAAGAGGGTTCTCAGTCATATCCGGAGCATGTCCGAACCGTAGGGTGGCACACTTAAGGGTGGGGACGCTTAGGGATCGAACATTCACCGCAGGAGAAAATAAGAGAGAGAAACCGGAAAGGTTCTGGAAAACATCCGATGTTGATCAGAGGGGTCCGGAAGGTGTTCCTGAGTGAAATATATAATAATATATGTGTTTTATATTAATTAGTGAAATTAATATTAAAACATGAACATTTTATTTTATTTTTTGAGGCAGCCCATGCCTATTGGGCCTCCCCGGAGCCCGGGAGATCTACACCAGACGTGTATAGATCTTCGAGACGCAATACTTGAGCGCTGTTTTTCTTTATCACTATACGCCTACCTGTATAAGGTGTGCCACGGTCTTCAAGAGTATGAACACCGTTCCCCTCTCCGTTATTTACATCTACATAGAATAGATCTTGATTATCGTGTTTGTGTAGCTATAATTTTTTTTGTTTCCTTCTATGAACCCTAACAGGGAGACCCTCCTAGGAACGTTAGTAGAGATGCTCTTAGATACATTTAGCAAATGTATGAATAACTAAATTGAATAGAACAATCATTCATAATGAAAACCAAACTAATAAAGCTTGTATTTATGTGGATCACTCACAAACACTAATTATCTTTTTTTGAAAAAAAGCAAGATATAACCTTCACGCATTGCGCACTTTGAACACGTTCATCCTCCATAAGAGCAGATAACGGGTCAAAACTGGATAACTCTTGCCGTTATCCAGTTTTGACCCGATTTCATGCCAAAATAGATCCCCGAAAAAGGCTAGAGAGACGCGGGATATCGGGTTGTGCCGCCCCCATATAGCCGGGTCGAGCGGCGCTATCCGGTTCATAAACACGAACACTCTGCTGCAATCGAGCGCAACCATCAAACAACTCCGACGAGCAATCGATGGCGGGAGGGTGGTCTGGGGCGACCGTAAGGCGCGGCGGAAGCTCCATCTCGCCCGCGTGCGGCAATGATGCGGAGGTGAGATCAAGCTTGTCGCTCCGTGCAGGCCCGCAATCGCGGCACCCTCTCTCGTAGCGACGACAAAACCGCGTGGGGAGAAAAGGGTTGGAAGCTCCTCGAGGACATCATCCTTCCAACGATGCTGAAGGGGAGCGCGTCACCATTGAGCTCCTCGATGAGCGGCGGGAGGAGGCGGTGAAGAAGTCGGGCGACGCAGCCTCTCGCCGCGTGGTGGACGAGGCCCATGAGGAGTACGGCCTCCGCAAGGCCATTCGCAACTCGCTGGCGGAGGAGAATAGCTTCGGCGCGAGGAAGGAGGATGCGGACGACGCAACTACGACCAAGAAGCGCTGATGAGCGCTACTGATCGCCGGTGAGCACCGCCGCGATCCCCGGGTAGGGTAGGGTTCGGCTCCGCTGATCAAGCAATTCTTGTAAGAAGTTTAAACACGATGTGAATGATGAAAACGGTTCGAAGAATCAAGGAGTTCTATGCGCATAATTTCCACATGAATTTGATTTTCAAATTTGCAGATCGATTATCCAGTATCTGTTCTGCCCGTTGTGTTTCTCGACCTGGATATGCATTATCCCGCCCCCCATAGCATATACCAGGTCAGCTGGATCCAGGATCTAGCATAGAGATGTAACTGGAGAGAGTTGAAAACATTTGCATGTCAACATAGAAGCATAAGCGAATTAATGGATGGTTAACGATAAGTTCAAGAAAGCACCAATTCAAAGGGTACAAGCCACACAGGAACATAAATTGGTACTACAAAAAGGGGACATTGTAGAAAACATCATATTCAGTTCATCGGCTTTATTGACGACTATACATTGCCATGACTACATATCTAAAGCGAGAGTCCACAGTTCTGCAATGTGTCATAGTATGTGCAGGCGGTCAACATTACATCAATCCGCTTATCGAATATAAACGACACTTAAATAGCAGAATTATTTGAGAAAACTATCTGCGCCAACGAGTTGACCCCTTCTGTAAGTTTCTTCACTATTATTGCTTGCTCGTCTCTATCCCTTGGAAAGATGCCACCTTTTGGGGGAGGAGGTACCCTGTACATAAACTCGCAGCGCTCTACATCTTCCATTAGAAGAACCGTCTTCAGGTTTGGAGCTCGCTTCATAACGGCCCTTACAAATAAGATTTGTTGCTCGAGGGGTCTAAAACCAACAAACTGGAGCTCTTGCAATTGCCACTTCTCAGAGCTTGTGAACCCAGACAATAAAATCCATGACGTTTTTTTTCTTTCACGCCCATAAATCAGTGCTAGTCTACCCAGCCCATCATCTTGGCATCTATGCTCCCATATCTGTATTAAGCATGTAAAACTTGTTGTAGTAAGTATAGCAAGGTTTGTATAGCCGCACCTTATTACTCTTGTGAGAGCTTGTTTCTATAACTAGTAGAAATAATATATTTAAACATAAATGTGTTTAAACAAAAGAAGAGAAAAGAATGATCAAGAATTACCTTCACAAAAAATATCTCAACAGATGGAGCAGCTTCAAGGAGATTTATTGTCCATAACATGTCGAACTCAACAAATATGCCATCGATAGACAGCTTCTTTAGCTTGTTGAATGCAGGGCAGAGTCGCTTTCCTTCTGGTTGCATCCAAATCTGATGATAAAAATAAAAACAAAAATAAAATGGCTGGCATGTATGGAGAAATGTGTGTGATCACCAACCAGGTTAATCATTTGCTGCTTAATCAGATACTTTTCTTGCCACTATAAATAAATGCAGATATTTTGACCAAGACACAAAACAGCTAAGGCTAGCATGATCTTAATCCTCATCCAACTTGTGCTCATGTGATTCTCATCAACAGCAGAAAAATCAGGAACTTTTATGAAAAGATGAGTATGAAAATACCTTTTCTCCTCGGAAGCCTAAGGTCAGAGTATGTATGCTAGTGGTACCATGAAGAATCTCACTTAAATAAAACTCTCGGTGAGCAAGAGTTGCAGCGCATGTGAGGCTTAGTTCCGTGAGTGATGGGACAAAACCAATACGCAAGGGAAACACATATTGCCAAGAATCCACATGTAGCCGCTCTAGTTTTGGAAGGCAGAGAACCTCAAGTCTCTCCAAGTGGGAGAATCGTAGATCGAGAACTCTGAGGTTTGAATTTGGTGCGTCTATCCGCCATACCGAACGGTACCCAGCATCGCAGCAGCTGAGACATAGTTGCTCCAGCTGCTTGCAGCACTCGAATAGGAGATGGTTTATATCATGCTCAGTAGCAAAGCGCGCATTTTTAAGAAACAGAATTGTGAGGCAATGCAGCACACCAGGATAGGCACTGAAGAATCCGTCCACGAGCAGGGCTTGCTGCAGCATATCCGCATGTTCTGTAGAATGCTTCTCATCAAGAATGGCAAGGTCCAGATCTACTAGTGTCCCACTGTCAATTGCATCACAAAGTAGTGGTCCAATGTGGCATCTTCTACTGGCGGCCAGGAAGATCTGAAGGGATAATCTTGTAATAGTGGAGGTGTGGGGGGCAGCCAAGAAACTGCGAGCAGCTTTGTCGAAAGATGCCATTGCTTGATCCACTATTTCAGTCAAGCTTAAAGCTGGATCGATGTTGTCTCCCTCCATTGGGAGAAAATCCTCAACGTCGAGGTTGAACTCTTGAAGCAGCCAAGGCAAGTTGTTCCACCGCTTTGAGAGCACTCTAGTCCTTGCCACCATAGCAACATTGCCGACTCTCCACAAGATGGATAGTAAAATGTCATCTGGAAGCAAGCTCAGTCTATCTTCATCCTCTGCTTCCTCCTGCAACAAGAAACAGAGCAAGAGATACGAACAACCGGTGAATGCAGTTGCGAGTACATTAGCAGAAAACAAAGCAGTAGAGAATAGATATGAGGGAGCATATGCCAATGGTGGGCGTGAAACTTACGTGGTTGTGCACGTTACTTGATGCCATGGATCGATAAACTACGAGTCTATGATGCCACAAACCAAGTGCTCGACTTTTTTTGTTGCACAAGGAAGCTCGTATGTACCCAGTGCTCGCCTGGATCTATTTATTCAGAGAATCGAAGATGATCTCACGCTGTTAGATGAGATCATAATTACTCACCGGAGAGCAAACTTAGAAATTTCACCCGATCCTGGCTACGGACACAGTAAAATGAACCGTATCTAGCAGCAACTAGGTGCACTAGCACATAATAACAATGTATCCACACAGAAAATTGACATAACACTGCACTTTACATCCGTGGATATACAGACAAGAAAAAGATCAGCAGTTAAAGGACGAACACCTACTAAAAGCAGGGCAGGAATAGCATGAAGAAAATCTCAGTTAATCCAAAACAAACCCGGTTTCATTAGCCTACAGTCTACAAGCTCCAATGCAGGCACGCCCAACTTCAACCAGGAAGCAACAACTTATCAGTTATCACATTTGCAAGGAACAAGTGCCAACATTAATTTCACAGCCAGACTCCAGCACGAAGATGAAAGACTATTGTTCTTGTACGTGTCGAACGCAACTGGAGGATCATTCAGTAACCTAGCTACCGCCGCCGCGCGAGGAGATTGACCTCGCGGGGACAGCGAACGAGCGGCGAATCGGACAGGACGCACCGGAAGGGGACGAGAAGAGGCGGCTGTACCTTGGAGTCGACGGGGAATCGATGGATAGCGGGGGAATGAGCGAAACCCTAGGCCACGGGTTGGTCGGTCGTCGGCGGCGTCGCGCTCGCTTCCGACGGGGTCTCAGGAAGGGGAGAGCGGAAAGGAGACGGCAGGACGCCAGGAGGGGGGTGGTGGGCCCGTGCGACGTGGAGGGGGAGAAGTGAGGCGATCTGGACGATCAGATATGGTGCCGTTACCGGTTTGACGGTCGAGATGGTGTTCTCGGTCACGCGCCGTTTCTCATCTAAGAGCGACTCCAGTAGATATACCCTAAAACGGCCGTAAAAGTCCGTCTACTTTACGTTTTAGTCGATTAGTGGATTCGGCGCATCTAACGGATACCGTAAACAGTCCCGGCCAGTAATAAAATATACTCTCTCCGATTCCAAAATAGATGTCTCAACTTTATCAAAATTTGGATGAATCTAAACACTATTTAATATATAGATTTATCCAAAATTTTAAAAATCTAAGACATCTATTATTGGACGGAGGGAGTATTACGGTGCCCCGGACCAGCCATGCGTCAACCGTTATATTTATATGGGAGTGCCTAGATCTTAGGCGCCTGAGAACTTCTTATGTCTAAGTCGCTGATGTCATCTTAATATTTGTGCTAATTCTTAGTTACAACCTAGTTGCAACTCATAAGATTTGTACTAATTCTCAGTTGCAACCTAGTTGTAACTCATTAAATTCTTAGTTACACCCAAGTTGTAACTCATGTGTAACTTCTATTTTGCACGAATCACGAGGTAAATCGAACGTTAAAAGAGGCGACTGAGACTTTAGAAGTTCTCACGCGCTTGAGAACTAGCAAATCCGTATTTATATCTACCGTGATGGCCGAACGGTTGCTGGTGCAAAACCTCACCTTTCCACCGTGTAACATCCCAAAAATACTAGACTTGGATCATCAAACTCTAATCATTAAAATTAGGGTTAACAAAAACTTTTCTAAATAAAATTATGTAAACATGCATGTAAGTATGCATTTCATTTTAAATTCTTTGAACCACCTTGTTTGTGTGTTCCATTGCTTGTAAATGGATGCTTAGGTAAAATGAACATCATCTAAACATTTCCCACCCTTTTCTCAAAGACAAGTAAATCAAAACAAATAAAATAAGGGAATGGTCATTTTGACCAATTTAACTCGGGTCTACTTTGGCTGTCTCAATCTTTCAGAACCTAACAGAAATTTTTCTGGATCTTTGCACCAATTGATTATACTCATAACAAAGTTTCAAGGCCCACCTTCTGATCATCCAGAAACTTTCAAATGCATAGTTTAAATGACAATTCAAAATTGAATCTTTATCATATGGGAAGATCCCACTTTTTCAAAAACCACTCAAACAAGCTCAACTTTCAAAACCCAAGCATCTGCAGACTCACCAGCACCAACCTAGAAGACCCACCAAAAATCTTTTCAAAATTCAAAACTTGAATTCTTGCGGCCATTTCATCAAACACTTGACAGACACAAATCAAACAAAATCCACAACACTATTGTGAGCAGTGATTGAAGCCTAACTTGTTCCCTCTCTGGTTACAACTAGGTTTTAGTAGATCATCTAGCTCAATTGCACACCCTTAGCATCACTGTAAGCTTGGCTTTGCCATCAATGGTGAGCAGGCCGAATGCACCCTTGTCACCCCCATGCCGACAGCAAGCTAGGAGGAGAAACAAGCCTAGCCAACATGTCTGGGAGCAAGCCAACATCCCACCGCCACTCCCTGTCCAGCGCTCGAACATTGCCAGCCACTGGACCACACCACAGACCGCGCCCAACTCGCCAGCAACTATGCCGAGAGCACGCCCCGTGCGCCACGCTCGACCGACGCCCACAGACCGCGCGCCGCCCTCACCGCGTGCATACGTGATCACTACCATCCCAGCAACCCCGCAGACACGCTCGTTCGCCGCCGCGCGGACCACGCGCGATGTGCGCCATTAAACTCTCCGTCGGGCACGCGCAGAGCACCGTCGCGTTCCGACCAAACCGCACAGCCCCACGTCTCGCCACCGTGTCGTTGAGCATCGACAGGGAGCACCGCACTGCCCCCTACCGTCGCCCATGACGATAGCCGTCTGTACCGTCGGCCACGACGAGCTCACCTTGCGCCCCATCGATCCCCTCTCGCCACTATAAATAGAGGCCACCCCCAGCCGAATTGAGCACACCATCTCACTCCCCTCTCCTCACTGATCTTTCCACCTCGTTCCCGGAGCAAGGCGAGCAACGCAGCGCCAGAATTTCACCGGAGCCCGCCGCTGCTGGAGAAGAAGGGCGCCAGCAATTGGAGCCGCCCCAGGAGAAGCTGTCGGTACCAGGAGGTTCGCCGTTGTCGACATCGTCGTTCGCCCGCCTCGCCGACCCTCGCCTGAACCCCGGTGAGACCCCAACGACCCCCACTGGCCGCGCTAGGTTTCTGTCTCGCCGGCGTTGCCCAACGTCGACGATGACCCTCAGCCGTTGGATTAGAACCAGATCGAACGCACCACATCGCCCCATACCGCTTCGCACCCCCCCGTCTCACTGACGCGTGGGGACAACAACTTAAACAGCCTGCAGAAGCGCTGTGCTTAGTAAGCCGGCCCAGTATCGCTTCCCGCGCAGCCCAGTTATTTGAATTAAACCTTTTCCTTTTTATTTCAAACACACTTTTGTACCCAGTTTCAAAAATCATCCCAGGTCGATTCAGTGAACCAAATGGAATGAAACCAATTTTGTTAGAAAGGTCTGGGAACGCTGAATCCAAGCCCGTTGGATTCAAGTCATTTGGATCTGTAGATCACCATTGGCAAAAATAACAAGGCAGAAGCTTTTCTGCACTCAAACATTTTTCAAACTTAAACCACAATAGCTTTTGTGTTGATTTCAACTCTCAAAAATCACATTTGACCATACCTTTCAGAATATATAAAAAAATATAGGTTTACTTACAGAAATAATGATCAAGTAATAAAAGAATGCCACATAGGCATTTCTAGCCACTTTAATTAATTAAAATTAAAGGGTAAAACCTTATTAAATTGTGACACCACTTTAAATCACATTCCCATGGACTAAAATATGTGGTGATGACATGTGTCAACATGATCCCATGTTTGGTTTGGAGAATATTAAATCTTAATTAGTTTTTCAATGAGTAGAAATTACTTTTCTAAAAACAAAAGGAATTAAACCAAGCTTTAATCTTGTAATGTTAGTGATGATGCTAGATCATCTATAGGACCCTTTTGTGTGATGATTGCAAGTAGTTAAGTATTGTTTGGTGATTGTGTACATCGTATTTATTTATAGACGCTAGTACCGACCAAGGATACGAGGAGGAAGGAGGATTCTATGAAGAAGAAGCCGAGGAGAACTTCAACCACTGCTCTGCACAAGGCAAGCCTAATGCTACTAGTTGATTTTGCAAGCTAACA
Source organism: Avena atlantica (assembly GCA_910589765.1). Lineage (NCBI taxonomy): Eukaryota > Viridiplantae > Streptophyta > Magnoliopsida > Poales > Poaceae > Avena > Avena atlantica. Next base: position 510,364,789 of record OU342733.1, on the reverse strand, counting down.
CTTGCAAGATACTCTACTGATGCAAGCAAACCCTTACTTGTTACCATGCCTACTATATGCCTTAAGCATATGTGATCATACCCACTTGATAACCCAATCCTAGTTTTATTTGCAAACTTTCTACTTTATTTCTTTATCAAAGCTTTAACTTAGAGTTGACTTAAGTGTCTTATAGATTCTAGAAAGATATATTTGAAGGTTGCATAAAGAGCATAAAATTTGGCCTAAGTTAGAAACCTTGATATCATCCTAAGATATAAGGTTGTACTTAGTTGAAACTCCACTAGTTTACCACCCCCTCATTAGTACTTATCCTCACTTGTAGATGCTAGTGCTAAGCATAAAACTTGATCAACTTTACATGGGAATACTTGGTGAAAATGGTTATGAAAACCTTAGAATGATGGACCATTCTACTGAGATGTTTTGACATGTGTTTCCGAACACCAGATGATTGTGGTGATGAAAATGTTGAGGCATGAGCCTTAGCCCTTTATAAAACTGATGGTTGTCTGGATGCGATACCATTCCAATTTTATCGTACAACCACAATACCCGAAGATTGGGTAGGGCTTGACTGGAAACTTACATACCTTAGTATTAGTTCCCTCATGGCCAAGGTATGAGCTGAGGCTACCTTGTGAAGATTGTCCACCTGTGCAGTACCCAATATGACAGTTGGTCATGGTTGGGGGGCCAAACTCACAGGAGAGGTGCTTATACTAGGGCGTGTAATTGAAAGGTTAGGATTGATTATCCGCATACTGAGTATGGTGAATTCAGGATTTGTTCCTGACGGATGTATCGAATGTTGTGGTGAAAGTGTACAATCTCTGCAGAGTGTCAAACTATTCGAATAGCCACGTCCGTGGTTATGGACAGTTGGAGTGGCCATACTGTTCCCCCGTCAGATGTTTTCAAAATTACTTGTGAAATGAATTGAGACTTTGACTTGACCACAACAGAGTTGTGACATGAGTTACAAGATCCCACTTAGGAGTTATAAAATCGTGACTAGCTTCTCTTGCTTATGAACTAGTAGAGATAAATCTGGCTTCTTGCAAAACAACCATAGATCCTAGTGTCCTATTATCAAAACCCCCCGTCACTTGTTAGTATTAGTTTGCGAGTACTTAAAGAGTACTCATGGCTTTGTCCCTGGCTATTCCCGTGGCCAGACTATGAAGAGGAGTACCTGGAGGATGGACCCCAGGAAGGTTACGACAACTAGGATCATCTCCCATCGTCAGCATTGCCTGTGACCTCGAAGATGGAGCTTCGCCTACGCTACCGTTATTATTACATATTCCGCTGCTTGAATTTGTATTAAGAACTGGATCATGAGATCCTTATTTATGTAAGACCTTATGTATGGTTTGTAATGGATGATGTACTGTGGTATCCAATTCTGTTATGTCTCGCAAAAATGGTAATCCTGGGATTGCGATGTATGGCATAACAGGCATCTGGGATTAAAAATCCGGGTGTTGACACACCGTCACTCCATCGCTCTGCTACTGCCAATCCACAAATTTGGCGACCAGATCGGCGAGCTCCGTGGCAGATCTAGCATCCCAGCAATGACATGTGGCTGATTTGTGGTGGTAGCGTGGTCGGGGGCAACCGTTGTGGCCGTGGCGGCAAGTCCCGCAAAGGCGAAGATAGGGGCGACGACCGGCGGTGCAGGGAGCTCTCCGCCGAAGAGCGAGCCAAGTTCGTTCGGTCGAAGGGCGCGAGAAACCGGGCGGTCCGGCAGTGGACCAACTTCGGCTTTTCCCCGCCGTCGTTGCTGCACCCGTACACGCCACCACCCTACCGGCAACAATCATCGGAGCACGTCCCCTCCATCAGCGCGTATGCCCACGCCCACGCCAATGATGGTGACGTGGGATCCTCGCGCGACCACGCTCCTCCATCCCCCGTCTTCTTCGAGACACTGAGCTCGCCGAATCTACTCCTCCTCCACTGAAGAATCCGAAGGGGAACGCATGGTCGCCCGCGACCATGTCGACAACGACAAGGCGGAGTGGCTCACGACTAAGACGCAACTATGCCGGTCACAGCGCAATGCTGCTATAGTGCGGTAGTGTAGGGAGAAGGAGACGCATGCGACCATCGTCGTCGTGGCAGGGTATAAGGAGGAGTAGGCCACACAATGCGTCAATAAGGAGATCATCGACCTTGAGGACGATTGAAGGCCTCGTCGCTGCGATGCGCCGCGCCCAGAAGCGCTCCGATGAGCTCAGTTTTGCCATTAGGGTTAGCGATCGCTCTCCTCCGTCTCAATAGCTAGTTTTAATTTTTGTTCTGCGCTTATGATGTGCACAATTATGTAAATTATATGCAGTACTATCGTTTGATCGAACACTGATTAACTGAATTTGATTTCTCAAAAATCGATCGACCCCCGAGTCCGATTGAGCGACGTTGGGTCGACATTCTGGCGGTCGTGGTGGTCGATTTGGTGCACGTGAGGGCTCGAATCGACCGACAGGCGCAGAGAGGCGGAGGAGGGAGAAGGGCTCCGGGGAGGCAGAATGGACGAAAATAACCCAAATAATAACAATTTCACGAAATGAACTTTGGCCAAAAGAAATTCACGGAACTAAGGGTGTATTTGGATTGTGGCCAAAGTGTACCTTACCAATATTTTGGTCATGACCAAAAGGTTGGTTCTTGTTTGGATTGTAGCCAATTTTTTGGCATGCCAATGCTCCACTACCAACTCTATTTCAATTTTTTAGCCAACGTTGGCCAACTTGTGGGCAAGCAAAGGCTCAACCAAAATTTTGGCTAGCCAAATATTTGGTGGGGAAATCTTGGGCACAAACCAAACACACCCTAACCCTTTTTGCAACGTCATACGTGCTGGCGCTGCACCCTGAAGAGCAGCGTCGTTACGCCTGGCGCCGCGCACCTGCCAGCGTGGCGCCTCGTGGGGCCCGGTCCCGCTAGTGCGGCGCCAAACGTCGTGGTGCCGCACTGTGTAGTGCAGCGCCGTTGCACTTGGCGCAGCACTTTAGGTCTTGTACCAGCGCGGCGCCAGCCCTCCCCAGACCCATCTCATTCTTCCTCGGCACACAAGAGCGCATGGCGGCTAGGGTTCGTCGGCTGTGCTGATTCCCCTCTCTAAAACCTCAAGATCTGCTAGATCTGTCCAAGGATCTTGCTCCCAATCCCTCCCCCGGGTATCTCCTCTCAATCCCATCCGAAAATCCCTTGCTATTTGTCCCCTTTTAGTCAAATTTCGGTGGAACATGTTAGCAATTGGATTTGGAGGTTGATTTGAAGCATGTTAGCAATTGTATGGTTAGTGGTCTCCTAGGTTGCAATTAAATGTTTAGTGGTTAGTCAAATCCGAACACTAGTCTCTTTTTAGTTAAATACCTTGCGACATGTTACCAATTGTATGGTTAGTGGTCTCCTAGGTTGCAATTGGATAGTGGTTTCCTAGGTTGCAATTTCTCTTTATATTATGAAGCATTGCCAATATATATTACCAATTGTATGGTTACATCTAGGATGAAATGGAACTATAGTTAGAACTATTGCCAATATATATTACCAATTCTAGATGCTAGAACTATAGGTAGAGTAGGATGAGATGCTAGAGTAAGTAGAACTATATGTGACAACTATAGTTGGAATAAGATGGACATTTTGTAATTGTTCTTATTCTCTCTATTGTTTTGAATATGTAAGATGTCTCTAAACCCCGTTCTAAACAATGCTCACTATGATGTTCAACACCGTGCCTACAAGATGTCGGAGAAGAGACATGTACTAAAAACTTCCATGCAAGTCGAACAAGATGCCATGTTTGTTTAGATGGAAATCTAACATTTGCCATTGTATGTTTGCAGGAGCTTCAACCCCTTCGACTTAGGTACCACGAGGTCTCGTCCAGCAAGATGCCTTATGATGCGCGGTACACTCCATACATCCAGCAGCTAGGACTCCTCCCCTTTATCCACATGGTCACTCGGTCCACACCGGCCTTCAACCCTGCTGCGATCACCGCGCTTGTGGACCTGTGGAGGATGGAGACGCACACCTTTCACCCTAGGACCGATGAGACTACGGTCACTTTGCAGAACATGAGCATGATCCTGGCACTCCCAATCGAGGGAAACCCTGTCTGCATAAGCTCGGATTCAGACAGGTGGCATGAGCAGATGGTCGACCTTATAGGGAAGGATCCACCCGAGGCTATAAACAAGAAGGGGGAAAGACGGAGGGTCGCTGCCGGGGCTACTTTTACTTGGATCATCCAGAATTTCAAGATTTGCCCCGAGGATGCCGATGAGGAGACGATCAAAACATACACTCGTGTGTATGTGTGGTACATTATCACGAGGACTCTGTTTCCTAACAGCAGTGGGGATCGTGCTCAGTGGCATTGGCTCAAGTTGCTGGTTTTTTTGACTCTACCTTCAGTTGGGGTTCTGCGGCGTTGGCCTGGTTGTACCGTCAGGTAATGAGTTATTTACAAATGTTGTTGTATATTTCTGCACTATCTCAAAAAAATTGTTCTTACCAAATGGTTGTTCACTTCATCTGCAGCTGGATGACGCTTGCGTTAGGAGCGCCGCCGATTCAGGGATTGGTGGTTGTTTGCTCCTTCTTTCGGTGTGGAGCTGGGAACACTTCCCCATTGGACGACCGATATTGTTGTCATTCAGTCCTTACATTGATAACGACAACTACTACCTTCTCCCCACGTGGGCTTACAAGTGGGATGTGGTCTCTGAACCGCCAACGGACCTAGTGGAGGCGTACAAGAGGTACACCAACAAGTTTGACACGATCACCATGGATCAGGTAATTTCCTCGGGTGCGGTCAATTATATGTCTTGAACTTGTAATCTTTGACCCTGACATGAGTGTGGTATGATGCAGGTGACGTGGGAGACATACGGTCAAGGGGGCCGCTTTGGTGTTCCGGAGGACTATCGCCTTAACCCTATTTGCCTCAGAGAATCTCGTCTGTGGCTAATGCATTGCCCCATGGTGTGCATGTGGGCTGTTGAGTATCACCAGCCTCACCGTGTCATGACCCACTTTGGGTTATTTCAGATTGTCTCGCCTGAGTGGAAGGACACGGACTTAGGGCTCCATAGGTAAACTATTAACTGCCTTACCATGTGATGTGCTTATCATTCGCCAAATAACGCTTTTTGACTTGTTGTTGTGTGCAGCTTGGACAGGAAGAAGCAGAGGAAGGAGAAGGATTGGCCCAAGCTTCATTGGAAGCACCTTGAGAAATTCAGGAGGTGTGTGACCGAGGCTAAGAAAGCAAAAGGAGCACAGGATAGGCCCTTCAATCGGGATGCTTTCAATAACTACATCGCATGGTTCGTTGACAATGCGCGGGTGGAGATATACCCACGGGCATTTCGGGATTCGATCTTGGAGGAGCCATTGGTGTTTGATGAGCTTTCAACCGAACAATACAACATCATGGTCAGAGAAGGGCGACAACCCGAGTTTGCTCCCTTGGTCAACTCTGTGGTAAAGTGTGCCGAATAATATTTTTTCCGTCTAGGCGCTTCTTACACCTTGCATGGATAACTTACTAGTTTCTTGTCTATGACAGCACGATCAGGTAAGGAAGTCCGCCGATGCATGCGAGGACACTTTGGACACATACCCTCACGGAGAGAAGGGAGAGGGTCTGTTTAGTGAGTTCGTTAAGAAGCAGGGCCAATGGTTAAGGCGTCTGTTGAACTTGCTAGGTTGTCGTGACCCCGAGGTGGCAACACCGTCCGCGTCACGGTCCAACACGCCCGAAGGTGACAATTCTGGCGATCATCACTCCACATCCTAGGACGAGTCGAACACACCCGAGGTAGTACAACCATTGCATCCCTCACCCTCCCTTGCATTTCTCCTAAATTTGTCCTTACCAATCTTCTTTTGTTGATAGCCGCAAGATGAGGAAAGCGTCCCCGACGAGATGACATTGGGCAACTACACTCTCTACAAGGTCCACGGGCGGTCCGACTACGTGCTCAATCCAAGGCAACCCAAGAAGCCTTACACACCCAACCCTTCCACGACCAACACAAAGAAGCCCAAGAATCCATATCACTTAGAGGTGGAGGATGAAGAGGAACCGAGGAGGAGGAGGAAGATTCCCGCGAGAAGGGGCCGAGGGGCGAAGACCACCCGTGGGAAGTAGAGTAGATGTTGCACTTTGTCTTGAATGGTTGTAGTCGTGAACTCGATACTTATGGTTGTTGTCGTGAACTTGGTACTTATGGTTGTTGTCGTGAATGGTTGTCGTGAACGATTATTGTCGTGAATGGTTGTCGTGAATGGTTGTTGTCTTTTTGTAACAAACATGCTTGAACAACATCGAACAAACATGCTCGAACACCAACTGAAACAGAACAACTGAAACAGACAGACAAAAGTCAGGAAGGTGCGGCGCCATGAAGCCTGGCGCCGCACATGCAGTACGCGTTGTGCAAGGTGGCCCAGGAATCGGCTAAGTCAATGTGCGGCACCAGGACGGACGGCGCCGCACAGTGCGGCGCCACCAGGCTGCGCGTTGCACCGTGCGGCGCCGCCCGTCTTGGCGCCGCACATGCGCTCGAAAATAGACAGAAGCTTCTGTCTATTTTCGAGCGCATGTGCGGCGCCACCAGGCTGCGCATTGCACCGTGCGGCACCGCCCGGCTTGGCGCCACACATGCGCTCGAAAATAGACAGAAGCTTCTTGCATTGTGCCCTTCACCATTGCACGTTCCAAACTGGGCTCTCCCACGAGGCTCTTGGAATTGGTTGTTGCCTGTTTCCCGGCCACCACCACGTCCCCATACGTCCATGTCGCTCCTAAACCGCTTTGTATTTCGTCTTCCACGTCCAACAACCTTCCATTTCGGATCGGGCCATAGTTGAATTCCATGGTACTCCGGCCATTGTGATTGGTCCAAGTATGGATGAAATCTAGGAGCCCATTTCTTCTTAGTAGTCTCAATAGAGAACTCAGCCTCTCGCACCGTGAGCGGATTATTGTAATCCAAATGTCGTCTGCGAGACGCCACGAGCAAGTGCGAGCATGCAAGATGAAGTAATGATGGCCTTCCACATGTGCACTCACAGGTCTTGAGAGAGACCTTGAAAGCTCGGCCTCCGTGTTGGACACCATCAGCTGTTGTACCTCCGGGCTCCATAACTTGGTAAATTAGCTCGTCATTGTCATATTCCGTGACAACTTGGGAATCCGCTTTCCTTGTCTGAAATTGCATCCAATTGTCAACCTTAGGAGGGAACTTGTATTTGTACTTGTTCTTGTTGTCCCCCGCAATATGTCGGTCCGTTTCATGTGAGTATTTCAGAAAATACCCATTCATCATGTCGAATGTATATCGGACTATTGCCGTGACGGGCAATGCACGGACACCTTTTAGCAACTTGTTAAATGCCTCTGCCATGTTGCTTGTCATTTGGCCATACCTCCGGCCACCGTCATCAAAAGCTCGTGCCCACTTTCCCATATGTTCAATGTTCCTATTGAGAAACTCGCGACCACCGGCATTGAGTTCTTTGTTGACTAGCAATTTGTTGTACAAGTTAGAGAAACAATGTTCTGTGAAAGCGAGGCAACAATCTTGTAGATCATCGGACAGATCCTTGCTCTTGCATGCCCTATAGAAGTTTGAAAAAAAGTGTCTCATGCACCAACGATGGTGCAATGGAGCATGGCCGGGAATATCAATCATCACAGCATTGATAATTCCTTGATGACGGTCAGAGATGACACATATATCCCTTTGAGGGGTTAATATCTTGGTTCTCAAAAGATAGAAGAACCACTCCCAATTATCATTGCTTTCCGCCTCCACCAAAGCAAACGCCAAAGGAATCAACCGGTTGTTCGCGTCATTGTCTATTGCAATCAAGATAGTGACTTTGAATTGTCCGGTCATAAAGGTGCCATCAACAGAGATGACCAGTCTACAATGTTCAAAATCCCGGACACATTGCTCAAAACCCAAAAATGCACGGCCAAAAACTCACACGGTTTTCCCGTTTACAACCCTTGTCTTGTTCCCATAAGGTTCAACCACATGAACCATGCCGGGGTTAGCATTTCCATCGCTAACAACAACCTTGTGATTCGGTTATAAGATTCCTCCCAATCACCGTACAACATCTTGAATGCGCTTGCTTAGCCTTCCATGCCTTCCCGTACTTCACCTCGTAGTGAAAGAGGGCTTTCACAAACTCCATGACCTGCTTGATGGGCATTATTGGAAACGACGCGATGTCATTGGAAAGCCTATAAGCGAGGAACTCGAAGGTGAGTTGCCGGTGCTTGTTCTTCGCATCCTTCCCATCCAACACCGGGCCTCGGCACATGTGAGTTGATATGCAACTAGATATGTGCCAATCGGGACCTCCCTTGAATGGTCTTGCACGCACTATCCAAGGACATCCTTCCTCCTCGCACTTCACCGTGTAACGCTTCTTGATGTCCGAGTGCACGACTGTGTAAGGACGATGATGCTTCACCGAGAAGTCCTTTATCCATTGCTTAAATTCCAACAAGGTCCTGAACCTTGATCCTTTGCAAAAGCCACTATTCACTTCATTGCCATCCAAGTAAGAACTTGTCCTTGGTCCGAGCATATTGCCTTTGCCACCATCAACCGTGGCTTCATCCGCGAGACTAATATCACGAAACAAAGGCACCCGATGGTCCCGGCCCAATGCGGTATGGTGGATTTCGGCCTCTCTAGCCTTGAACCCCTCCTCGTCAACTTCTTCTTCGGGACCATCATCATCCGAGTCCGATGCGTAGCCTCGAGAATACGGGAGGTCATGGTCCATGTCATCCTGTGTGATATATTTCTCCAAATCTCCAACATTGTTGTCGTGGAGTTCAATATCATCATTGTCATCTTCATCTTCACCCCCACAATCATCATTGTCCTCTTCCATAACTTCATCTTGGTGTCTTGAAATCGGGCTCAAATGTTTGGGTCAAGGGAGGTTCACGGCTTAGCTCTTGGTCTACGGGTGGAGGACTCATAGTACGCAATGGGGATGCCATACGGTTCAAGTCCAAAGACAATGAACTACCAACTTTCTTGGTGGCAAATATCTCAAGAGCCTTGTCTAGTGATTCGGCCACCACCTCCTTGTATGCAAGCCAACGGGCCTCCGAGAAGATACGCATGGTCTTCCAACGGACATGCATTCCCAAGCCAACATTATGTCTTCCCTCCAACTCAATATCATCCTTTGGAGTCCATCCATTTCAATTCAATCCTCAATTGCTCCAAGACCTCGGCATAGGTTGCAGTACGCTCAAACACCAAATCGAGCTCGTCCGGGTCCTGTTCTATGTTACCTCTCAAAAAAGCATCCTTGTCTACATGGTGAACATGAACAATTCTTGCCATGCCTAACATAATCACAACAACAATACCATGGTCAACACACTCAATAGATACCCATGCTAGCATTAACACAATACCAACCCATATGCCAATACAACAACATTCTACCATGCATCTTACAAAACAAACTAGGGTTTGCAAGATATGGACCAAAACAAGAAATTAATGGGTCAAATCAAAGATGAAGGGGAAGAATACCTCAAGGCACTTGGGGGGGGATCGAACTCCACGGAGAGAGGCTTCTGATTTGGACACTAGGAGGAAGGAGGTGGAGGAGGGAGAAGAGCCGCCGACGCTGCAACTCCTATGTGGGTGAGAAAGAATGGGATGGGGATGGGGAGGGCTCGCTCGCGCGCTGGTACAAGACCTAATGTGCGGCGCCAAGCGCAACGGCGCTGCACTACACAGTGCAGCGCCGCGCTACAAGGCGCTGCACTAGCGGGACCGGTCCCCACGAGGTGCCACGCTGGCAGGTGTGTGGCGCCAGGCGTAACGGCGCCGCTCTTCAGGGTGCGGCGCCAACACATATGGCGTTGCAAAAAGGGTTAGTTCCGTGTATTTCTTTTGGCCAGAGTTCATTTCGTGAAATTGTTATTTTTTAGGTTATTTTTGTCCATTCTGCCCTCTAGGGACATGGCCTTGAAATGCCCCGTGATATGGTAGAAATAGCGGTGGGTGGTGTCATCTTCGGGTTGACCAAAAACCTTTTTTTGGTCGGGCCGCGTTTTACATGTGTATGAAGGGTTTCGCGGCATAGTAAATCAAAATTTTCTACGGAGCGAACAGAGGGAAAGCCAAGATCTAATCTAGGAGATGCAAACAACGAGAGAGATTGGATTAGATCTTCATACCCTTGAAGATTCGCACAGCGGAACGTTCGTCGGAACGTGGGTGATGTAGTCGTACTCGCTTCTCCTCCTCGCGATCCGATCCGATCTAGCACCACAAGTGGCGGTGCCTCCGTGAGATGCACACGTGCAGCACCTCGACGTCTCCTCCTTCGTCGGACCAGCGAGTATGGTGGAGAGATAGATTGGATCTACAACACGATGGCGTGGTGTATATGGTGGAGAATTTCTGCTGCAGGGCTTCGCCTACAAACAGTCGGGAGGGAGAGAGGAAGGTAGCAAGGCTGCTAGGGCTTGGAGGAAGGTGTGTGTGTGTAGGGGGGAGGGGGCGCACCACCCCTCTATATATAGAGGGGGGCGGCCAGCCCTTGCCCCTCCTCCAAGCCTATCTCTAGTTTAAACAATTTAAACTCTCCCTTATCTAGAAATCCTATCTCTAGTTTAAACGATTTAAACTCTCCCTTATCTAGAAATTCTATCCCGAGATTTAAACGAGTCAAATCTCTCTAGAATCGGCTGGGCCCTATGGGGCCTTGTGCCCCTGGCCCAATGCGGCCAGGACACTCCCTCATAGGCCCATGCCCCCTCCCGGAAGGTGGGGCCACGTTGGTCCCCTTCCGGAAGGTTCTAGAAGCTTCCGGTACAATACCGATTAACCCAGAACAATTCCGAACTCCAAAAACTGCACTGCCTTATATGAATCTTATTCTCCGGACCATTCCGGAACCTCTCGTGATATCCCGGATCCCATCCGAGACTCTGAACAAAAATTCATAAACCAATTATCCAATCTATCCTAGCGTCGAGATACGTTAAGTGTGTGACCCTGCGGGTTCGAGAATATGCAGACATGATCTTCTATCAATAATCAACAGCGGGGTCTGGGCACCCATATTGACTCCCACACATTCATCGATGATCATATCGGATGAACCACGATGCCAGGATTCAATCAATCCCATATATATATTCCCTTCGTCTCGCGATATTTTACTTGCCCGAGATTCGATCGTCGGTACCGTCATACCTAGTTCAATCTCGTTCACAGCAAGTACTTTACTCATTCCGTAATCCGATATCACTTTGTGATTAACTCCTTAACCACATGCTTGCAAGCGGTGTTGATATCGATTACCGAGTGGGCCCGAAGTATATCTCTCCGACTTGGGAGGGACAAATTCCATCTCGATACATACAACCCAACATATACTTTCCGATCACCTGAGAGACACCTTTATGATCACCCTCTCATAGGATGACGTTTGATGACCTCAAAGCTTTCTTCCGATACCAGGGAGTTGCATTATCTCATGGTCTAAGGAATACAATATTTTACATAGGAAAAGCTTCGCAAAGACGAACACGATGACACGATCTAATTGCTCTGCTTTGTTTGGGTCTATCCACCATATCATTCTCCCAATGATATGATCTCATTATCAATTGACAACTCATGTCTATGGTTAGGAAACCTTAACCATCATTGCTCAATGAGCTAGTCCATAGAGGCGTACTAGGGACACGGTGTTGTTTACAAACCACACAAGTATTAAAGTTTCCGCTTAATACAATTCTAGCATGGAACATAAACTTTATCATGAACAAGAATTATAATAATAACATCTTTATTATTGCCTCTAGGGCATAATTCCAACAGTCTCCCACTTGCACTAGAGTCAATAATCTAGTTTACATCTGGCAACAATCTCACACCCATGGCACTGAGGTGTTGATCATGTTTTACACGTGGAAGAGGTTTAGTCAATGGATCTGCGACATTCAGATCCGTATGTACTTTGCTAATCTTCAGATCTCCATCTGCTATATAATCTCGGATTATATGAAACTTGCGGTTGATATGCTTGGTCTTTGGATGATATCTTGGTTCCTTAGCGAGTGCTATGGCGCCAGTGTTGTCACACAATATCTCCAGTGGGTCCAATGCACTTGGAACCACGCCAAGCTCAGTGATGAAGTTTCTGATCCAAACTCCTTCACTTGACGCTTCTGCAGCAGCCATGTATTCCGCTTCTACTGTAGATCCCGCGATCACGCTTTGCTTGCAGCTTCTCTAGCTCACAGCTCCTCCATTCAAAATATAAACGTATCCTGTCTGAGATTTAGAATCATCCTTGTCGGTGTCGAAACTAGCATCGACGTAACCTTTTACGACAAGCTGTTCATCACCCCCATAGACTAAGAACATTTCTTTAGTTCTATTTAGGTACTTTAGGATGTTCTTCACGGCTGTCCAGTGTTCCACTCCTGGATCACTTTGATATCTGCTCGTCAAACTAAGAGCATTGGACACATCCAGTCTAGTACACAGCATGGCATACATGATGAAACCTATGGCCGAGGCATAAGGCACTTTGCTCATAGCTTCCCTATCATTTACCGTAGTTGGACACTGAGCCTTGCTCAATATCTTACCTGACAACATAGGCACTGAACCTTTCTTTGCCTTATCCATTCTGAACCTTTTCAGAACTTTGTCTAGGTATGTACTCTGGCTTAAAGCTATCAGGCGTCTTTGTCTATCTCTATAGATCTTGATGCCCAATATATAAGCAGCTTCACCTAGGTATTTCATTGAAAAACACTTGTTCAAATAACTCTTCACATCGTTAAGCATGTTGATGTCATTTCCGATAATCAATATGTCATCCACATACAGTACCAGAAACGTCACCGAGCTCCCACTCACTTTCTTGTAGATGCAAGCTTCGTAGCAATTTGGAACAAATCCAAAGCTCTTGATCACTTGATCAAAATGAAGGTTCCAACTCCGAGATGCTTGCTTCAGCCCATAAATGGAACGCTGAAGTTTGCATACTTTACTAGCATCCTTAGGATCGACAAAACCTTCGGGTTGCATCATATACAACTCTTCATCAATGTTGCCATTGAGGAAAGCAGTCTTGACATCCATCTGCCATATTTCATAATCATGAAACGCAGCAATTGCTAATAAAATCCGAATGGACTTAAACATCGCTACGGGAGAGAAAGTCTCATCGTAGTCAACACCTTGAACTTGTCGAAAACCTTTTGCGACAAGCCGTGCTTTATAGACGGTAACATTACCATCCGCATCCGTTTTCTTCTTGAATATCCATTTGCACTCAACGGCCTTTCGGTCGCTAGGAGGACCCACCAAAGTCCATACTTGGTTTTCGCTCATGGATCCCAATTCGGATTTCATGGCTTCCAGCCATTTCTCAGAGTCTGGGCTCATCATCGCTTCCTCATAGTTCGTAGGTTCACTGTCTTCTACCAACAAGACAGTCAAGACAGGGTTGCCGTACCACTCAGGAGGGGCACGCGACCTTGTCGACCTGCGACGTTCAGTAGCAGCATCGTCCGAAGCTTCATGATCCTTGTCATTAGCTTCCTCTATTGTTGGTGCAGGCGGCACTGGAACAATTTCAGGTGCTGCGCTACTCTCCAATTCAAGAGAAGGTTCAATAACCTCGTCAAGCTCTACTTTCCTCCCACTCACTTCTTTCGAGAGAAACTCCTTCTCAAGAAAGGAACCGTTCTTTGCGACAAACACTTTGCCTTCGGTTCTGTGATAGAAGGTATACCCAATAGTTTCCTTAGGGTATCCTATGAAGACACATTTCTCCGCTTTGGGTTCGAGCTTGTCCGGCATCAACTTCTTGACGTAAGCTTCGCATCCCCAAATTTTAAGAAACGACAACTTAGGTTTAGCACCAAACCACAGTTCATACGGTGTCGTCTCAACGGATTTAGATGGAGCCCTATTTAAAGTGAATGCAGCGGTTTCTAATGCATAACCCCAAAATGATAACGGCAAATCAGTAAGAGACATCATCGATTGGACCATATCTAATAGGGTTCGATTCCGGCGTTCAGACACACCATTGCGCTGTGGTGTTCCGGGTGGCGTGAGTTGCGAAACAATACCGCTTGCTTTAAGATGCGTGAGAAAATCATAACTCAAATATTCGCCCCCACGATCGGATCGTAGAAACTTAATCTTTCTGTTACGATGGTTCTCCACTTCATTCTGAAATTCTTTGAACTTTTCAAACGTTTCAGATTTATGTTTCATTAAATAGATATACCCATATCTACTTAAGTCATCGGTAAAAGTGAGGAAATAGCGATATCCACCACGCGTCGAAACACTCTTCGGTCCGCATACATCGGTATGTATGATTTCCAACAAGTCCGTTGCTCGCTCCATCATACCGAAGAACGGGGTTTTGATCATCTTGCCCATGAGGCATGGTTCGCATGTGTCAAATGATTCAAAATCAAGAGACTCAAAAAGTCCATCAGAATGGAGTTTCTTCATGCGCTTTACTCCAATATGACCTAGACGACAGTGCCACAAATAAGTAGTATTATCACTATCTACTTTGCATCTCTTAGCCTCAATGTTATGGATGTGTGTTTCATCCCTTTCGAGATTTAGAAGAAATAAACCATTCACAAGAGGTGCATGACCATAAAAGATGTTACTCATATAAATAGAACAACCATTATTCTCCGATTTAAATGAATAACCGTCTTGCAATAAACACGATCCGGAAATGATGTTCATGCTCAACGCAGACACATAATAACATTTATTAAGGTTTAAAACTAATCCCGAAGGTAAAACTAAGGAGAGCGTGCCGACGGCCATCATATCAACTCTTGATCCGTTGCCAACGCGCATCGTCACCTCATCCCTCGCAAGCCGCCGTCTATTCCGTAGCTCCTGTTTCGAGTTACAAATATTTGCAACTGAACCGGTATCAAATACCCAGGCACTACAACGAGGGCTAGTAAGGAAAACATCAATGACATGTATATCAAATATACCTTTGATGGTGCCAGCCTTCTTGTCCGCTAAGTACTTCGGACAGTTGCGCTTCCAGTGACCCTTGTCCTTGCAATAGAAGCACTCAGTTTCCGGCTTGGGACCAGACCTGAGCTTCTTCTCAGCAGGGGCATTGCGCTTGCCGCCGCCCTTCTTGAAGGGCTTCTTTGCTCCCTTACCTTTCTTAAAGGAGGGCTTGTTGACCATCAACACATGATTATCCTTCTTGATGTCCACTTCCGCAGCCTTCAGCTTTGCGAAGAGCTCGGTGATCGTATCAGTGGAAGCAATCTGATTATGAGTCACTATAAAAATTTTGTAGCTGGGAGGGAGTGATTGCAGAACCCTGTCAATCTTGAGCTCCTCTGGAATCGTGCATTCCAGTTGCTCAAGGCGTTGAGTGTAGCCCGACATCTTTATGGCGTGCTCACTAACGGAACTCCCTTCCTCCATCTTGCAGTTAAAGAACTTCTCAGAGATCTCATATCTCTCAGAACGGGCTTGAGTCTCAAACATGGTTTTCAGCTCCTCGAGAATCTCAAAGGGCCCGGGATAGGTTTCAAAACGATTTTGAAGCTCCGGTTCCATAGCAAACAACATGGTGCTCTTAATCACACCATAATCATCTTTGCGCGACTGATAGACAGCTTTCTCATCAGCCGGCGCAGTTGCAGCAGGGGGGTCACCTAACGCTTTACCAAGGACATAGTCCTTTTGTCCGCCAGACAGAATGATTCTTAGATTGCGGAACCAATTGGTGAAGTTAGACCCATTGTTCCTAAGCTTTTCTTTCTCAGCAAAAACGTTGAAGTTGAAGTTGGATTTGGCCATGTGATCTACAGTATTTGCAAGTACAATTTAGACTATGTTCATGATAAATAGTTCAACTTAATCAAATTACTAGATGAAGTCCCACTAAATTCAACATCCCTCAAGTTGTTTAGTGAACACGATCCAAATTCACCACACCTAATCCGATCATCACGAGAAGAGATGTGGTTTCAATGGTGGACAACGAAGTGTCGATCATATTATTCATATGACTCATGCTTAACCTTTCGGTTCTTGTGTTCCGAGGCCATGTCTGTACATGCTAGGCTCGTCAAGTTAGACCCAAGTATTTCCGCGTGTGCAAAAACTGGCTTGCACCCGTTGTATGTGAGCGTAGAGTCTATAGCACCCGATCATCACGTGATGCTTGGACACGACAAACTTTCGCAACGGTGCATACTTGGGGAGAACACAGTTTTTATCTTGATCTTTAAGTGAGGAATCATCTTATAATGCTACCGTCGCGATCTAAGCATGATAAGATACATAAAAGGATAAACATCACATGCATATAACTTTATGTGACATGGTATAGCCTATCTTCGCGCAATGATCTCCATCTTGTGCGTTCCGGCATGATCTCCATCACTCCACCATGATTGCCTCCACCACGAATAGCAACTACAACTATTGCTAACTACTTAGCGATAAAGTAAAGCTATTACATGGCGTATAAGAAGTTGACTCGCAGGTCATACTCAATTATAAAGACAACCATATGGCTCCTGCCGGTTGTGTACTCATCGACATGCAAGTCGAGAAACATTACAAAACATGATCATCGCATACAATATACACATCACATCTTGGGCCATACCATATCACAGAAAACACTCCCTGCAAAAACAAGTTAGACGCCTCTACTTTGTTGTTGCATGTTTTACGTGGCTTTATGGGAGTAGATGCTAAGAACGATTCTTACCTACGGAAAGCCACAACGGTGATATTATGGTTGCCAAACTCCGGTGTTAATCCCATGACAACTATAGTGAGAGAAACTGACATCCACCAGCCGCATGTGTGGAACAAGCCACACGTCAAGTGCGGAGCCGGTCTCGCGAACGACGTCGCGTAAGGTTGGCCTGGACCGCTTCAATCTCACTATCCTGCGTCATAAGAAGAACACAAACAAGAGGCTTGCAACAGAAAACATCAACGCTCGCAACAACCATGTTGCGTTCTACTCGTGAAACACATCTACGCATAGATCTAGCTCTGATACCACTGAAGGTTTCGCGGCATAGTAAATCAAAATTTTCTACGGAGCGAACAGAGGGAAAGCCAAGATCTAATCTAGGAGATGCAAACAACGAGAGAGATTGGATTAGATCTTCATACCCTTGAAGATTCGCACAGCGGAACGTTCGTCGGAACGTGGGTGATGTAGTCGTACTCGCTTCTCCTCCTCGCGATCCGATCCGATCTAGCACCACAAGTGGCGGTGCCTCCGTGAGATGCACACGTGCAGCACCTCGATGTCTCCTCCTTCCTCGGACCAGCGAGTATGGTGGAGAGATAGATTGGATCTACAGCACGACGGCGTGGTGTATATGGTGGAGAATTTCTGCTGCAGGGCTTCACCTACAAACAGTCGGGAGGGAGAGAGGAAGGTAGCAAGGCTGCTAGGGCTTGGAGGAAGGTGTGTGTGTGTAGGGGGGAGGGGGCGCACCACCCCTCTATATATAGAGGGGGCGGCCAGCCCTTGCCCCTCCTCCAAGCCTATCTCTAGTTTAAACAATTTAAACTCTCCCTTATCTAGAAATCCTATCTCTAGTTTAAACGATTTAAACTCTCCCTTATCTAGAAATTCTA
Source organism: Avena atlantica (assembly GCA_910589765.1). Classification (NCBI taxonomy): domain Eukaryota; kingdom Viridiplantae; phylum Streptophyta; class Magnoliopsida; order Poales; family Poaceae; genus Avena; species Avena atlantica. The sequence goes on along the minus strand of OU342733.1, from coordinate 510,347,054 downwards.
TCCCGAGATTTAAACGAGTCAAATCTCTCTAGAATCGGCTGGGCCCTATGGGGCCTTGTGCCCCTGCCCAATGCGGCCAGGACACTCCCTCATAGGCCCATGCCCCCTCCCGGAAGGTGGGGCCACGTTGGTCCCCTTCCGGAAGGTTCTAGAAGCTTCCGGTACAATACCGATTAACCCGGAACAATTCCGAACTCCAAAAACTGCACTGCCTTATATGAATCTTATTCTCTGGACCATTCCGGAACCTCTCGTGATATCCCGGATCCCATCCGAGACTCCGAACAAAAATTCATAAACCAATTATCCAATCTATCCTAGCGTCGAGATACGTTAAGTGTGTGACCCTGCGGGTTCGAGAATATGCAGACATGATCTTCTATCAATAATCAACAGCAGGGTCTGGGCACCCATATTGACTCCCACACATTCATCGATGATCATATCGGATGAACCACGATGCCAGGATTCAATCAATCCCATATATATATTCCCTTCGTCTCGCGATATTTTACTTGCCCGAGATTCGATCGTCGGTACCATCATACCTAGTTCAATCTCGTTCACAGCAAGTACTTTACTCGTTCCGTAATCCGATATCACTTTGTGATTAAATCCTTAACCACATGCTTGCAAGCGGTGTTGATATCGATTACCGAGTGGGCCCGAAGTATATCTCTCCGACTTGGGAGGGACAAATTCCATCTCGATACATACAACCCAACAGATACTTTCCGATCACCTGAGAGACACCTTTATGATCACCCTCTCATAGGATGACGTTTGATGACCTCAAAGATTTCTTCCGATACCAGGGAGTTGCATTATCTCATGGTCTAAGGAATACAATATTTGACATAGGAAAAGCTTCGCAAAGACGAACACGATGACACGATCTAATTGCTCTGCTTTGTTTGGGTCTATCCACCATATCATTCTCCCAATGATATGATCTCATTATCAATTGACAACTCATGTCTATGGTTAGGAAACCTTAACCATCATTGATCAATGAGCTAGTCCATAGAGGCGTACTAGGGACACGGTGTTGTTTACAAACCACACAAGTATTAAAGTTTCCGCTTAATACAATTCTAGCATGGAACATAAACTTTATCATGAACAAGAATTATAATAATAACATCTTTATTATTGCCTCTAGGGCATAATTCCAACAGTGTATTGGGGGAAAACGACATAAAATTAAAACCCACCGAGACCGCTTTCATATCTGATGCTCTATCCATTTATTGGGCCGTGTCGTTGATTTCATTGACCCAGTTCCAGCGACATCGTGGGAGGAAAAGTTGAGACAGTTTTTTCTCCATATGGACGTGGAGCTGATCCTGGAGCTTCCTAGCTATTTGCACAAAACAACAAATCGATTTCTGGTCTTGGCACTATGATCAACGGTACACTACAGAATTAGGTGCTTGGCTAGAGGGTATATTTCTACCTAACCAGTAACTTCGTCTTCACTTGAGTTGATGTATATGTTGACTTTCTTGTCTGCATTGAAGATTTTTAGCTTTGGATGATGATTCTTGGAGCATAACTTGATGTAGATGTTGTCTGTACCGGCTTCAGAATCTAGCAAGGGTTAATAAGATATGTTGAGTATGAGCGTACTCAGCAAGTTCACTAGAAAAGGAGTGTTTGATGCACTATATCTACAGCCACAGACCATAGGTCGTAGGCAATGCAAGTTTTTATAAAAATTTCTTCAAAGGTTGCTTTTATTCTAAAAAAAATATGTCCGTCAGCTTTCACAGGTTTACTAGAACTTTCATGGAGTTCCTTTCCCGCCGCGTTCGCATCTCCTTCCCGGAACAGGGAGTAACAAGTTACAGTTCTTATACTCTGAAGAGGTGCGTTATTTTACCCATGAGAGATCAACTCTTTGTTGCACAACCGGCAGCTTATTCCCATCCACAATTCCATGATGTGGGGCCCAGAAGAAGATCCAAGCCAATCACTGCCCCCTTCGCGACCTCGCATGCCTCCTTAGTGTACACCATGCCCACATAATGAATTACGGCAATGGTTTGTACAAACCGTTAGATGCCAGAACTTTCGTGGGACGTTGAGGGTTCCCACCCATATGCTGCATATCCTCTACGAATTACTAATTAATATGCACGCTACAAGGATAACAGCCACGACCTTCACATCCGGCTACATGCGAGAGGAAGACGATACAGATGACTTCTCCGTCCCATTCCAAATCTCATGGTTAACGCGTGATATACGGTGCAAGAATCACTAGCGACATTGGTTGTTAAGTCCTAGATAATATGTTCCTTTACCACCGGAACTTTCATAGTAGGTTATTACCTCATGGTAAATAACCTATAATCACATTATTATGAAAATAGTGTTTTCGGACCTTTTTAAAATGCAGGTGATGACAACACTGGATTTGTAAAATACTTTACAGAAAGTAATCAAAGGACGTGAGCAAGTGTAAACTTGCCTTTTATGATTGCAAGATTATGCACTCACGGTCTTCAAGATAATATAAGCTCCAATATCTGAAATTAACATCATTGGTCCGGTAAGGACTAATGTTTAAAGAAGCAAGATGATTTTATGCATAAGTAATGTGATGCTATTTATAAACGCGAATCCCAGAGATAACGTTGTTCTAGGGTTTGGGTACTATAAATGATGTCTTTGAAATGTGTTGTACTTTTAGATGAGTTTTACACTTGTGCTTCTTATTAGGGATTATGAGTTTGTGTGAACAATATGTAGCTACAATATCATAAAATAATGAGACACACATAGTTGTGAAATGCTACTTAAGATTGCTTATATAAGATTTGTTGTTTGAAGTGGAAAAAACAATAACATTTGAAGAAAAGATTCCTTTTCTAAGGTCTAAACAATCTTTATTGTTAATAGGATGTGTTCAATGTCTTTTGGTGTGTGATTGATTGGTTGGGACTTGAGATGCCTTATGTTTTAATTGGAATAGACCAAAGTTAACTATAAAAATATATGTAGTTTATTATACATAATGTTTTAAGCTTTGAGACTAAAGTTAACTTTAAAATCATAGATGATTTGGAAATGTAGTGCTTCCGATATTTGTACCTTGTATACCTGGTAATGTTTCTTTAAGATTACTTAAGAATGGTTTTGTTGTTACTTGGTGTAGTGGTTTCTTGATTTTATAATGGAATAATATCATTTACCTTTTGCAAACAAGGAAATAATATTACTTAACTACTTATGGATTATCTATACTGTTGTGATAGTTTTGTAAACTGATGGTTGGAGTATATGGAAAAGATTGGATTTAGTTACAATTATTCTTGGGGTTTTATATTTGTTTAAGACCTTTTTAGAAAATAATTACTCATTTGGTTGAAGGATAATTTATCAAAATTGTATTTATAATGTTTTGAACCATTATGACTTCATAATATGAATATTTAGGACTAATACTATTTATTAGACTTAATTGAATAATTTTTAGAAATATTAGCAATTTTTATTTACCGTTATATGAATTATCAATTAAGTAAATAAGTTTAAATTTGAGTTATTAAAGTATTTGAATTTTTTATTTAACTCAAAAGTGTAATATTATATTTTTATCATGTAGGTATTATTTTTTTGATCATTTTGGTATATTACATTTATTTTTGTAATTTATAAATAATAAGATATGATTTTGACAATATTTATTACTTTATAAATACTTAATAAATAATAAATATTTAATTAAGTGAAATAATAATGCATGATTATAATTTTAAACTATAGTTCTTATTTTTATAAGATTTTTGGTATTTTATTCATATTTTTAATATTTACCATTTTAGAATATGAATTACCAAAGTTTTATTACTTTTAAAATCTTTATTAAACCATATTTAACTAACTATTTCAACAATGTTTGATAATAGTTTTAATGGATAGATTTTATTTTTCTAAACATTTTCATATATTACACATTTTTTCTGAATTATAAAACAAAAGTTATCGATTTAACAAGATTTAATCATTTTATTTCATTTCTGGAATATTTATATTTGGATTTATATCATTTATTCTTTCTTAAACATGGAATAACTTTTTACACCGCACCCACACCTATCCCTAGTTACTGACCAGTGGGCCAGTGGCCACCTAAGCTCTCAAGTTCATAAATGCATTTGTTACCAGCCCTAGTTCTACTCCTGGACAATGACATATGGGCCCTAGGCCATGTCAACGGCCACGCGAGACAAAGACTGGGTCAAATACGATGGCGTGGCCAAGGTGATCTCACCCTAACGTCACCTCGTCGGTGGCATGGCAGACGACGACGAGGGCAGTAGCGGGCGAGTGAGCGTGTGTGCAGGGGATTGTTCGAACTGGATCAACAAGGCGAGTAAGATAGTGGTGGCGCCGCTGGTTTTTGGTCATCAGAGAGCAACCGGCAACAAGCTCATGCGACGGTGCTTGCGGGTGATTATGGTGGCGTGGATTTAGGAAGCAAACAAAGCATATATGCATGCGAGGAGACTCAGTGACTCACCAGGAACGCGATGGTGTGGTTGATAAGGCGAGGCGAGATCGGAGACGACGGTGAGGTCGAAGAACAACGCCGGGAACCGAGGGGTGCGATTGGGTCGATTGACGCCTCCTCCGCTAGTGCGAGTTGGGGCGAACGAACGAGAGGAGCACGGCGGTCTCCACCGTGGTCTTATTTGGACAAGGTGAGCACGGAATCGCCAACACCGGCTCACCTCCGAGCTAGGGTTTTCGGTGAAGAAGAAGAACTCGAGAGAGAGAGAGGATTTCAGAGGGGGGAAATGGGGATGAGGACAAGCAGTGACGTCGTCGTGGTCTCCTTATCCACTCCTGGCGATGGCGGCATGGATCTTGGCGCAAGGACGACGGCGGACGGCCTCGGCATCGCCACCGAGCTACTTCTAGCTGGAGGAATACGACGACGATGGTTTAGCAGAAAACCCCCTAGCATTTCTTTCCTCTCAACCCGCGATCCTGCTTTGGTCCCACCTGTAACATCCCAAAAATACTGGACTTGGATCATCAAACTCTAATCATCAAAATTAGGGTTAACAAAATTTTTTCTAATAAAATTATGGAAGCATGCATGTGCGTATGCATTTCATTTTGAATTCTTTTGAACCACCTTGTTTGTGTGTTCCATTGATTGTAAATGGATGCTTAGGTGAAATGAACATCATCTAAACATTTCCCACACTTTTCTCAAAGACAAGTAAATCAAAACAAATAAAATAAGGGAATGGTCATTTTGACCAATTTAACTCCCATGCCTACTTTGGCTGTCTCAAACTTTTAGAACCTAACAGAAACTTTTCTGGATCTTTGCACCCCTTGATTGTACTCATAACAAAGTATCAAGGCCCACCTTGTGATCATCCAGAAACTTTCAAATGCATAGTTTAAATGACAATTCAAAATTGAATCTTTATCATATGGGAAGATCCCACTTTTTCAAAAACCACTCAAACAAGCTCAACTTTCAAAACCCAAGCATCTGCAGACTCACCAGCACCAACCTAGCACACCCACCAAAAAACTTTTCAAAATTCAAAACTTGAATTCTTGCGGCCATTTCATCAAACACTTAGCAGACACAAATCAAACAAAATCCAAACACTATTGTGAGCAGTGATTGAAGCCTAACTTGTTCCCTCTCTAGTTACAACTAGGTTTTAGTAGATCATCTAGCTCAATTGCACACCCTTAGCATCACTGTAAGCTTGGCATTGCCATCAATGGTGAGCAGGACGAATGCACCCTTGTCACCCCCATGTCGACAGCAAGCTAGGAGGAGAAACAAGCCTAGCCAGCATGTCTGGGAGCAAGCCAACATCCCACCGCCACTCCCTGTCCAGCGCTCGAATGTTGCCAGCCACTGGACCACACGCACGGACCGTGCCCAGCTCGCTAGCAACCATGCCGAGAGCACGCCCCGTGCGCCACGCTCGACCGACGCCCACAGACCGCGCGCCGCCCTCGCCGCGTGCATACGTGATCACCACCGTCCCAGCAACCCCGCAGACACGCTCGTTCGCCGCCGCGCGGACCACGCGCGCTGTGCGCCATTAAACTCTCTGTTGGGCACGCGTAGAGCACCGTCGCGTTCCGACCAAACCGCACCGCCCCACGTCTCGCCACCGTGTCGTTGACCATCGCCAGGGAGCACCGCACCGCCCCCTACCGTCGCCCATGCCGATAGCCGTCTGTACCATCGACCACGACGAGCTCACCTTGCGCCCCATCGGTCCCCTCTCGCCACTATAAATAGAGGCCACCCCCAGCCGAATTGAGCACACCATATCACTCCCCTCTCCTCACTAATCTTTCCACCTCGTTCTCGGAGCAAGCAAGCAGCGCAGCGCCGGAATTTCACCGGAGCCCGTCGCTGCAGGATAAGAAGGGCGTCGGCGATTGGAGCCGCCCCAGGAGAAGCTGCCAGTACTAGGAGGTTCGCCGTTGTCGACATCGTCGTTCGCTCGCCTCGCCAACTCCCGCCTGAACCCCGGTGAGCCCCCAACGACCCCCACTGGCCGCGCTAGGTTTCTGTCTCGCCGGTGTTGCCCAACATCGACGATGACCCTCAGCCGTTGGATTAGAACCAGATCGAACGCACCACATCGCCCCATACCGCTTCACACCCCCTCGTCTCACTGACGCGTGGGGACATCAACTTAAATAGCCTGCAGAAGCGCTGTGCTTAGCAGGCCGGCCCAGTATCGCTTCCCAAACAGCCCAGTTATTTGAATTAAACCTTTTCCTTTTTATTTCAAACACACTTCTGTACCCAGTTTAAAAAATCAACCCAGGTCGATTCAGTGAACCAAATGGAATGAAACCAATTTTGTTAGAAAGGTATGGGAATGCTGAATCCAAGCCCGTTGGATTCAAGTCATTTGGATCTGGAGATCACCCTTGGCAAAAATAACAAGGCAGAAGCTTTTCCGCACTCAAACATTTTTCAAACTTAAACCACAATAGCTTTTGAGTTGATTCCAACTCTCAAAAATCACATTTGACCATACCTTTCAGAATATATAAAAATATATAGGTTTACCTACAGAAATAATGACCAAGTAATAAAAGAATGCCACATAGGCATTTCTAGCCACTTTAATTAATTAAAATAAAAGGGTAAAACCTTATTAAATTGTGACACCACTTTAAATCACATTCCCATGGACTAAAATATGTGGTGATGACATGTGTCAACATGATCCCATGTTTGGTTTGGAGAATATTAAATCTTAAGTAGTTTTTCAATGAGTAGAAATTACTTTTCTAAAAACAAAAGTAATTAAACCAAGCCTTAATCTTGTAATGTTAGTGATGATGCTAGATCATCTATAGGACCATTTTGTGTGATGATTGCAAGTAGTTAAGTATTGTTTGGTGATTGTGTACATCGTATTTATTTATAGACGCTAGTACCGACCAAGGATACGAGGAGGAAGGAGGATTCTACGAAGAAGAAGCCGAGGAGAACTTCAACCACTGCTCTGCAAAAGGCAAGCCTAATGCTACTAGTTGATTGTGCAATCTAACACTTGCAAGATACTCTACTGATGCAAGAAAACCCTTACTTGTTACCATGCCTACTATATGCCTTAAGCATATGTGATCATACCCACTTGATAACCCAATCCTAGTTTTATTTGCAAACTTTCTACTTTATTTCTTTATCAAATCTTTAACTTAGAGTTGACTTAAGTGGCTTATAGATTCTAGAAAGATATATTTGAAGGTTGCATAAACAGCATAAAATTTGGCCTATGTTAGAAACCTTGATATCATCCTAAGATATAAGGTTGTACTTAGTTGAAACTCCACTAGTTTACCACCCCCTCATTAGTACTTATCCTCACTTGTAGATGCTAGTGCTAAGCATAAAACTTGATCAACTTTAGATGGGAATACTTGGTGAAAATGGTTATGAAAACCTTAGAATGATGGATCATTCTACTGAGATGTTTTGACATGTGTTTCTGAACAGCAGATGATTGTGGTGATGAAAATGTTGAGGCATGAGCCTTAGCCCTTTATAAAACTGATGGTTGTCTGGATGCTATACCATTCCAATTTTATCGTACAACCACAATACCCGAAGATTGGGTAGGGCTTGACTGGAAACTTATATACCTTAGTATTAGTTCCCTCATGGCCAAGGTATGAACTGAGGCTACCTTGTGAAGATTGTCCACATGTGCAGTACCCAAGATGACAGTTGGTCATGGTTGGGGGGCCAAACTCACAGGAGAGGTTCTTATACTAGGGCATGTAATTGAAAGGTTAGGATTGATTATCCGCATAATGAGTATGGTGAATTCAGGATTTGTTCCTGACGGATGTATCGAATGTTGTGGTGAAAGTGTACAATCTCTACAGAGTGTCAAACTATTCGAATAGCCGCGTCCGCGGTTATGGACAGTTGGAGTGGCCATACTGTTCCCCCGTCAGATGTTTTCAAAATGACTTGTGAAATGAATTGAGACTTTGACTTGACCACAACAGAGTTGTGACATGAGTTACAAGATCCCACTTAGGAGTTATAAAATCGTGACTAGCTTCTCTTGCTTATGAACTAGTAGAGATAAATCTGGCTTCTTGCAAAACAACCATAGAGCCTAGTGTCCTATTATCAAAAAACCCCGTCACTTGTTAGTATTAGTTTGTGAGTACTTAAAGAGTACTCATGGATTTGTCCCTGGCTATTCCCGTGGACAGACTATGAAGAGGAGTACCTGGAGGATGGACCCTAGGAAGGTTACGATAACTAGAATCATCTCCCATCGTCAGCATTGCATGTGACCCCGAAGATGGAGCTTCGCCTATACTACCGTTATTATTACGTATTCCGTTGCTTGAAGTTGTATTAAGAACTGGATCATGAGATCCTTATTTGTGTAAGACCTTATGTATGGTTTGTAATGGATGATGTACTGTGGTATCCAATTATGTTATGTCTCGCAAAAATGGTAATCCTGGGATTGCGATGTATGGCATAACAAGCATCTGGGATTAAAAATCCGGGTGTTGACAAGTTGGTACCAGAGCCAACCTGACCATAGGAGACCCTAGTTAGACTGGACGTTTGAATCAAAAACTTAGTTTCAAAACCAAAGAAAGCAAATACTTACGAAAACTTATTCTCATTCTTATCCCCTTTGATTCTTTCAGGAAAATTCATGTTCCTCAAAAATTCTTACAAAATACATAAAAATTGACACACTTGATCACTCTACTAACTTACTCATCCTATATTCTTATAGATGGACGTGAAGTACAACAAGTTTTATCAGTTGGGGAATGGAGGAGACCTTATCTTTGAGAGGGATTTGGACCAGCTTTCGGAGCTTCTGGAGCGTCCGCACCCCGAGTTCTTCGGAGCTCAGCTCAATGATCAAGGAGGATAAGATCTGTAGTGGCTAATTGTTGCAAGTATCCGAGGAAATATTGAACCTCCCACTGCTGAGGTAATTCAGTTTACCTTAAGAGAGAACAATTGGCTCGATGGACTTGCCAGGGCCATGCAGGAAGCTCTTTCTCGTCTGTGTGGGAAGAGCATCAATCAGATCAAGGGAACCCGCTTTGAGTTTTGCCCAAGGCGTGATGCAAATGGACATCCACTGGAATCCCCATACCACCCTGAGCTGAAGACTCAATTGGACCACCTTAGCTTCATGATGACGAAGGATCAAACCATCGCCATGCTAGCAAAGGATCACAAGTCTCGCCGCCGTCAGCTCGACAAGAAGAAGCGCATCATTGCCCATCTTCGCCACCGCATCTCATCTTTGGAGGAGACCATCCACGAGAGAGACATGCAGTTGGAAGAAAGGGAGAATGCAGGAGAGGATCTTCATGGAGACCCTTACTCCTATCTCAGCGATGATGATGATTTTCTGGAGGATCAGGCTATGGACTTCTTCACCGATGAGGATGATTTCGCCTTCATCGATGATGATGAAGATGACGAAGCCACCGATTCCTAGGAGTAGTAGCACTTGAGCACTAGCGTAGTGAGTAGTATTCGGTCCCACTGTATCGTAGTTTTCAGAATGGTTCTTAAAACCATCTGTTTGACTTTGTTGTGGTGTGTGTTGTATCGTGTGAATGAATGAATGAAAAGCAAGTTGCTAGAAAAATCTTAGTCAAACTTTAAAAACTTTTCAAAATTCTAGAACCTTAGAAATTTCCCTCTTTTCTCATGATCTATCTCAATCTTCAGATGCCACACGGAGGAAGTGGTTCATCCCCGGACCCGATGTTGCAGATCCTGCAAATGTTGACTTCTGACCGTGAAGCTGAAAGAGCGGAACGTCAAGCCAACCTAGCCACCCTGCAACAGATAGCTCAGCTAGCCCACAACAACCAAGGCCACAGAAATCAGGACAACCATGGATCTAAGCTCAAGAATTTCCAGAATACCAACCCACCTGTTTTCACTAAGTCAGAAGAGCCCCTAGACACCGATGATTGGCTGCAAACCATGGAAAATAACCTAGAAGTCGCTGGAGTGGAAGCCAACGAGAAAGTTTTGTTCGCCACCCACTATCTAGCCGAAGATGCCAGGGCATGGTGGAACAGTGTTCGCGTAATGACCGGAGGCCAGATGATGACCTGGGAGGAATTCAAGGTCAAGTTCAGCAGAACCCATGTGCTACCGGGTTTGATCAAGAGGATCAGAGACGAGTTCATAGAGCTGAAGCAAGGAAGGATGACTGTAGTGGAATACCGTGACAATTTTTTGTCATTAGCTAGGTATGCCCCGGATGATATTGACACCGAAGCCAAGAAGAAAGAAAGATTCCTGAATGGTCTGCATGATGAGATGCATACGGTGTTAGTCAATATCCCCTTTGCTGATATTGAAGCCCTTGTAGAGTCTGCTATCCAGAAGGAAGGAAAGATCAACCAAGCTAATGAGAACCGCAAGCATCGCATGATGCATCAGCCAGGAACCCATCAGACCCCAAAATACCGCCCTAACCCATCTTCAGGATTTGCCCCAAGAACCAACGGACCCCCGATGGACCGTCCGACTTATCCCAACCGTGGAAACCCTAGACCCGGAGGAAATCACAACAACCTCGGCAACTCTAGCAATTTCAACCGTGCCCCACCCAAGTTCAACAACAACAATACTGCCACCAACACCAACACTGCCCCGAGGACTGGAAGCAATGTTGTGCCTGTAGAAGCAAAGGACAAATCGTAGGTAACTTGTTATGACTATGGAAATAAGGGTCACTACTCCAACGAGTGCCCCAAGAAGAAGAATGCCGCAGCACCCAATACCAATGTCCCAGCTCAGCAGCAGCGTCGTGTTCAGCCCAGAAGAAGGTTTGCCCCGGGGAATTCGCTCAACCGCAATGGCCTTCTTTTTCTCATGCATGCTGAAGAAGCTCAGGAAGCGCCAAACGTCGTGCTGGGTATATTTTCTGTTAATTCAGTACTTGCAAGAGTGTTGTTTGATTCTGGTGCATCGCATTCATTTGTCACCGAAGATTTTGCATGCACTAGTAAAATTCAACCAACCAAATTGAAGCATGTGATGATTGTTCAAATTCCCGGATCAACCACCAAGGCTAGGCAAATTTGCAAAGTCGTCCATATACGAATCCATGGCATAGATTTTTATGCTAATCTGATAGTACTCACAACTAAAGGTTTGGAAGTAGTACTAGGAATGGATTGGATGTCCAAACATAAAGGATTGATCGACTGTGCCAAGAAAGCCATCACCATGACCAGTACAGCCGGAATATCAGTCGAGCATATATCTGAAACCTTACCTCGCCAATTCAAATGCAACAAGAGTATAGCCCAACCTACCATTGACCAAGTCCGGATAGTCTGTGAATACCCCAATGTATTTCCAGATGTTTTGCCCGGTATGCCCCCAGATCGGGATATCGAGTTTATCATCGAACTAATCCCCGGAACTGGACCCATAGCCCAGAGACCCTATAGTATGAACCCGTCGGAGCTAGCAGAACTGAAGAAGAAACTGGATGCCATGCTGGAAATTGGATTGATTCAACCAAGTGCATCACCATGGAGATCCCCTGTCTTGTTTGTGGACAAGAAGGATGGAGGTAATCGTTTGTGTACGGATTATTGGAAGTTGAATGATGTCACCATCAAGAACAAGTACCCCTTGCCCAAGATAGAAGATTTGTTTGATCAGTTGATCGGTGCCAAAGTGTTTTCTAAGATTGATCTTAGGACTGGTTATCATCAACTCAAAATTCGCGCAGAGGAATTGCCTTGGTCACATTGTATCCGCCGGAGGAATTGCCGTTGACCCTGCCAAGGTGAAAGATGTAGAAGATTGGCAAGCCCCAACCACTCAAACCCAAGTTCGTGCATTTCTCTGATTGGCGGGATACTATCGCAAATTCGTAGAAGGATTATCGAGTATCGCCAGACCTATGCCCCAATTACTGAAGAAGGACAAGAAGTTTGAATGGACAGACAAATGTGAAGAGAGTTTTCAAGAACTCAAGAGAAGATTGATTTCAGCCCCAATCTTGATCATGCCGGATATTACGAAGCCCTTCGATGTGTATTGTGACGCATCCAAGATCGGTCTAGGATGTGTGCTAATGCAAGAAGGCAAAGTTATATCTTATATATCTCGACAATTGAAGCAACATGAGCAAAATTACCCAACCCATGACCTCGAGCTCGCAGCCGTAGTTCTAGCCCTGAAGACATGGAGACATTACCTGATGGGAAACCGTTGTGATATCTATCTTCGGATCACAAGAGTCTGAAGTATATATTCACTCAGAAGGAGTTGAATATGAGGCAGAGAAGATGGATTGAGCCAATCAAGGATTACGATCTGGACATTCACTATCACCCTGGTAAAGCCAATGTGGTAGCAGATGCCCTTAGCAAATTGCCGTGCCGCTTGAACTCCATGATCTTGAAGAAGCAACCAAGTTTGCACAAAGAGATGGAAGATTTTCGAATAGAATTAGTAAGTGAAGGATTTTTGGCTAGCATAGAACTCCAGCCCACTTTGATCGGTCAGATCAAAGAGGCGCAGAAGGGAAATGCTAGTATCGACGGAATCAAGCGTCGTATTGGTACATGCAAAGTACCCGGATTCACCGAAGACGAAGAAGGAGTTATGTGGTACAAAGGACGCCTTTGTGTACCAGCAGATTCTGAGTTGAAACAAGTGATTCTGAAGGAGGCTCATGATACTCTTTATTCTATCCACCCCAGAGGAACTAAGATGTATCAAGATTTGAAGGAGCAAATTTGGTGGCATAAGATGAAGAGAGAAATCGGAAGCTATATTGCCAAGTGTGATATATGTCAGCGAGTCAAGGCAGGACATCAAAGACCAGCTGGATTGTTGCAACCATTGCATATTCCAGAATGGAAATGGGATTCCGTTGGAATGGACTTTATCACTGGACTACCTACTTCTAGTAGGGGAAATGACTCTATCTGGGTCAAAGTGGACCGATTGTCCAAAGTCGCCCATTTCTTACCCGTCAAGACCACATATCAGAGTTCGAAGCTAGCGGAGTTATACATCGCTATAATAGTTTGCATGGAGTCCCCAAGAACATCGTATCGGATCGAGGAACTCAGTTTACCTTGAGATTCTGGAAGAAAGTCCAAAAAGGTTTAGGAACCCGCTTAGATTTTAGTACCGCGTATCACCCTCAGACAGAAGGACAAACGGAGCGAGTAAATCAAATACTCGAAGATATGCTGAGAGCATTTGTGTTAGAATATGGATCCAAGTGGGAAGACTGACTGCCGTTTGCAGAATTTTCATACAACAACAGTTATCAAGCCAGTTTGCAAATGGCCCCATTTGAATTTATGTACGGAAGGAAGTGTCGCACCCCTTTGAACTGGTCGGAAGTAGGAGAGAGTCAGATTTTTGGACCCGACATCCTACGAGAAACAGAAGAGAAGGTTCACAAGATTCGTGAGCACCTCAAGACCGCCCAATCCAGACAGAAGAGTTACGCCGACAAGAGACGTCGAGACCTCTCCTTCAACATAGGAGATTTTGTTTATCTGAAAGTGTCGCCATTGAAGGGAATGCAGCGTTTCCAACTCAAAGGAAAGCTAGCCCCCAGATATATCGGACCTTTCAAAATTTTGAACCGTCACGGAGAAGTATCGTATCAATTGGAACTACACGAAGAGATGTCAGCAGTACACAATGTGTTCCATATCTCGTTACTTCGCAAGTGTCTTGAAGTTCCAGAGAAGATGGAAGTGTTCAAGAATATCGATCACCGGACCATAGAGATCAACGATGACCTGACCTATCCCGAAGTGCCCATCCGTATTTTGGAAGAAGCCTTCAGAACTACCCGAACCCGAAGCATCAAGTTTCTCAAGATTCAGTGGAGCAACCACACAGAAGAGGAAGCTACCTGGGAGCGCGAAGATCACATCAGGACTGAGTTTCCCGATCTCTTCAAATCCTAGGTAATCTTTTTTGTCCTTTCTCAAATCTCGGGACGAGATTTTTTTTAAGGGGGGAAGGTTTGTAACATCCCAAAAATACTAGACTTGGATCATCAAACTCTAATCATCAAAAATTAGGGTTAACAAAAAAATTTCTAATAAAATTATGGAAGCATGAATGTGAGTATGCATTTCATTTTGAATTCTTTTGAACCACCTTGTTTGTGTGTTCCATTGCTTGTAAATAGATGCTTAGGTGAAATGAACATCATCTAAACATTTCCCACACTTTTCTCAAAGACAAGTAAATCAAAACAAATAAATAAGGGAATGGTCATTTTGACCAATTTAACTGCCATGCCTACTTTGGCTGTCTCAAACTTTTAGAACCTAACAGAAACTTTTCTGGATCTTTGCACCCCTTGATTGTACTCATAACAAAGTATCAAGGCCCACCTTGTGATCATCCAGAAACTTTCAAATGCATAGTTTAAATGACAACTCAAAATTGAATCTTTATCATATGGGAAGATCCCACTTTTTCAAAAACCACTCAAACAAGCTCAACTTTCAAAACCCAAGCATCTGTAGACTCACCAGCACCAACCTAGCACACCCACCAAAAAACTTTTCAAAATTCAAAACTTGAATTCTTGCGGCCATTCATCAAACACTTGGCAGACACAAATCAAACAAAATCCAAATAGTGAGCAGTGATTGAAGCCTAACTTGTTCCCTCTCTGGTTACAACTAGGTTTTAGTAGATCATCTAGCTCAATTGCACACCCTTAGCATCACTGTAAGCTTGGCATTGCCATCAATGGTGAGCAGGCCGAATGCACCCTTGTCACCCCCATGTCGACAGAAAGCTAGGAGGAGAAACAAGCCTAGCCAGCATGTCTGGGAGCAAGCCAACATCCCACCGCCACTCCCTGTCCAGCGCTCGAACGTTGCCAGCCACTGGACCACACGCACGGACCGCGCCCAGCTTGCCAGCAACCATGCCGAGAGCACGCCCCGTGCGCCACGCTCGACTGACACCCACAGACCGCGCGCCGCCCTCGCCGCGTGCATACATGATCACCAGCATCCCAGCAACCCCGCAAACACGCTCGTTCGCCGCCGCGCGGACCACGCGCGCTGTGCGCCATTAAACTCTCTGTCGGGCACGCGCAGAGCACCGTCGCGTTCCGACCAAACCGCACCGCCCCACGTCTCACCACCGTGTCGTTGAGCATCGCCAGGGAGCACCGCACCGCCCCTACTGTCGCCCATGCCGATAGCCGTCTGTACCGTCGACCACGACGAGCTCACCTTGCGCCCTGTCGGTCCCCTCTCGCCACTATAATAGAGGCCACCCCCAGCCGAATTGAGCACACCATCTCACTCCCCTCTCCTCACTGATCTTTCCACATCGTTCCCGGAGCAAGGCGAGAAGCGCAGCGCCGGAATTTCACCGGAGCCCGCCGCTGCTGGAGAAGAAGGGCGCCAGCGATTGGAGCCGCCCCAGGAGAAGTTGTCGGTACCAGGAGGTTCGCCGTCATCGACATCGTCGTTCGCCCGCCTCGCTGACCCCCGCCTGAACCCCGGTGAGCCCCCAACGAACCCCACTGGCCGCGCTAGGTTTCTGTCTCACCGACGTTGCCCAACGTCGACGATGACCCTCAGTCGTTGGATTAGAACCAGATCGAACGCACCACATCGCTCCATACCGCTTTGCACCCCCTCGTCTCACTGACGCGTGGGGACAACAACTTAAACAGACCACGGAAGCGCTGTGCTTAGCAGGCCGGCCCAGTATCGCTTCCCGCGCAGCCCAGTTATTTGAATTAAACCTTTTCCTTTTTATTCCAAACACACTTATGTACCCAGTTTCAAAAATCAACCCAGGTCGATTCAGTGAACCAAATGGAATGAAACCAATTTTGTAAGAAAGGTCTAGGAATGCTGAATCCAAGCCCGTTGGATTCAAGTCATTTGGATATGTAGATCACCCTTGGCAAAAATAACAAGGCATAAGATTTTCTTCATTCAAACATTTTTCAAACTTAAACCACAATAGCTTTTGAGTTGATTCCAACTCTCAAAAATCACATTTGACCATACCTTTCAGAATATATAAAAATATATAGGTTTACTTACAGAAATAATGACCAAGTAATAAAAGAATGCCACATAGGCATTTCTAGCCACTTTAATTAATTAAAATAAAAGGGTAAAACCTTATTAAATTCTGACACCACTTTAAATCACATTCCCATGGACTAAAATATGTGGTGATGACATGTGTCAACATGATCCCATGTTTGGTTTGGAGAATATTAAATCTTAAGTAGTTTTTCAATGAGTAGAAATTACTTTTCTAAAAACAAAAGGAATTAAACCAAGCTTTAATCTTGTAATGTTAGTGATGATGCTAGATCATCTATAGGACCATTTTGTGTGATGATTGCAAGTAGTTAAGTATTGTTTGGTGATTTTGTACATTGTTGGGAGATAACCCCGGATAGGGTAAAGCCGGGGAAAGACGAAAGGATGTTCCCCGTCTAAGTTTCCGAGTTACAGCCTGAGTCGGCCGAATCATGTAGAGTTCGGCCGAGATAGGAAAGGGCAAGACCCTTGTAGTAAAGACAAAGCCTTACCCGGCCGAGATACTTCGTAACTCGGCTGGGTCAGCCCAAGTAATCTCCATACAGATAAAGGACAAGCCGAACTACGGGAGGCAGGGCCGAATGATACGAAGCTTGCAGGAGAAGGAGAAGCCTGAAGTCAAACCCTAGCCGCAGGGTAGGGGGAATCTGAGCCAGGCCAAGCACTACGGACAAAGACACAGAGCGACAGAGAAGCAGAAGGAGGTCACGGAGGTGACAGTCCTGAAGCCCGAGGCGTGCAGGAGGGGCCCTCTGGAACCTTGCCGTCATTAGAGGAACGACAGGGAAAGGGGGGCGCCGAGCTACTATATTGGGACAAGCATATTCCTCGAATATGCTTGCCACATCATCCCTAAAGGAACCCAAGGCACTCCTTTATAAGGAGAGGCTTGGGCCCTGAGGAAGGGATCGACTCATTCTTTAGTACCGTTAGGCTGGTGAAGTTCTTCTCTTCTCCCTGTATACAGCTCAAGGAGCACCTGTAGCCCAAGGAAGAGGAAATAAAGATCTTTGCCTTAGTCTTTTGTGTGTAGAATCAACTACATCTTCCCTCCCCAGATCCCACTAGCATCCATTGGCCCCAAACTTTAGCCTACCCATGGCATCTGTCATGCCACCACCACGACAGTTGGCGCCCACCGTGGGGCCAGCAGCGGTGCTAGCTGGAGTTATGATCCGGACGGGAAACTTCATCAACACTGGCGAGCGCGTTGTTTCTGGCTTGGTCCAGAGATTTGATCTATGTGACTACGTCAGCGACAATGTGGGCAGCTTCAGGGGAAAAACTCCCCCGCGCAACGGTGTCTTCATTAGCCTGGGCGAGCACAGAGTCTACGTCGGCGTCGAAATCTCCGGCGTTTATCTTCACCAAGTTGTTGATGCAGGAGAGCCACCTCTTAGCGCTGCGAGCCGTCCACGCGGAGCGCGTCCCGTAGGCAGCGTCGAAGTGATGGTCGCGGCAGGAGTGCAAGCGGGAGTAGCGGCTACCGGATCAACCAGAGACCCCGCCACGGGCGTACAGGGCGCGCCCAGGCAGACAGCTCCGCAATCCACCGAGGTAATCCCACCAGTGACCAACCAGACCGAGGTGCAGGACACTACCCCAAAGGCACCAAGAGTAAGAGGGCCACCTCTTGAAAGGCCAGAGAACATTCTTCAGGCTACCATAGAAAACTTAACAACACCTGTAGCGCCGATACTTGATCCGGCGAATGCTCAGGCAGAGTTAGAAGAAACTAGGCAAAAGGTGCTGGTAGAGGCCAAAAAGGTGTCGGCCTTGCGGGAGTCCTTAAACAGGACCCTGCAAGAGTATGCCAAAGCCAATAAGCTGGACGTCGCACCCGAACGGGTGGACGAGTTAAGATTGAGAGGGAAAAACCTCATAGATGATATCAACAAGGAGCATGATGCTCATAAGGCAGAATTAGTTGATTTAGGCTTGCCGAGGTACAGTACCCCGTCAAAGAACCTAAGAGCGGCAAATGCCGCAGCCTTAGAGTTAGAGGGGTTGACCGGCGAAGCCCGACAGAAACAGCAAGAAAGAGTGAATGAGCTGGTGCGCATCGCAAACCAGCAAAACGAAGAGATGCTCAGGGCAGACCCGGCAAGGCCGGGGGCATCGCGGATGGTTCACTCGGCAGGTGCGGCACCTGCCTTGTCCGTGGCAGCAGCATCTTCACCTGGAAATAACGCGCGAATAGACAAAGCAGTAACTTCAGGAAAGAGAAACAAGAAAATTGTTCCGTATGATCCGGTAGTAGCCGGGAAGGCAAACGAGAATAGAGGCAATGGAAGCCGGGGTAACAGTGGTGAGAGGAACCCCGGCCGTATTGAGAAAGACGGCGGAAGCCGAGGCAATGGATACCTCGGCAGGAGAGAACTCGGAAGAGGCAATCATGAGAACAATACACCGGCCGAAGTAAGAAGAGAACCACCGCTCAATCCGCAACAAAGACATGAACCCCGGCAGGAAAGAGAAGCGAGGCCAGCTCGCCACAATCAAGTGAATGAAAGGTACAATGATGGTTATTCCGAGATGGAATATGCGATCCACGGTGGAAATAACCATTACGGATTGCAAGACAGATTTCTATACAGAGATTTGCCATCGAATGATGCAAGAGTAAAGCTGGACCGGCTATACCGGTCCGAGTTGTTGGAGGAACAGGGTCCGCCAGGTCCAACATGCTTTGGACCACGGATCATGGGCGAACCACCTGTGCCGAACTTTCAGCTAGCAAGAGGGACGAAGACATATAATGGGAGTACCAAACCTCAAGATTGGTTGATAGACTATGCCACTTCTGTGAAGATAGCGGGTGGGAACTTACGATGGGCAGTACGGTATGTCCCACAAATTTTGGAAGGACCAGCTAGGGTATGGCTGAATAATCTACCAGCGGGCAGTATCAACTGTTGGTTGGATTTTGAAGAAATGTTCGTCAGCAACTTGACCAGCACATACAAGAGGCCAAACAGACCGCAACAATTAGCCATGTGCAAGCAGAGGCCAAATGAAATAGATAGAGAGTTTTTAACTCGATGGTGTAACCTGAGAAATTCATGTGAAGGAGTTATAGAGTCGCAAGCAATAGCCTGGTTCGCTCAAGGATGCCGTTATGGCAGCGTGTTATGGCAACGTCTGCAAAGAGATATGCCGACCACATTGGCTGAAACTATCAGAATAGCGGATTCCTACGCATCAGGAGATCCAACGCAACCAGAATTAATGTCGGAAGATCATCGGGAGCAACAAGACCATTATGTAAGAGATTTGTCTGGGTCATCCAGGCGCAGCGACTTCAGAGGAAGAAGAAGAGAAGAAAGGCCGGATTATAGATATAATTCGGCCCAAGTGGCAGCAGTAGCACAGGATCCGCCGAGTCACGGACCGACTCAACGGCAGAAAAATGGTCCTCAGCAGTGGACACCAAGGAATGAAGGAAAAAGACAGTGGACCCAGAACAAAAGAAACAGTGGGAAGAGAGGCCGAAGTACACGTTTGAATCTATGTTAGATCAGGCGTGCAAATTCCACACGTCAAACCCGTCCAGGCCAGCCAACCATACGACCCGCCAATGTGCATGGATGAAAAATGCAATGGGAAACCCCGTAGGTATTCAGGTAGCGCCCCATCAAATACGGCAACAGCATCAACCACAGTTGACTAGAGCAAATGCACAGCAACTGATGTTACCACCTCCTCCCCCGAGGTACGGTAACCCGGATCGGAGAGATGCGGTACATCAAGTGATGAACCAAGTCCAGGATGGAAGGACAGATCCAGCGAATACTGGACGCAATGATTACAGAGAACATCATCAGTCTTATTGCGTGTTCACAACGGAACAGCAGGACAAGCAGAGTGTGCAACGCCGGCATATGGAAGGAAATGCAGTTATGCCGGCAGTACCAAGATTTGTGCCTTGGTCAGATCAAGAGGTAACTTGGAGCATAAAGGATCACCCCAAGATAATGCCGAATCCCGGGTCATATGCACTCGTGCTGGATCCGACATTTGTTGGACCAAGCATCAATGTGAAATTCTCAAAAGTACTCATTGACAATGGAAGCAGTATCAACATCATGTACAAAGATACCATGCACAAACTTGGAATATCGCAGAACATGCTGCAATCCACGAGGACCACTTTCCATGGGATAGTACCAGGACTTTCATGTGAACCCATTGGTAAGGTCCGAGTGGATGTGTTATTCGGTACAAGAGATAACTGCAGAGCAGAAAACTTGGAGTTTGAGGTAGTGGATCTAGAGAGTTGTTATCATGCTTTACTCGGACGGCCCGCGTTGGCCAAATTCATGGGAAGTTGTCATGTAAGTTATCTGAAAATGAAGCTACCCGGACCACAAGGAGTGATAACAGTAGCAGGTGATTACAAGAAGTCAATGGAGTGTGCTTTAGCCGGGTCAAATCTGGCCGAATCATTGGTTATAGCAAGAGAAAAAAGAAGGATTCAGGAGGTAGCAGCCCTAGCTCAGTCGGCACAGCTGAATATGTCGGCACTAGCCAATCCACATGGAAGTGTCTCCTTTCAGCCGACTAAAGAAACAAAGAAGTTTCAGATAGATGAGCAATTCCCAGAGCGTACTGTTACTATTGGTGCAGGCCTAGATGCTAAATAGGAAAGCGAGCTCACCAACTTCCTCCGTGAGAATCGGGATATCTTTGCATGGTCAACTCAGGATCTGCAAGGTGTTCCGAGGGAGTTGGCTGAGCACTCTCTGAATGTAAGGCCAGGAGCAAGGCCGGTGAAGCAACCTCTCCGCCGCTTCACCGAAGACAGGAGAAAAATAATAGGGGATGAAATAGCTCGGCTCCTCGCAGCCGGGTTCATCATGGAGGTGTTATATCCGGATTGGTTGTCAAATTCGGTACTAGTAGAAAAGAAGAAAGATGATCCGAATGTAGCCATTGTATGGCGAATGTGTATCGATTACACGAACCTGAACAAGGCGTGTCCAAAAGATCCTTTTCCATTACCTAGAATAGACTAAGTCATTGATTCGACCGCTGGTTGTGAGTTATTATCATTTGTAGACGCGTATTCTGGTTTCCACCAGATACCGTTAAATCCGGCCGATCAAATAAAGACTGCATTTATTACCCCTTACGGGGCCTATTGCTATCGCACCATGCCATTCGGCCTGCGAAACGCAGGAGCAACGTATCAGAGATGCATGCAAAAATGTCTACACGACCAGATAGGAAAAAATGTACAAGTATATGTGGATGACGTGGTCATGAAAACTAAGGAAAGAAAAATGCTATTGGATGATATACGGCAGACTTTCGCGAACCTAAGAAGGTTCCGAATGAAGCTCAATCCGGAAAAATGCACATTTGGTGTGCCGGCAGGGAAATTACTCGGCTTCCTTGTATCTAGCCGAGGTATAGAGGCCAACCCAACAAAGATAAAGGCATTAGAAAGAATGGAGTTGCCAAAGTGTCTAAATGATGTACAAAAGTTCACGGGATGTCTAGCCTCGCTCAGCCGATTCGTATGTCGGCTGGGGGAAAAGGCACTACCACTCTATCAATTAATGAAGAAATCAGATAAGTTCATTTGGACTCCACAAGCAGACAATGCATTTCATGAGTTGAAAAAGATGTTGGTCACAGCACCCATTTTAGCTTCCCCATTATCAAAAGAGCCAATGTTACTCTATATAGCGGCTACCAACAGAGTAGTAAGCGTTGTAGTCGTCGCAGAACGACTCGAAGATGATAAGTCGGTTCAAAGGCCGGTGTATTATTTGAGCGAGGTGTTATCCGCTTCAAAACAGAATTACCCACATTATCAGAAGATGGCTTATGGAGTGTATATGTCGGCAAAGAAGCTAAAACATTACTTCGAAGAACATCCCATCAAAGTGATCTGTGAAGCACCCATAGCCGACATATTGAGCAACAAAGATGCAAGTGGCCGAATAGCAAAATGGGCAATCGAATTGTCACCATACGCTCCACAATTCGATAGAAGAGATGCAATCAAGTCTCAGGCGGTTGCCGACTTCCTCGTAGATTGGGCCGAAGTGTAGTATGAGCCACCATTGTTAGACCCAAATTATTGGACAATGCATTTCGATGGTTCCAAACTAAGAAATGGTTTGGGGGAAGGAATAGTGTTAACATCTCCCAAAAGAGATCAGCTGAAGTATGTGCTACAAATACATTTTGCCGCATCAAACAACGTAGCCGAATACGAAGCATTGGTCCATGGATTGAAAGTAGCAAAAGAGATTGGCATACGTCGAATTTTATGCTATGGAGACTCGGATTTAGTAGTACAACAAGTCTCAGGCAATTGGGATGCATTGGATGATAATATGGCATTATATAGATTTCATGTGCAAAAGATCAGTGGATACTTTGAAGGATGTGAATTTCACCACATACCTCGGGCAGAAAATGATGCCGCAGACACGTTGTCAAAACTAGGATCAAGCAGGCAGTCAATTCCACCGGGTGTTGCCCTGGAACACCTCAGAAAACCATCAATAACCCCATCACCAGAATCCGGGTCTATCTTTATTTCGACAAATTCGGCAGAAGATAGTGTGCCGAGGGAAGGAGACCAGCAATATAACTCGGGATTCCCCAAGAGAAGGAAAGCAAAGGCATGCATAATCAGGGAAAAGGCCGAGGTAGCCATGTCGGCGGAAAACATGGAAATAGACCGTGAGATCGCACCAGGAAAAGTCACACCGGTATGGGCGCAACCCATATTCTTTTTCCTTAAAGATGCGACGCTACCGAATAATGAAGTATTAGCAAGACAGACTGTAAGGAGAGCAAAAGCTTATACAATCATAAACAATGAGCTGTACAAAAGAAGCGTCACAAATGTATTGCAAAGGTGTGTGAGTTCGGCAGAAGGCCAGGAGATCCTCCTAGAAATACATCAAGGAGAGTGTGGACACCATGCCTCATCTTGTGCCTTGGTAGCCAAAGCATTCATGCATGGGTTTTATTGGCCAACAGCGTTGAAAGAATCCAAAGAGCTGGTTCAAAAATGCAATGGCTGTCAGAGATATGCAACTAAGATACACATGCCATCATCCGAGTTAAAAACGATACTCATTACTTGGCCGTTTTCTGTGTGGTGCCTAGATATGGTGGGACCGTTTAAGCCGGCCCGAGGGGGGATGACCCACATATTGGTCATGATAGACAAGTTCACAAAATGGATTGAAGTAAAGCCAATAAAGAAATGTGACGGGCTCACAGCAATGAAATTCCTCAAAGATATTATCTTAAGATATGGGTACCCGCACAGTGTTATCACAGATAACGGCACAAACTTTGCAGAAGGAGCTTTCGCTAGATTCTGCCAAGAGAAACACATAAGATTAGATGTCGCGTCTGTTGCTCATCCAGCATCTAATGGGCAAGTGGAAAGAGCTAATGGTCTAGTGTTGTCCGGAATATAACCACAACTTGTCGAACCATTGCAAAGGTCGGCAGGGTGTTGGATCGAGGAATTACCAGCAGTATTATGGAGCCTCAGGACTACTCCAAATAGATCAACAGGTTACACGCCATTCTTTTTGGTATACGGGGCAGAGGCCGTGCTTCCAGCAGACATACTGCATGACTCGCCAAGAGTTACTCAATATACAACTTCAGAGATAAATGAAGCGGCTCGGCAAGATACTGTTGACCTGCTAGAAGAAGCCAGAGAGCTAGCACTATCACGATCAACTATTTATCAGCAGAACTTGCGACGATATCACAGCAAGAAGGTGAATCCAAGGGTATTCAAAGAAGGAGACTTAGTCCTCAGACTAGTGCAACGTACGGCCGGCATGCACAAGCTGTCGCCTCCATGGGAAGGACCATTCATCGTGAGCAAAGCACTGCATAATGATGCCTATTACCTAATCGACGCTCAATCCCCTGGAAGGAATAAGGCAGACAAAGCCGGCGAAGAAACGAAGCGGCCATGGAATGTAGCGTTACTTTGTCCATTTTACTCATAGCATAGTATCTCAAGGTCAAGAACTAATGATGTATTAAACCTCGGCATCCAGAGCAGTGACTCGGGGACTGCCATATGTTATTTCAATTTCATCTTATGTATTGAACCTCGGCATCCAGAGCGGTGACTCAGGGACTGCCATATGTTATTTCAATTTCATCTTATGTATTGAACCTCGGCATCCAGAGCAGTGACTCGGGGACTGCCATATGTTATTTCAATTTCATCTTATGTATTGAACCTCGGCATCCAGAGCAGTGACTCGGGGACTGCCGTATGTTATTTCAATTTCATCTTATGTATTGAACCTCGGCATCCGGAGAAGTGACTCGGGGACTGCCATATTTTCTTTGGACTTCATCTTACGTATTCAACCTCAGCACCCTGGGCAGCGCCTCGGCAACGGTCTTATATTATTTCTGAAATTCAGTTCACACTAGACTTCGGCGCAATAGGCCGTGACTCGGGGACTGCCATATATTGTTCCCAAGTAGTAGTCAACCTTTGGTACAAGGAAGGTATCACACTTCGATACTCAGAATAAGAACATCTCAATCTCGTATGATATTCGAGGCTCACACTCAGATTAATTGGTTAAACCACGAGAATACAAAGACAAAGATACATCCTAAAATCTGGAAATCGCAGATCATCAAAGCAAGAATTCGAACGAAAACCCACTTAAACAAAGTTATAACAACTACAAACATATATGTCGGAGCAGAACACGACAAAAGAGATTCAAGTCATACAGAAGACAGAAAAATGTTCCACGTACATCGTACGCCCGGCATACCGGGGACAAGAAATAACTTAAAGATTTTCAGCTGGAGAGGCAGCAGTTGGGTCAGGGGCTGGATGCTCCGAGATAGGCGGAGCCTCGGCTGAGGTTGCCTCGCCTTCCACAGACCCAGGGGCGACTTCGGCCGAAGCTTGAGGCTGCTGAGGAACATCAGTTTGCGCAGTTGAATGCCCAGTACCTTTGGAGGAGGATCGCGCGTCACCGTTGTCATCCGAGCTCGAACTGGAGTCACCGGAAGAAGCCGAATCATCTTCACCTTCACCTTGTTCAGCCGAGTTATTGTCTGATGCATCCTCGACTACGACCTCATCGTCCGAGTTCGGGAGGAAGCTCGGACCTTCATTCCAGGTATGCATGTCGGCATACTCAACGAGCTGAAAGGCGCGAGCTTGACGAAGAGCAACAAAAGTGGGGTCCTCAACCCAACGAGAACCTATGCGCAAATTTCTCAGGATAACAAGAGAAATGTCTTCATACCATGACATGATAACAGTAAGGGCCATATCAGCGCCAGCTCGCCCGGCTGATTCTCTCCAGAGACTCAGTTGCTTCTCAGATGCCATCAATCTTTTCACCAGCAATTCGACCTCGTTGATATCAGGAGTCCCAGAGGTATTCGGCCAGAGAACATGGTAGGCTCGGATAGCCGCCTGCACCAAGTCCCTACCCATAATCTTCATCGGACCAACTGCAGCGCCGACAGCGACCAGGAAATCCTCCATCGAGTACTTCGAGTCAACGTCAACAGGGATACCTCGGCGCGCACGAGCTGCAAGAACAGCTTTAGAACTCACAGGCTTGGCTTCTGGAAAATGACCTGCGCAAAACACAAATGCGTCAGGAGGCAGCAGCGACAAAGAGAAAAACATAATCCGGCCATGCTAAGAAACTTACAATGAATATAACTCATCATTATCTGAAGGTCTTTAGCCTAGATGCTCTTGCTCTTCTCAAAACGAGCGATCTCCTCGCTCATTCCGCGAGTTTTCAGTTCGGCAGTCTCGAGGAGTTCTTTATTCTTCTGCAGCTCCAGAGCTAGCCGATTCTTCTCCTCGGAGAATTCCTGGTCGACCTTTTCCAGTTCGGATTTCTGAGAAAGCTTAAGGGCCTCCACCTCGGAGCGCAGGCGAGCTATTTCATCATCCTTTTCTTTCAACTGCGCCGAATGAGTAGCGCTTTGTTCTAAAAAGTGCAGCATCACGTCAGGCATGGGCGTGCAATCTTGGTGAGATGCTGCAAAGGTTTGTAACTCGGCTTTACCAAAGCCAAAGGAGATAAAAGAAGCTTAGCTCACATTTTAAAAAGCACAAGGTGTAAAGTAAAAGGGAAACTAACCTTCCAGGCTCTTGACTTTCTTCGCAAGACGAATGTTGAGATTATTGATATTACCTGTTCACCAAAAAAGTGAGCCGACGTCTCGCATACAAAACAATAAGAATGTCGAAAATGACGAAAAAAATTATCGACTTACCAGTCTTTTTTGCCACAGGCAGAACTTTCTCATATTTTTCTTCCAATTTTCGGTGCGAAAAAAGCAATATTTGAAATTCGGCAGTCCGCCGGTCATGAGCAACCTGAACAATAGAGCAAACGATTACTGGATATTCGAAGCTAAAACAGATCTGAGGTAAGTGAAAATTAACCCGGATCTAGATGGCTGGATATTCGAAGCTAAACCAGATCCAAGTTAAGAGAAACTTAACCCGGATCTAGGTGGCTGGATATTTGAAGCTAAAACAGATCCGAGGTAAGTGGAACTTAACCCGGATCTAGGTGGCTGAATATTCGAAGCTAAAACAGATCCGAGGTAAGTGAAACTTAACCCGGATCTAGATGGCTGGATATTCGAAGCTAAACCAGATCCAAGTTAAGCGAAACTTAACCCGGATCTAGGTGGCTGGATATTTGAAGCTAAAACAGATCCGAGGTAAGTGGAACTTAACCCGGATCTAGGTGGCTGGATATTCGAAGCTAAAACAGATCTGAGCTAAGTGAACCTTAACCCGGATCTAGGTGGCTGGATATTCGAAGCTAAAACAGATCCGAGCTAAGTGAACCTTAACCCGGATCTAGGTGGCTGGATATTCGAAGCTGAACCAGATCCGAGTTAAGCGAAACTTAACCCGGATCTAGGTGGCTGGATATTCGAAGCCAAAACATATCCGAGTCAAGCAAAACTCTAACCCGGATCCAAGTGGCTGGATATTCCAAGATCAACTAAACAAAAGTCCAGCAAGATTTAAGGCAGATCCAGGCAAATATAGACCCGAACCCTAAAGTTAAAATTAAATTATGTAGAGCATTATTAAAACTTCCAAGCAAATAACAAATTATTTCCCTGCAAGTTTCGGGGACTAGAGTGTATAGTAGCATACGAGGAACTAATCGGAACTCCGCAAAACAGCAGTTACCTCGTTCATCTTGTTGGTATCAAGGATGATCTTGGCAGCTTGATCCAAGCGGCCGCCAATGTCGGAAAGCTGAAATGGCTGATTAATGGGATTACCCTCAAACTGATCGGCAGCATTCCAATTATTGGCATATTCCACCAGCGAGCCGAGGCTGTTCCCACTAGCCGTCCGAGTAAGAACTTTACCCCGGACCTGCTGCGTAACTACCACGGCCGCAGGGATTTTATGAAGAGAAAGCTGGGTACCGGCAGCCGGAGTAACGGAAGTTTTGGTGGAAGCAGTTCTTTTGCGCAGCACATCGGCGATACTTGGCTGAGAGGAGCCAACAAGACCTTTCTGGGAAGTGGAGGCCTTGGCGGCGATAACTTTAGAGGCGTCAGCAGGAGCTGATACCTCGGCAATGGGAACAATGTCTTTAGGATCCGGAAAGATCACGGTCGCAGAAGGAATCGAGACATTAACGTCCTCGGCCGGGGCGGGAGCTGCTATAGAAACTGCTGGCGTAGAATGAGGCTCGATAGAGACGCTCGGATTCACAGAGGAGACAATGGGTTCCACGGAAATCTCGGAAGGCCGAATGGAATCAACGTCAACAGGGGCAGTCTCAGGTACATCATGGTGAGGGGGCGATTGATTCGGAACGGGAGGAGATGCTGCACGAGCAGGACTCGGAACCCTGGTATCTTCGGCAGGCGGAGGAGACGGCTGCCGAGTCTCACGGCTAGTCATGCTAGGACCGCCGGGCTTAACGGAAAGTGGAGCACTGTGGAAATAAAAAAGAGAGAACGTCAACAGGTTAAAAAACAGAAAGAGAGAAACAAGAAGTACAAACAAAAGGGAACTTACCCTGCAACTCCAGGCATGATCTTGCGCCGGGGAGGATTCGGCGCGGATTTCTTCGTTCGTTTCTTGGGAGCCGCCTCTGAGGCATCAGTAGAAGCCCCGCGTTTCCCCAAGGTAACAGGGGGCCGGGAAGCAATAGGCTCGGCGTCGTGAACCTGACCGGCCGGATTAGCTGGGAAAGAAGAAGCCGGAAATGCATAAGAAATAGGCATTGCGGCAACTACCTCAAGAACTTGGACCTCGTCCGAATCACCTTCCTCCTCGTGGGCCGAGGTCTTGCCTCGAGCGCGAGCCGGAGCAGGATCTGACTTAGGGACAAACTCTTCCGAGTCCGGCTCACCAATGTCTGGGGTACTCCGGTCCGCAGGCCACGAAAGCAACAAAACTTCGGCATCCTCACTTTTCTGCTCTGCGAACCTCTGCAAGACAAGAAAAAGGAAAAAATTGGCGAAAACCTTTACGAAAGCAATTAGATAGCAGAGCATTATTAGCTAAGCTTACTTCGGGAGGAGGACGCTCGCGCGTAAACGGTTTCAACCCCCAAGCCCAGTCCTCGGGCATCTCCGTCTTGAAGATGGCTCGGACTCGCTTAAAAATGAGATAGTTGTCCAGCTCCATAGTCGAAACTCGGTTGGGATCAAGAGGACCGCTCATGTAGCAGAGTTTGTGCGTCCGTTTCTGGAATGGGCAGATTCGGCTACTGATAAAAGTAGCCATCAAATCCTCACCGCATAACCCGGCGCGGATCAGTTCTTTAAGCCGAATCTCGAAAGCTTCGGCTAAGGCGTGACTCTTCCTCGGATTGTAAGTCCAATTCACCTTGGAGGGCGGGCCGATGGAGAATGTGGGGAGCCGGATCTTGTCCTCCGTCCCTCTGTTCTTGACGTAAAAGAAGGATTTGTGCCACTTCTTGCACGACTCTAACCCGGTGACACGAGGAAATACGGACTTCCTCCGAGGTGTAATGGACGCTGCTCCACATTGAGTAAGCAGTTTCTCGGAAGGGTGAAGAGAATTGTCAGGGACTACGTTGGAACGAATCTGAAAGAACTTCGACCAGACATGCACAGACGGCCACAGGCCGAAGTATCCTTCCGAGGCAGAGATAAAAGCAGAAAGAGAAGCGATGGCATTTGCAGGAAGATGATGCGGCTGAAGGCCGAAGTAGTCAAGAAACTCTCTAGCAAAGTCGCTAAGAGGAAGACCAAAGCCGCGCGAGAAATGCGACATAAAAACTACATACTCGCCCTCCCTAAGATCCGGAGAGGACTCGCTGCCGGGTAGGCGACAGGAGACCTCGGCGGGAATCCTCCGAGTTCGGATAAGCCACTCGATCTCACGGCGTGTAACGTAGGAGCCCTGCCATGAGCTTCGCTCGGGCCCAGAGCCAGCATCCTCATCTTCTACCAGGGCACCACTAAAGGAGCTAGACATGGGTTCGCCGGAAAGTTCGACGGAGGAAGAACTAGCGGCGGAGGAAAGTTTAGAGCTACAAGGCCCCGTCGTGATTTTGCACAGAAACGGCGTCGGAAGAGCGAAGGAACCGCTGCACGAGTACCAAATCGATGCAGAGGTATCTAGGGAGAAGCCTAAGCTACGCGGCCGGAAAGAACTCACCGGCGACGACGGCGAAGATAGTAAACGCGGACGAGGCGGACGGAGCAACGCGGCGGAGTCCTCGTCGTCGGAGGTTCTGATGAACACGCGACGACGGAGCAGCGAGCGGGCGCGGAAACGAAAGGAAGAAGAAGGGCGCGGGCGAACGAGAAGGGGAAAGTGAATCCTCCAACGCCGCGCCCCTCTTTATAACCTAGCCACGAGCAAGGTAGTGGGATCGCGCGTGTGGCGGTTGGCCGCGTAGGTCGTGTGCGCATCACGACCGCACGTCGTTGAGTGGAACCACACCAAGGGCCACACGGTGGAAGGAAGACCATGATCCCCAACGGAAACGGCGCACGAGGCGTCGCAGCGCCGGCGCGACAGGCACAATAGTAACTGTAGCCTGTCAGTAAATACTGTAGAGGAACAAAAAACTAGAGAAACAATGATGGGGATGATACGTAGGACGAGGCGTATGCGAGAAGATACAAGGATACCTCAGACGAGAAATAGAAAATAACTCGAAAACAATACGGAACGTGTCGCATGAAACTGGTAAGACCCGGCCGAGGTATCGGCGGGGCCATACCAGCTTCGGGGACTAATGTTGGGGAGATAACCCCGGATAGGGTAAAGACGGGGAAAGACGAAAGGATGTTCCCCGTCTAAGTTTCCGAGTTACAGCCTGAGTCGGCCGAATCATGTAGAGTTCGGTCGAGATAGGAAAGGGCAAGACCCTTGTAGTAAAGACAAAGCCTTACCCGGCCGAGATACTTCGTAACTCGGCTAGGTCAGCCCAAGTAATCTCCATACAGATAAAGGAGAAGCCAAACTACGGGAGGCAGGGCCGAATGATACGAAGCTTGCAGGAGAAGGAGAAGCCTGAAGTCAAACCCTAGCCGTAGGGTAGGGGGAATCTGAGCCAGGCCAAGCACTACGAACAAAGACACAGAGCGACAGAGAAGCAGAAGGAGGTCACGGAGGTGACAGTCCTGAAGCCCGAGGCGTGCAGGAGGGGCCCTCTGGAACCTTGTCGTCATTAGAGGAGCGACAGGGAAAGGGGGGCGCCGAACTACTATATTGGGACAAGCATATTCCTCGAATATGCTTGCCACATCAGCCCTAAAGGAACCCAAGGCACTCCTTTATAAGGAGAGGCTTGGGCCCTGAGGAAGGGATCGACTCATTCTTTAGTACCGTTAGGCTGGTGAAGTTCTTCTCTTCTCCCTGTATACAGATCAAGGAGCACTTGTAGCCCAAGGAAGAGGAAATAAAGATCTTTGCCTTAGTCTTTTGTTTGTAGAATCAACTACATCTTCCCTCCCCAGATCCAACTAGCATCCATTGGCCCCAAACTTTAGCCTACCCATGGCATCTGTCGTGCCACCACCACGACATACATTGTATTTATTTATAGACGCTAGTACCGACCAAGGATACGAGGAGGAAGGAGGATTCTACGAAGAAGAAGCCGAGGAGAACTTCAACCACTGCTCTGCACAAGGCAAGCCTAATGCTACTAGTTGATTGTGCAAGCTAACACTTGCAAGATACTCTACTGATGCAAGCAAACCCTTACTTGTTACCATGCCTACTATATGCCTTAAGCATATGTGATCATACCCACTTGATAACCCAATCCTAGTTTTATTTGCAAACTTTCTACTTTATTTCTTTATCAAAGCTTTAACTTAGAGTTGACTTAAGTGTCTTATAGATTCTAGAAAGATATATTTGAAGGTTGCATAAAGAGCATAAAATTTGGCCTAAGTTAGAAACCTTGATATCATCCTAAGATATAAGGTTGTACTTAGTTGAAACTCCACTAGTTTACCACCCCCTCATTAGTACTTATCCTCACTTGTAGATGCTAGTGCTAAGCATAAAACTTGATCAACTTTAGATGGGAATACTTGGTGAAAATGGTTATGAAAACCTTAGAATGATGGATCATTCTACTGAGATGTTTTGACATGTGTTTCCGAACACCAGATGATTGTGGTGATGAAAATGTTGAGGCATGAGCCTTAGCCCTTTATAAAACTGATGGTTGTCTGGATGCGATACCATTCCAATTTTATCGTACAACCACAATACCCGAAGATTGGGTAGGGCTTGACTGGAAACTTACATACCTTAGTATTAGTTCCCTCACGGCCAAGGTATGAGCTGAGGCTACCTTGTGAAGATTGTCCACCTGTGCAGTACCCAATATGACAGTTGGTCATGGTTGGGGGGCCAAACTCACAGGAGAGATGCTTATACTAGGGCGTGTAATTGAAAGGTTAGGATTGATTATCCGCATACTGAGTATGGTGAATTCAGGATTTGTTCCTGACGGATGTATCGAATGTTGTGGTGAAAGTGTACAATCTCTGCAGAGTGTCAAACTATTTGAATAGCCGCGTCCGCGGTTATGGACAGTTGGAGTGGCCATACTGTTCCCCCGTCAAATGTTTTCAAAATGACTTGTGAAATGAATTGAGACTTTGACTTGACCACAACAGAGTTGTGACATGAGTTACAAGATCCCACTTAGGAGTTATAAAATCGTGACTAGCTTCTCTTGCTTATGAACTAGTAGAGATAAATCTGGCTTCTTGCAAAACAACCATAGAGCCTAGTGTCCTATTATCAGAAAACCCCGTCACTTATTAGTATTAGTTTGCGAATACTTAAAGTGTACTCATGGCTTTGTCCCTGGCTATTCCCGTGGACAGACTATGAAGAGGAGTACCTGGAAGATGGACCCTAGGAAGGTTACGACAACTAGGATCATCTCCCATCGTCAGCATTGCCTGTGACCCCGAAGATGGAGCTTCGCCTATGCTACCGTTATTATTACGTATTCCGCTGCTTGAAGTTGTATTAAGAAATGGATCATGAGACCCTTATTTGTGTAAGACCTTATGTATGGTTTGTAATGGATGATGTACTATGGTATCCAATTCTGTTATGTCTCGCAAAAATGGTAATCCTGGGATTGCGATGTATGGCATAACAGGCATCTGGGATTAAAAATCCGGGTGTTGACACCACCTGTTTGTCACTGAAGAGAATGAGCTGTGCTGGCTGCTGGGCTTTTGTGGGATGCACATGGGCGATATGTAAGAAAAGAGGAGTTGGACCACGTCCAGGAAATGTTTTTATTTGTTTTGCTTTTTCTATTTTCTGTTTTACTTTCAGATTTGAATTTTTACTTATTTGATTTGAATTCTCTTTATATAATTGATTTGTTGAGTGATTGCAGCATTAATTAAGTATATTAAGGTTCTTTTATGAGTTTGTCATATAGTGGTATTATTTCTTTATTTATTTTCTATCAGAACCCCCTTTTTTATTATGTAGAAATCCTTATTATTAATTTCCTTTCTATACTAAACCATGCCTTTATTATTTGATATTTTCTTATTTGTTTATAAAACTTAACTCTAGTTGGCTCATAGTTTGGATAGAAATTTTTATATGTATAATGATCCTATATCATTATTTGATGCATGAAATACAAAAGAACTTAATGTGGTTAATAATACTTCCAATAACTTAGAAAATGGCAATGTATATATTCTATTATGATAAACATAGAAGTTTAGGGTTTGAATTGTAAATTTTTACCCTAGAGTTTAGGGTCCTTAATTTACTTATATTCTTTTGTTGATGTGAGTAAAGATTTAATAACTAAGCATATTATCTTCTGTTCGTGATCTTTAATGACATCACCTTTTAAAATAGAAAGTAAACAATGTCCTATGGAAGATAATTGATAAGAATATCTCTTAAACACATATGATTAAGATAATTGGAAATGATAAAGATGTGCTTATATGATTTGCTATAGGAAAATATTCCTATAAAGTGATATGGAGATAAGATGATGGATCAATAACATGAAATGGATATTATACTTGGTTTAATATTTAAAGTTGATTGTTTACCTAGAATTACTATATTCCATCATTCATAATTCTAGACTTCTAATTAAGGAATTCCTTTCCTACATATACTACTTCTTCCTATCTATCATCATGGTTAACATGATGAGATTTACTTCACAAAAATATTCTTATTCACCTATTATTCTTCTAAACCCATTGATAAATCCAATGAGCTTGACAATGAAGCTTTTATAGTTTTCTCATATCCATACTTGGTTATATCCACTACTCTACTATTGATAACCTTCCATCCAACAAGTAGTTCCTTCAAACTCCACTCATAATCTTCCTTAAACATCCATCACTAATAATTCTCAAATAGATGTATGCATCCAACTACCTTTCTCTAAAGCTTACTATCATTTAAGATGAATAACACTACTTCCATAACTCCATGCTATACTAGCTTTAATTGAATCATACTGTCTTAATTTACTTTACTCTAATAACTCACACTCCAACCTCACATTATATTAATTTGGCTTGTAATGACTACTCTAGGACAACTTATCTCTACTAGGGTTTGAACCATGTTCTACCCACCAATATAATTTATACTAGATATAGGTGGACAATCCTGGTGAGTAAGGCATGATAATTATAATCCTTTAATCATTTATAGCTTAGGTTTCCAATTGGCTAATCAAGGCTTCATCAATACCACTTTTCAATTGTATTGGAATTATCTTCTTAGTATCTCATATTGGATTAAGGGTTATTCATGGACTATGCCCTCTTGACCCAATAGAATTACCGGTGGTAACTATCTTCAGGTTTCATCCTTGTAATCCTTTTTACTACTATATAATTATATGTTATAAATTACTCTTCTATTTATTCAGGAGTGATTTAACTCCACCAATAATCCTGTTGATCTAATTTACTTTTAACACCCCCATCCTATATATGATATTTGAATCTAGCATTACCATATACCTTCCCTTACCTCCCTCTCTAAAAGATTTAAGTAGATGCTATGATAAGATCAAGAAGTAGTAGATCAAGTATTGATAGTTAAAGAATTTGTGAATCAATGGTTGATTACTCAATCATTGATGAACAACAGATATTAAGATAGGTTCCATAAAGATTGATATGGAAAGAAAGATATATGGTGAATGATCTTGACTTACTTTCTTTCCAACTCAAACTCATTAAAGAGTTAAAGTTAGGTATTACTATGATAATCATAGTAAGAATAGATAAGAATAAGATAGGTCAGGATTAGTCATTACATTTATATTACTTTAGTTGTAATCTTAACTTGGCATTTATGAGTTGTTGTGCTGAATATGATGATAGGATCCCTTAAGGATCAGATGTTAATCATTTAAGCAATGTATTATGAGTAACATTTTATTATATCTGATCTACCCTTAGATCAAATCATGTTTACCCAAATAAGGTTTTAGCAAAGGTCATATTGAAACTTACCACAGTCAACTTGATGATCTACTTCAATTCCATCAAGTTGAGAGAAGCTTCAATCACTTTGACAAGTTTTGTTTAAAAGCGCGAAAATTATTCGGATTTTTTATGCATGAATGCAATGCACACATCTGAGTTTAGCTTATTTCTAAGCTCTAATGCTGGGATGTTACACGTCGAGCAGGAGTGGACAAACCTGTGGCACACATAGGTACCCTCTAAGTTAAATGTTTTTCTATGGGGATTGGCAAAGCGGTTGTTTCCGAAGAACGAGGTATGCCGTAGGAGGAACATGGCGGACATTGATAGGTGAAAGCTTTGCAGGGCGCATGATACGTGGCGGCATGCGCTACTGGACTGCACCATGTCCTGTTGTGTGTGGGCTCTCGCTGATGAGGAGGTAACAGAGCACGTGCACAACACGGAAGAGAGAGGAGCAAGGGAGTGGCCAACAACAATGATAGCAACTCTTCGCCACGGGGATCAAGTCAAGGTCTTTGTGACCTTGTGGGCTATATGCATGCTCGGAGGAACGCAATCCACAGGCAGATTTTTCAGAGTCGCACTCTTTCGTCCAGAGCTTCATTCA
The DNA here is from genome assembly GCA_910589765.1 of Avena atlantica. Taxonomy (NCBI): domain Eukaryota; kingdom Viridiplantae; phylum Streptophyta; class Magnoliopsida; order Poales; family Poaceae; genus Avena; species Avena atlantica. The sequence continues at coordinate 510,310,825 of OU342733.1, read as the reverse complement.
GGACTTGTCACAGGCTGCTACCACTACCAAGAGGACTGGGAATCTGTTCAGGCGAAATAAGCACCAAGATGGATCCCACTGCCGGGAGGTACAGTAAAGATCAATGTTGATGCAGCGGTTGGAAAGAATCCTGGCCGGGGCGTGGTTGTGACCATGGAAAAAAATAGCACGCTATTTCGGCATTATAGTGTCGCTATAGCATATTTAGAAGGCGAACGCTACGCTATACAAAACGTGCTCGCTATGACGCTATTTGCTTTATAATGATGCTAAATATGCTATAACGTCATAACGCAATACCAACACTAAAACATCTATGAAAATAGCACCATCTCATAAGCTTATTCAGCCCATTGATGTAATTTCTCCATGGTTTTTTGTGGTCAATACCAATGATATTGACCTTGTCATGTTGAATTTGGTGATCATTGTGACATGGACTTTGTCATTTTGCCGCACTAGTTAATTGGTTATGCATGTATTACTCTAAAAAAAATTAGTTACTAAAATCCCTAGTAATACATGCTATATCTATCAATATTTAATTTTTTATAAACGTTATTTTAAAAAACAGCACGCTATTAGCGCGTTATAACACGCTATTTCTTTTAGCACGTTATTTTTTTCCTTGTTGCGACAGTGGCCAGAGATGAGCAGGATTTGTTCCTGGGTGCTTCGGCACTACCCAGGGAAGACACAGCCAGAGGCACTGGAGGCCCTCGCCTGTCGAGAGGCAGCTGCTTTGGCGTACGATCTAAATGCACGACCTACACTTACTCGCCCGGACCTGTCCTATGCCGTCCAACGGGTTTGCTTGTTTATGCACGCGACGCCCACCTGCCTACAGCTGATCAAACGCATTCTTCTGTTCATCCGTGGAACAACACACTTCGGCATCCAGCTTCACCGTCGCTCCTGTCTCGATCAGTGGCCTATTCTGATGCCGACTAGGCCGGCTGTCCCGATACACGCAAGTCTACTTCGGGCTTTGGCGTCTTTCTTGGAAATAATCTTGTCTCGTGAGCATCCAAGCGACAACACACGGTATCACGGTCGATTGCAGAAGCGGAATATCGCGCCGACACCAACGTTGTTTGGTCCGTCAACTCCTTGATGAATTGCACTGGCCTGCTACGCGTGCCACATTCGTGTACTGCAACAACGTGTCCGCAATGTACCTCTCTGCAAATCTTGTCCAGCATTAGCGGACTAAGCACGTGGAGATCGACGTACACTTTTTTCGAGATCAGGTGGCTCTCGGCGAGGCGCGCGTTCGACACGCTCCTACAAGTTCCCAATACGCCGACATTTTCACTAACGGGCTACCATCTTCTGTTTTCGAGGAATTCAGGTCCAGTCGCTGTTGAATATTCAGATATTACCGATGTATCCAGTTGTAAGAGTAATTCCTATTCTTCAGGTTAGAGCTAGTCTCTTGGCTGTGCACTTGCACGATCTCCTGTAATCTATATATGTAACACTGTCGGCATAATACATGTGTGGGGATTATTCTGCAATCTATCTTGAATGAGCAGCTTATGCACCTTCAGTTTTAAGTTCTACTGTGTTTTCATTTTTGCTTATAAGGCCATATTGTGAAACTATGGAAGCAAATATGTTATCGCATCTGCTTGAGTTGCTTGTTTTTTTTAAGTGAGTTGCTTGTTGGTTTTAGCTATATATATATCTGCAGGGATGATCCCGCTATTCTTTTGGGGTCTCTTGTTTGGATCGTGCATCTGGCATCTTTGAGCCATGATAAATGGAGGATGGACAAGATGGTCCTGCGAATATTCTGGAAACATATACTCGAGCCTTGGTATTATTTATCAGAACTGTGTAAGATGCAAGCAAGAAGAATTTGTTTTTCAAAATTTGGTAGGAGCTTCCGATATTTGTTGTAGGAGTTGCAAAAACCAGGAGATGTACACGCCACCAAACCACCAAAATTCTTTCGTTGCTCCCGAACTGACAGAATGTCCCGGAAACCAGCACCGTATCAGGAACACAGGAACCATGAACCCAAGGACGACGAACTCAACACACAAGAGCTTGCGATTTGAGTCCTGTATAAAAGACCTGGCAATGGCAGACCGTGTGATGCTCTTGCGCCTAACCATGCTGAAAATTCAAAAAAATATTATTTATCAGGATGTTTGTCAACATATACAAGGAAGCTGAATTTGTCGTCGTAAGAGCATCTCTAACCCATCCACTTTCCACGGCTGCATCCCTTTATTTGCTCCTCTAACTGCCAAAGACGGCTCTAACCAAAGCCGCAAAACGGTTAGAGGAGCAAATATGGTATACTGGCTCCTATAATGCCCCCTCTCTCCCAAATTTACTCGGCTGCCAACTCGACTCCTAAATTTTCCCCTCCCGCCTCGCCGCCGATCCTTCCCTCCCAAAACCACCGGAACTCGTCGTCGGCGCCGGGATTCTCCCTTCCCCTGGCCGAAATGTCACTGGAGCTCGGTCCCGTAGCCCCGCCGGACTTTCCCGCCGATGTGACACCACCGGAATCGACACTCGTGATGGCTTCGATGCCGCGGAAACGTTTGGGCACCACAAGTGTGGTGTGGTCGCCGGTAGCGGCCGCCAATACGACCTCCAAGGCCACAAAGACGGCAGGGAAGCACGGTCGGCCGCCCCTTGCGCCGATGCTGAGCGGGCCACGGGCGCGGAAGCCAACAGAAGCCATGATAGCCCATTCGCAAGCGGCGGAGGAGAAGAAGAAGAGGAAGGCCGCAGTGGCCTCCACACCCAAGCCAACGACGAAGTGCAAGCCCAAGCCGACCTCCAAGGCCATGATGTCGTCCTCCTCACCGGCCACCGGCACACCTCAACGAGGCGCCCGTGAGGTGATCGATGAAATATCCGGGCCAACTCCGAGTGCCACCGAGGTGAGCATCGTCGATTTAATGTACCAACTTGAACATTCTCACCAACAAGGCCTCGACAACCTCGACCTTACCTTTAGCGGCGAGGCTGAGGAGGCCACCGAGGAGGCCGAAGAAGGGTTGACTTAGGTGGGCAAGAACACGCCCAAGGCCCCGGTCAAGAGATCCGCTAACTATAGCGAGAAAGAAGATGTTGCTTTGTGCCACGCTTGGATGAATATCTCGCTCGATGCTTCGGTTGGCGCCGATCAATCAAAGGAGAACTTTTGGGGGGGGGGGAGAATTGAGGATTACTACCACAAGGTGGTCTCCGTGCCATCCTACCGTACCCAAGGCTCACTTGGTCATCGTTGGGACACAATTCTTGAGTTTTGCAACCATTGGGCCGACGTCGTGGAGTATGTCACCAATGCACCACCAAGTGGGGTGCCAATCACCGAGTGGGGTCCTCTCCAACAAGATGTGTACAAACACCGCAACAAGAGAGGTGGCAACAAAGCCTTTGCTTTGCACCATTGCTACAAGGAGCTCCAAGGCAATGAGAAGTGGATTCAAAGGAACTATGAGACCACACCGAAGAGGGCTAGACTAAGCCAAAAGGAGGAGACCGATGATGAAGAGGAAAACATCAACAAGAGGCCGGATGGTGTCAAGATAGCCAAAGAGAAGAAGAAGAAGAAGAAGAAGAAGAAGAAGAAGAAGAAGAAGAAGAAGAAGAAGAGAAGAAGAAGAAGAAGAAGAAGAAGAAGAAGAAGAAGAAGAAGAAGAAGAAGAAGAAGAAGAGGGGAGGTGTCGGCGCGTACAAGGAAGAGTTCAATGCCATCATCAAGACAAAGAAGCATTGTCGGCCGAACGCAAGGAGGACAAGGAGGCTAGAAGGAATGAGCTCAAAGTGTTGGAGGAGGAGAAGTGGTGGTCCAAGTTGGCAGTGTAGGAGCGAAGGATTGCACTCAAAGAAGAGAGAGTGACGAAGGAGAACAAGCTAGAGAAGTGGCTAGCACGAGAGAGAGAGAGAGAGAGAGAGAGAGAGAGAGAGAGAGAGAGAGAGAGAGAGAGAGAGAAGAGAGAGAAAGAGAGAGAGAGAGAGAGAGAGAGAGAGAGAGAGAGAGAGAGAGAGAGAGAGAGAGAAGTTGGCCAAGGAGAGGGAGGATGCCAACCGCAGCATCTTTTTCATGAACCCAAGCACATTGGATGACAAGGCTAGGACATATTGAGAGATTGCTCGTGTGAGGATCTTGGCCCGAGAGCTAGGTGGTGGTGGTGATGGTGGCCGAGATGATGAAGGCCTCAGTTTTGGATCTAGCATGATCAATTTAATATATTTTGGATAATATTTATACATGTTTGTAATATGGATACTTGACATGTGGTGTGGAGATTTGAAAATTGTGTAAAATGTTTTTTACTCCCCTAAATTTTTGGAGATCGAATACGGCGGCAAAGTTTAGAGAAGCAAATATACTCTAAGTTTTTGGGATGGGGCAGAGATGCTCTAATAAGCTGAATTTTTTCGTTGTAATATAGCACAAAAAATAAAAACTCAAACCTGACTTGAGGTGAGAAACCACAACGGCGATATTCGAGGGGTTTTTTAATGCCAAGGCCAGGTCTTGAACTCTGGTCGGCCGTCTCCAAGTGGAGGATATGTGGCAACGTGGCCATCATGGTACGAAAGCTTTCGTGACATGTCTTACACCATCGACTATTTAATTTAGAAATATCTAGGTATTTATTCAAAAAGTCCGTACGAGTCATGATGTTTTCTTGGCGCTCGGAGTGTGGCAACATCAGGAATCCTTAATCAACAAGGAAACTGACCTGACAAGGTGTAGGAGTTGTATGACAGCAAACCATCAAAATCCGCTTGCTCGATCCTGACCTGGAGTTGCTCCACCGCTCCTTTTTTTTTTTGAACATAGCTCCACCACTCCTTGAAAACCAACTAGACCAGACCCCAACGGCATGCCGTACCTGCCTAACGAAGCTGTAATGTAGAATCCACATCTTCATTCTCTAGTCCACACGGTCCACACGGAGCACAAAGAAAGAAGCCTTCCGTCCTGCTATATTAATATAGCAACCGATTGATACACGATAGAGACCATTACTGGGCAGACAGCATAAAGCAATCTCAAAGAAAACAAAAAAATAAAAAGAAGAAAAAACAAAGCCGACAACGGTAGTTTGACGAAAACGAAGATGACTCTTAACCGCTACACCCCCCAAAGAATTTTCGCACGCTCCAGAGCGTCGCGTACCAAGCAGCACCCAAAAAAGGAAAGCGGCAATGACGACGCTGCTGCCTAGACTGGTCCTAGGGTTTCTCTTGGTACGCCTTCGTCCCTACTAGCCTAGCATGTAGCCGCCACGCCTCTCCACCGACCGGCATGGAAAACTCCAGCCCACCACCGCGCCGCCCCTCCACCCTTTGCTGTAGAGGGTGCCTCCCGCGTCCAACGTCGCCCTCGGCCCTCGCTGCTCGCGCCAACAACCGCTAGCCCAAGGCACTTCCACCACCTCGCTGCCCGTCATGCCGTCGCTTCAGATCAAGCATCGTCGCCATGGCACCCAACGCCAACGCTAAGTTCTGAACCGGAGGGACAGCCCAACATTCGCCCATGAGAGAGAAAACGAGAGGGCCCCGCCGTCGGCCGGGCTTCGTCCAGGCGTGCCCTCCTGACGGCGGCAAGGAAGGGAGCAGGGTGAAGGGGGTGGCTGGGTGGGTTAAAAACTATCGGCGACAGTCATCAATGATTACTATTGCAAACGCCCGCTTTGTGGCTTAGACAGCATCCTTATTCACGAAGTAAATTTACATGTCATCGATGTAGGAGATGATAAAAAATGATGTTGTACGTCACGAAGCCATCAAAATCCCTTGATTGCTCCTTCCTGACCTGTACTGTAACCGGATAAAAAATACTAGGTGGATATATGCGCTTTGTCGTGCCACCCTACCGTCCTATTTGGCAGAGTGCGGTAAGTATGTTGTACTCACTGCTAGTAATACATTTTGTTTTGTTTGTGTTACCTTAAATTAAATATATTAACATGTGCGGGGATGAGTGTTTTAATCAGTGGAAAAATATGTCATTTACGTGTTACATATGTCTAAAACCGAGAGATATGATCTTAGACGCAAAAAGCGGGCCCTTATTTTATATTGAAGCTCATAAGCAACATAGGAATACCAGTGTTTATTCAAGTAAACAAAAACGTACATCAAGCAAACTTCAAACAAAAATACATCAAGCAATAGACCAAGTTCAATAACACAAGAAACTGGTATGTTACATGATCAAGATAAAAAACTAATGATGTCAAAACAAGCTAACTTATAAATATCACACGGTAGCCTTGTTCGACTGCCTCAAAATCAATGCTTACAACTATTTAGATTGCAGAGATCCAAGGGAAGACATAACTTTGTATTCAACATTTATAAGTGGCTGAATTATTAAATAATTAGTTTAGTCAATATAGACAACCAGATTACATATATACTAATTCTATGCATGAGTTATACTTAATATATTTCAAATTATTCACTGGTTCATGTATTCAACATTTATAAGTGGCTGAATTATTAAATAATTAGTTTAGTCAATATAGACAACCAGATTACATATATACTAATTCTATGCTGAGTTATACTTGATATATTTTAAATTATTCACTGGTTCAATAAAATTTAAAAGAGAAGGTATAGCTGGCAGTTGCCACAAATCTTTACATAAAATCAAGATCTAATATATAATCAAGTTTGATAACTTTTATACATCAAAATGCAAAATAGAAGTTATGATATTTCTTTTGGGCCCACTTAGTCTATGAACCTGCTTGTTTATTAATCATAGAGCATGCTACAAGTTAAGGGCACTGAAATTTTTGTTAACTCGTGTAGAAATTATAGAACAACATAGAACATGTATCAATTTACACAAGAATCTCATGTATTCTCGAGATATGCTAATATATTCAAAAGAAAATTCAGTCGCAGAGCTTAAGAGGGGGCCAAAATCAGCTTATTCTGATTTGTTTTAGAAATACATACATGTTAATTGTTGAAGTAACATGCAATGCGACCGTTTCTTGCAAGGCGTGACCATTTCTCGCCTTGTTAATGGCCCACACTTTTCGTTCAATGATTCTTTCGTTTGGGTTCTAGCCAATCTCTCTGCGCCGCGTCATCGCAGGCCTCATGAGCCATCTCCTTTTCAATTCATTTTTTCCGCCATCCATTCCTGATTTTTCCAATCAAAGCGGTGAGGATGATGCGACATCTTCGCATAGTCCCGCATAGGAGCGTCTCTACCCACGCCGCCCCCTCTCTCTCACCTCCACCGTCCCACGCTCTCACCTCCTCCTTATCTTCCTCACCACCAGCAAAGCGTGGCTACGGATGGGTGTACGTGATCGGGAGCGATGTTGAATCGGTATTGGGTAGGTTTGAGGCGGGGAAGCAGAGGAGGTCGACGCTGGATGCGGGAGATGGACGGGAGGCGGTGGCCTCATGAGTGGAGGGGCGGAGGGAGTGGAGGTTATAGGGAGAGCTCGGGAGTGGAGGGGGTGACACACGTTGCTAGGGGAGGCGGAGGAGAGGTTGGGATGTGCGGAGCTCAAGACTCGGGATCTTGGGTGGAGGGAATCAAGATCGAGATGGGGGCGGGGACAGGAGGGACCAGCTCATAAGACTTCGGTCAACACCTAAAACTACACGGTTGAGGTGACTCAGAGTGAAGAACTGTTATCGCCATATTTTGGCCAAAGGAGGAGATGGGCCGTGATCAAGATGGGCTTAGAAGATACGTATATGCAACGTGTTGTTGAATCGGCCTCGTATGTTGATTTGGGCTAAATTGCCCGTGTATCTTATATTGTAATAGATTACGTTTCGGTTTAGGTAGGAGTTAGAGTTGTAGAGTTATTCCAAAGATAGAAAGTCTCCGGACTATAAATATGTACCTAAGGTTATCGAGAAAAGGAGGACAATCACGTTCACAACAAACACAATCTCGGCGCATCGCCACCCCTTGTTTCTAGGGTTTTTTCTCGGGTAAGTGCCATGCTGCCTAGATCGCATCTTGCGATCTAGGCAGTATCTACTTATGCGTTATCTGGTGTTACTCGTACTGAAGCCTTGTTGATGGCGAGTAACACTATTATCATAGATTTGTTTAGGCTAGCATCAGTACTTTTCGCTATGATTGTTTAGTTATGCTACCTCTAGCTATCTCGCCGCCTTTGCACCTCTTCCCGGGTGTAAGGGTGGCATCTTGCTTGATCTTTATTTAAGTCGATTTGATCTGTTATAGTTGTGCCTTGTTCTCTAAGGTTTAGTTTGATATCTACATGATCAGGCCTTGCAAACGGGTTGAACGATCCAGTAGTATATAAGATATGGTTCACCAATCCGAGAGGAGTTGTTCCGGGAATTGACTTTACGTTGGTTTTTAGGCCTTCTCTAGGATTAGTTTTCTATTATCTTTTATATCTACCAGGCTCAATTACGTGTAGGACGTTCCAATTATGTAGTGAAAACGTCAAACTGTCGTAGATCGATTTAACTTGTATTGATGAAGCAAAACCCCATGTTATCATAGATCTAATGCAGAACCATGGGATAATCGGCTCTGGAAGCCAATTCACAGGGAAACCTGGGAGCCGGTTAAGGCTTGAATTTTACGTATGTTTGTTTGCCATGCAGGAAACCAATCGAAGCAATCTTTCACCTTCCTGATCAGGTATAGGTCAGGTGGCACGCCCTCGAACCAAGCCAGGACGTGTGCCGGAGTTTTGCGGGCCGTTGCCCGAGGGACCAGGGCCCACCAGCAGTCCTGGGAGCCTCCCGGCTCTCCGTGTTGCCCGTCGCTGCTCGCCGGTGGGTTTTGGTAGGCAACACATTCTGGCACGCCCGGTGGGACCTTCAACAACGTCTACATCAACATCCGACGCTACGATGGAGAACAGACCAGTCACGTACGACGAGCTGCCTGAGGAGCACAAGGCGAAGTATGATGACGTCAAAGCTCTCTTCGAAGCCGATCTCATCGGCTCTTTTGAGAGGACTCGTAAGCATGGCATCAGGTGGAAAGGGTTCTCACCCGAGGGTGCTCTTGATGAGGTGGATCTGTCTTTTCCTTCAGAGGAGCACACCAGAGCTCTGCGACAGGAAGTCAACTACATGGTGGCTCATTCTCTTCACCGCCATTCTGAGAGCCTGGTGAACGCTTTCGAGCGGATTGCAGTTCGCGTAGTTCAGGAGATCATGAAACATCAGTACTCTCCGTCGGGGCCTACTCTGGGGACTCACCAGGGGGAAAGAGCGCTCCAGGCCAGGCCACCGCTGCCATTCACGCTTGCAGCTCCGGAGCCACCAGGGGCACCGGCGTACGTCGTCTACAAGATCGGAGGTGACCCTGGCGATTGCCAATTCCTGTGTGAACCACCTAAAGAAATCCCACATGGATATGTGTGCACCTACGTGCCAGACTGCAACAGCTTGACGCGCACGAAACAGATCGCAACCACAGGGATTGCTGGGGCAGGAGTTTCTGGGGCAGGGGCTTCGGGTGCAGGTGTTTCTGGAGCAGGAATCTCTGGGATGGACGCCGACAAACAGGCGTGGCTAGCCAAGTATGCCACTGGAACGAGTCATGAGAATCTAGCCCCTGCAGCCTAAACAACGGAACAAATCCGTACCATCTTGAGAGACCAGTTCGGCTTCATGCCGAAGAGAAGGACAAACGGCTATTCAAAGCCGTACCCCAACGAGTTTGACCTGATTCCGCTGCCACCCAAGTATCGGCTCCCTGAGTTCTCAAGGTTTAGCGGGTCAGAAGGGTCGAGCTCGATCGAGCACGTGAGCCGATACCTGGCACAGTTAGGCATGATTTCAGCATCGGGCCAGTTGCGCGTAAGGTTCTTTGCGCAATCTCTGACAGGACCAGCTTTCGGGTGGTACACCTCGCTGCCACCTGATTCGATCCAGACCTGGAAGCAACTGGAAGAGCAGTTCCACATTCAGTATCATTCAGAGGCTACCGAGGCTGGCATTGCAGACCTGGCACAAGTGCGGCAAAAGCGGGGAGAAACTGTAGCCGAGTACATCCAGCGCTTCAGGACTGTCAAGAACCGATGTTACTCAGCTCGGTTAACTGAAAAGGAAGCAGTCGAGCTGGCGGCGTTGGGTCTCTCAGCACCTATCAAGGATCTGGCTTTCCAAGTAGAATACAACTCGTTGGCGCACATGGCCCAGAAGCTGACGATGTATGAACAACGCCACCCTGAGTTGTACCAGGACAAGTTCAAACGTCCGATAGGCCTGGTCGATACAGAAGAAGAAGATCCTACGCAAGACCAGGAGGTGGCCGTGGCTGAATGGGCTCGGGGGGCAGATCCTGTATCCTGCAAATGGGTGAAACAGCAAGGGCCTGCAAAAGGGTTTGACTTCGATGTGAGCAAAGCTGAGTAGATATTCAATTTACTGCTGAAAGAAAAGCAGCTGAAGTTACCCGAAGGCCACAAAATCCCTACGGCTCAAGAGATGAACGGAAGACCATCCTGCAAGTGGCATCACTCGTTCACCCACACCACCAACGACCGCAAAGAGCTACGTCGCCAGATCCAAACGGCGATAGAGCAGGGCCGTCTGATCCTGGGGCAATTCGCCATGAAAGTAGACACTAACCCGTTTCCCGGCGTCAACATGGTAGAACACAGCCAGTCCACAAGGCGTCAGTTGGATTTCTCGTTCGATGTTAATATGGCAGGACCTGTGTACCACCGTGGCGCATATAAGGAGGAAGACGGTCGCTCTCGGGGCAAAGAAAGAGAGGAGGCTGGTCCACGCGACCGGCCCACCTACAATGACAGGCGGTATTTAACTGAGGAATAGGTGAGGAGCGTGCGATATCAGAAGCCACATTCCACGCATCTCCTTAACAAGTATGAGCGTCAGTATGACCGACATCGCCGGCGCGATGGGGACGATGAAGGATATGAGCACCTCACTAGGGGACCGTCAAAAGAAAAAGAAAGCGCAGACAAACATTGGGATTGTCCTTTCTTCAAGTATTGCTGGGATGCTGGAATGAGCCGATTGCCTACAATCGATAACTGCCCGGAATGTGGACAGCAGAAGGAGGACACGGGGCCAGTGTCGGTGTTCAAGCGTCTAGGGCCTCTCCCACCTCAGAGCCGATACAGGGAGTCCGCTCGAGCAAAAGATCTCGAGAAGCCAATGGATGACAAAGGAAAAGACAGATATCACCGTCCAAGGTGGTGTCCCGACGGACTCAGACACACCCAAAAGCGTAGAGTGCAGCGGCTACGTAACTTGGAGGAAGCCGAAGCGCAGTATCTCCACGCTTTAAAGAAAGCACGGCCTGATCTGGCCGTTAAGATTCGGCAGACCTTGGAAACGGAAGACCGCCCGAAAAGGAAAGAGTGGCGCCCCAAAACGGTAAAAGCCGATGCAAAGACATCGGCTGGCACAAACATGGTATTCATACTTCCGTCAGAGTTCTGCGCGCCAAGAACCAACGAGCTACCAGTGGCACAGTTTGACTGCGGCCCACGGCCGGTTATCTTCGAGAAGCCACGTGAGAAGGGCTACAAACATCTGAAAGCCCTGTACCTACGAGGTTACATCAACGGGCAGCCTGTCAGCAAGATGTTGGTGGACACCGGAGCGGCAGTCAATATAATGCCATACTCCATGCTACGATGTTTGGGACGCTCCACTGCAGATCTGATCAAAACCAACGTCACGTTAAGCGACTTCAATGGCCAAACTTCAGAAACGCAAGGCATACTGAACGTGGATCTGACCGTGGGCAGAAAAACCATCCCTACGTCATTCTTCGTCGTGGACAGCAAAAGCACCTACGCTGTCTTGCTAGGGAGAGATTGGATTCATGCTAACTGCTGCATTCCATCCACGATGCACCAGTGCCTAATACAGTGGGATGGGGATGAGGTGGAGGTCATTCATGCAGACGATTCTGTCGAGATCTCCATTGCTGGCATGAACATCTGGGAAGCAGAAGACCAAGAGCCGATCTCTGGAATCAGTCTAGACGGCTGTGAGCGCATTGAAGCTACAAAAAACGGGGTGAGGCTGGTCTTATCCACTGGCCTGACAGAGTAGCAAAGTCCACGATGGTACGTGGTACGGCCGATCCCTGCGATCGGCCACAAAAAACAAAAAGCAGCAATCTTACGACAAGCAGATCATGCAGTCGTAGCAGGGAGATTCCCTGCCATTGTAAAACACAAATAAGGTGTAAACCGTCCTTGACTAATGCAATCAAAAAGGGGGCCGATTCAGGCAATCGGCCCAAATTATTTTTGTCAACCTCACCTACTGTTTGCCCTGTGTTTAGCATCGATTTAACAGGTGACGGAAAGCTGGGGTATGGGTTTACATCCGCTGATGAACTGGAGGAAATCGACATTGGTCCTGGGGATAAGTCACGACCAACATTTATCAGCAAGAAGTTGGATCCGAGTCTGCGGGGTCCGATGATAGCTCTGTTGAAAGAATATCCAGACTGCTTCGCCTGGGACTATACATAGATGCCTGGATTAGACAGGAGCATCATTGAGCATCGACTCCCGCTTAAAAAAGGATTTCGGCCATTCCAGCAGCGAGCACGATAGATGAAGGCCGAGATTTTGGCAGAAGTCAAGAAAGAGGTCGAGAAAATGTTGACAGCTAAGTTAATCAGGCCATGCAGGTATGCTGAGTGGATTTCTAGTATCGTACCTGTAGAGAAAAAGGATGGCCGCTGGCGCGTTGCCATAGATTTTCGGGATCTCAATAGAGCTACTCCAAAGGATGAGTATCCGATGCCGGTGGCAGAAACGTTGATCAACGCAGCGGCTGGTCATAAGATCTTGAGCTTCATGGATGGCAATGCCGGTTACAACCAAATTTTTATGGCTCCAGAAGACATACACAAGACTGCGTTCAGAGTCCCAGGTTCGGTGGGGCTGTTTGAATATGTAGTCATGACATTTGGACTGAAGAATGCCGGCGCCACGTACCAAAGAGCCATGAATTACATTTTCCATGATCTGATCGGCAAGCTGGTGGAAATTTATATCGATGACGTGGTGGTCAAGTCAGCTTCAGTACAAGGACATTTGGACGATCTGCGACGCGTCCTGGACCGAACAAGGAAATTCGGGCTACGGATGAATCCAAAGAAGTGTGCCTTCGGTGTGACGGCCGGTCAGTTCTTGGGTTTCTTGGTCCATGAACGAGGAATTGAGATCGGCCTGAAAAGTCAGGAGGCAGTGCGAACAATGAAGCCGCCTACCACGAAGAAGGAACTGCAGTCTCTCATCGGCAAGATCAACTTCGTCAGAAGATTCATCTCCAATCTGTCAGGAAGAATAGAGCCGTTCATGGGACTGGTGAAGATTAAATCTGACGAGGAATTCAGCTGGGGGGCAGAACAACAAAGAGCCTTCGACGAGATCAAAGAATATCTGACGAAGCCGCCAGTATTGGTTCCGCCCCAGCCGGATAGGCCATTCTACATTTACTTATCAGTAGTTGACACGTCCATCGCCTCAGTGGTGGTGCAAGTTTATGATGGGCTGGAGCGAGTTGTATTTTACATCAGCAGAAGGATGCTGGATGCAGAGACAAGGTATCCTGAGATCGACAAGTTGTGCCTCTGCCTGTTTTTCACCTGCACCAAGCTGCACCACATTCTGCTATCAGCGGAGATTGTCATCATATGCAAATCAGATGTCATAAAGCACATGCTGTCGGCTCCTATGTTGAAAGGCCGACTGGGCAAATGGATGTTTGCATTATCGGAGTTCGATATCCGGTATCAACCCACGAAAGCAGTTAAGGGACAGGCATTGGCCGACCTTATCGCTGAAAGGATCAACACTAATATAGCAGCACTGTCTATACGAGCGTGGGCGATGTTTTTCGATGGATCGGTTTGCGACGATGGGTGCGGCATCGGCATGCTACTCGTGTCGCCCCGGGGGGCAACATTTTCCTTCTCCATCAGGTTATCTTCCCCTCGCACCAACAATGTCGCTGAGTATGAGGTGATACGCAAGGGAATGGAGTTGCTCATCGAAGCTAGAGCAGAAGCAGTGGAAATTTTCGGAGACTCCAAGTTGGTGATTTCTCAACTCACGGAGGAATACAAGTGTGAGAGCGAGTAGCTCTTCCCATTATGGCTGCAATGCCGTGAGCTGATGGCACAGTTCCGGTACATAAACTTCACCTGGATCCCGCGATCGCAGAATACCGAGGCGAATGATCTTGCACAAATGGCTTCAGGCTACAAGGACGTAGCAGAGGGAGCCGATGTTCAGGTACAGTTCCTGGACGCAGACGACTGGAGAGCCGATATCTTCAATTACTTGAAGGATTCGGCTCGGGGGGCACCTAAACGGATAAGGTACAAGGCCATGAAGTATGTGCTCATTGGGGACGACATGTTTTACAGGACTCTGGAAGGGTTATTGCTCAAATGTCTGGGGACAGCCGAGGCCAATCGGCTCCTACACGAGGTACACGAAGGCACCTGTGGAACTCACCAATCGGCTCACAAGATGAAGTGGTTGATCAGGCGATCAGGGTTTTATTGGCCTACCATGCTTGAGGACTGTTTTAAGTACTACAAAGGGTGTCAAGCATGTCAGAGATTTGGAAAAATTCAGATGGTACCCGCGTCAGCGATGAACCCCATCATCAAGCCTTGGCCATTCAGAGGTTGGGGCATGGATATGATTGGCAAGATCAATCCTCCGTCAAGCAAAGGTCACATGTGGATTTTGGCCATTACGGATTATTTCACTAAATGGGTGGAAGCCGTCCCTATGAAGTCAGTGAGCTCGAAGGATGTTGTCGATTTTGTGAAAGAACACGTCACTCATAGGTTTGGGATTCCCCAGACTATCACGACCGATGGAGGTTCGGTCTTCACTTCTCACGAGTTCAGAAAGTTCTGTGAGGACACAGGGATTAAGCTGATTCGATCATCTCCATACTATGCTCAAGCAAATGGGCAAGCTGAAGCGTCCAACCAGAGCCTTATCAAGCTGATCAAGAGGAAAATCGATGAGCACCCTAGGCGTTGGCACGAGGTTTTGTCAGAGGCGTTATGGGCTTATCGCATGTCATGTCATGGAGCAATAAAAACCTCGCCATACCATCTAGTCTATGGACAAGAAGCCGTATTGCCCTGGGAAATTACGGCTGGATCGAGACGTGTCACTTTTTAGAACGATCTAACGACTGAAGAATATGCGGCCCTGATGAGTGACAGTATTGAGGATCTGACTGAGCTTAGGCTATGGTCGCTTGAGAAAATCAAAGAAAACAAGGCCAAGGTAGCTCGTGCATATAACAAGAAGGTGAGACCAAAGGAGTTCCACGTTGGCGATCTGGTATGGGAAGCTGTATTGCCATTGGGAACTAAGATATGCCGTTCCCAGTGGCTGTCAACGGTCAGCATCTCAAGAAATATTTCCCAAGCATGTGGGATGATGGACAGTGAGATATGGGGGCCGATACATGAAATCGGCCAATAAAAAAATGAAATATATGTTTCCCAAAGCATGTGGGATGATGGACAGTGAGTTATGGGGGCCGATACATGAAATCGGCCAATGAACAAAATATACAGCCGATGCATAGCCATCGAATCTAGAGGTTCAAACTGTTACAAGCAGATGCCAGTTTACATAAACGAGCTACTGAAGAAATGCCTCGAAGGCGTGGAGGGCGTCAGCACGGACACGGTCCACCTCGGCGATCTCGGATTCGTCATCTTCGTCATTGCCCGTCACTAGCTGCTTGTTCAGGGCACGTATTTCTGCCAGATCGGTCTTCAGTTGAGCCTTGAGGCTTTCTGCTTCATCTTGGGATCGGGCGATGGATTCTTCCTTGTCGCGAATGAGCTGTTTAGTCGCCCGGACCTTCTCTTCAAGATCTTCCAGCTCCCTTTTCAAGGATGCGAGCTCGGCGGTGCTGACAGAGGTGTCAGTTTTGGCATCCAGAGACGCCTTTTTCTCGTTGTGCTGCTGACATCTGTCTGCAATATTGGCCTTCAGCGGAAGTTGGGCACGACGCAGGTTGATCCTTTCACGAGCTAGCTTCACCCTTGACCCGTAGAAAGACAGAGTTACAACGGGCCAAAGCTTCACCTGCAATGCTACTGGGAGTTGGTCTTTTATTTCAGCAAGAACGCTCTTCACCTCCTCAGAACCCTCGATCAACTCTTCGATCGGGGAGGACAGCAGGGTTTTAAGACGCTGGAATTGAGGTGGAACAGCCCTGGCCTGTGGTTCATCGGTGGCGACAGAGGGAGTTGGTTCGATGGATTCAGGGTCAAATGTCAACAAGCCTGAAATATCATAACCCTGGCAGCACGAAAAAGCGTCAGTGTGCGTCCAACAGAGAAGGATTAGCCGGAAGAAGCTAACATACCTCTCCTAAGATCGAGGGGATTGCAGATGACGAGGCAATCGGCTTGTGTGTAGTTGCTGGTGGCTTGGCCAAATTGGTAGCTGTTTCATCTGCACCTTCGGGGATTGCTAGATCCGGCTTGGCTAGAGGCGTCGGCACTGCCCCAGCTTTCCCACTAGAAGCGTCAGTCGTCTGCATGGAAGGTTTTAGCCGATGTAAAATAAATCGGCAGATAAAAGGAAGTGAGTGGTAAGAGCATGAAGGGTGATGATTTTCGAAACCTCCTGGCTCGACGAAGAAGCTTGCAGTCCTTTGCGAGCTCTCTTGGGACCCACAGTTGGCCCCGCCTCGACTGATGCTCGGGGGGCAGCAGGTTCAGGAACTGGCCTTTTCCTGGGAGCCGATGGTGGCGCATCTGGCTGGTTTGGTGTGGCAGTCCTCTCAGAGTCGGTTGGGCTCGATTCCCCTTGATCGGGTTGTGTGTCCTCGTGGGAGGTGTCTTCGACGGAAGCCTGCAAGAGAAGGAAAGCTATTAGACACGAGCACGTCTGCAAGAATGAAAGAATGAGAAGGATCGACCAAGGCATGGATCAGCCTACATGCGAGCTTTCTGGAGAAGGGCTCCGGCACCTCAAGGTCTTCCTGGCAGCTACATTCTTCACCATCGTTCTTGTCTTAGTTGGAACTCGAGGGGCAGCTGATGTTGAAGTTACTTGCCTCTTAGAAGCCGATGGTGGTGTTATCGGCTGATTCTGCATCATGACCTTTTTCAAAGGTGGCGAGTTTTTGCAGAAAAGAACCACAGGAGCTGGCGGAAAGAACTCAAAGGGGGAGCCATCACTGTGCGTAGGTTCAGGGCCATCTTGTTGCTGCAAAGAGAAAGAGTGGGTTAGTAGAAGAGTCATTTGTGAGCTGCATCAAGAAAATTTACAAGTAGTGGTACCTGTTCCACGGGGATGTCATAGTCAGCATCAAGCTGTTTCAGCAACGGTCCCAGAGCTCTCCTGAAGGCGTGAGTCTTCCACATCGACCACCAGTCTTCAAAGCCATCAGTTGATGAGGCGAAGGTGAGGTCATTTGGAATAGGGATGGTCAGAGCATCAAAGAAGGAGTAACACCTTTGACTGGTGAGAGGATCAGGCAGGTCGGCTCTGCTCTCCGTGAGATGGTGGAGAAAGAGATGGGGAGGTACTTGTCCAAGGCCAAATTGCCGAGCCACTATGACCGGCTGGTAGAATTCATACCCAGGCTTGATGATTCTGTTGGATGTACTCATGCCAACTGGAAGGAAACAGGGACGGATCACAGTGGAAAAGAGTTGTCGAGTGCTGGTGTCATCGGCAAAGCTGTCTAGCCTGAAGGAGATGGGATTTTCAAAGTGTTCCGGTTCTTCCATGTAAGGGAAGAAGGTAGGATTATCCAGGCCTTGGAAGAAAATACTGAACCACTTGGAAGCTTCCTGAGGGGATAGTTTACTACCTGGCAGCCTATACAAAGCTTGGCCATAACTAGTGCATCGGATCTGCTTCCCTTTGACATCTGGGAAGGTACAACTCGCCAAAAGGGGAAAGTTGGGGACATGGTTTTGAAAGTACAGCTGGGCCCATAGCTGGATGAACCACCAAGGACCTCCTGTTTTGACTGCTATGCCAGAGAACAGCTTGACAGACATCAACTGGAGATATCGATAGACCTCTCCAAGGAACAGTTTGCCGATGCCAAGTTGAGTGCCTTTGGCAAGCTCGTAGGCTAAGGAGAGGTAATTTTTGGTTGGAGCAAGGGAAGGGCCACAGAATATGAAATGTTCTAGCCAGAAGTTGAGAAAGGCTGTGTGTTCTTTCTCTGTGACAGGGCCCTTTGTTTTCATATGGCGTTGGAGGTAGGCACCCCAGTTCGTGCAGTCTGTTTTAGAAGACAGTTTGTAGGGGACTTTGGTCAGTTTGAAAGCAGAGGGGCTGGGTGATGTAACATCTAGACCAGTGATCATCACCACGTCTAATAGAGTTGGTGACATAGGGCCATGACCGAACATGAAGCAGTTCAGAGCGTCAGACCAGAAGTAGCCGATGGTTTTCAGAAGATTCTCATGTTTCTCAAGAGGAGACAATGATAAATGCAAGGCATCAGCTATTCCCGTGGTTTCCCATTGAGATTGGTAAGCTCTAGCTACCCTGCTGAACCAAGTGACCCAATGTTCAGGAGGATTAGGCCAGGCTCGCAAGCAGTCGGCCCAAGAGTTTAAATCTAGGTCTTGGCTTACGAAGGGGATTCGGTTTGCTTCGCAAGAAATCAGATGCGCAGGACTAGATGCTGTACGAGGGCCAAGGCAGAGAGAATTTGGGAGAGAAGGATGTGGCAGCAGAATGTTTGAAACCTAGAAAATTTAATAATGGAATAAGGCATTAATTCAGGTGTTCGCCATTAATTCTAGCATTGCGTTCAGACTGCGGGGAGTAGGCGTACCTTCAGACCGGAGACCTCTGGGTTGGTGTTGGACGATTCCGCCATCTAGTTTGCCGGCGGAGATGGATCTGTGCAATTGGGGATCGAGGAGTCTTGTCGCTGTGAGCTCGATTTGGTCGATGAGCAATTGGAGATCTGGGTCGCCCTTTTTGAAGAGGGTCGCAGGTTACCGTTTGAAACTGGAAAGTGGCCGCTCAGATTTGTCTAAGTATGCGACCGAACTTGACCTTGTCAACGTTTTTGGGAAAGCTGATGTTTTACCATCGGCTCTTTGGGCTGTGACTTGGTTGACCGTATGAGCGCAGCAGGGTAAAAGCCGATGCGTTGCTATCGGCTTCTGGAAAATCGACCCATGTGACTATCGGCGAAATTGGGTCGGAAAAGCAATCTTCGAGTTGGAAAAGCAATCTTCGTTCATTCAAAAGACGATTATTTACAGTGGAGCTGGTTGCTTACAAAAGGAGCTGATTGCTTACGAAAGGAAATCTACTACTACTGCTACTACTAATTCCTAATCTAGAGGCCGAGGTCGTCGTCGCTGTCTTCGCCGTCGTCTTGTTCGCTGTCATCAGCGCTGCTGCCGGCGTCGTCTTCGCTGCTGCTGATCCAGATGCCAGCGGGGGCCTCCTCGTCCTCGTCGTCGTCTTAGGTGTCCTCGCTGGACCCGGCGCGGAAGTACTTCACCGGCTGGTACTCCTCGGAGGAGGTGTCCTCCTCCGCTTCCTCCTCCTCGTCGGAGGAGTCGACGCCGTCCCAGGACATGGCGTCGTCGGTGCTGTCCGCCTCCAGTTCCCCATCGGCGAGGAACTGTAGGTCCTCCTCGCCATCGGTCAAGGACTCGTCGTCCTCGGACCAGGTGGCGAAATCCCAATCCCTCTCGTCCCACCATTGTGGGGCGAGAATGTTGTACGCCGCCGTCGGCGGATGCTCTGGCGTCGGCTCCCGGTCGCTTGGGAGGACAGGCCAGATGAAGCAGAGGAGGCCATGGCGGAGGAAGAGGGTTTTTTCGGCGGAGGAAGAAGGGTTTCTTGGCTACTGGAGGAAGATGGGGCTGCAAACTGCTCAGATGAATATAAATAAGGGGAATAGTATGAAGCGGTTCAATGCTATAGCGGTTTCCCAGAATGTGCTGCCGAAATTGTCAAATCATGCACTGCGGAGAAGTGGAGAAGACAGGGCATCATGATGAGGGGGTGGCGTGACGATTCTGTTCTGCAACGCATTCTGGCAACGCGTAACCCGATACAGAAAAAAAAAGAGGAGAAGGAAAAAACAGAGTGGTTTTGGAATTATTATTGCCAAAACCAGGGGGGCATGTGTTATCGCCATATTTTGGCCAAAGGAGGAGATGGGCCGTGATCAATATGGGCTTAGAAGATACGTATATGCAACGTGTTGTTGAATCGGCCTCGTACGTTGATTTGGCCTAAATTGCCCGTGTATCTTATATTGTAATAGATTACGTTTCGGTTTAGGTAGGAGTTAGAGTTGTAGAGTTATTCCAAAGATAGAAAGTCTCCGGACTATAAATATGTACCTAAGGTTATCGAGAAAAGGAGGACAATCACGTTCACAACAAACACAATCTCGGCGCATCGCCACCCCTTGTTTCTAGGGTTTTTTCTCGGGTAAGTGCCATGCTGCCTAGATCGCATCTTGCGATCTAGGCAGTATCTACTTATGCGTTATCTGGTGTTACTCGTACTGAAGCCTTGTTGATGGCGAGTAACACTATTATCATAGATTTGTTTAGGCTAGCATCAGTACTTTTCGCTATGATTGTTTAGTTATGCTACCTCTAGCTATCTCGCCGCCTTTGCACCTCTTCCCGGGTGTAAGGGTGGCATCTTGCTTGATCTTTATTTAAGTTGATTTGATCTGTTATAGTTGTGCCTTGTTCTCCAAGGTTTAGTTTGATATCTATATGATCAGGCCTTGCAAACGGGTTGAACGATCCAGTAGTATATAAGATATGGTTCACCAATCCGAGAGGAGTTGTTCCGGAAATTGACTTTACGTTGGTTTTTAGGCCTTCTCTAGGATTAGTTTTCTATTATCTTTTATATCTACCAGGCTCAATTACGTGTAGGACGTTCCAATTATGTAGTGAAAACGTCAAACTGTCGTAGATCGATTTAACTTGTATTGATGAAGCAAAACCCCATGTTATCATAGATCTAATGCAGAACCATGGGATAATCGGCTCTGGAAGCCGATTCACAGGGAAACCTGGGAGCCGGTTACGGCTTGAATTTTACGTATGTTTGTTTGTCATGCAGGAAACCAATCGAAGCAATCTTTCACCTTCCTGATCAGGTATAGGTCAGGTGGCACGCCCTCGAACCAAGCCAGGACGTGTGCCGGAGTTTTGCGGGCCGTTGCCCGAGGGACCAGGGCCCACCAGCAGTCCTGGGAGCCTCCCGGCTCTCCGTGTTGCCCGTCGCTGCTCGCCGGTGGGTTTTGGTAGGCAACAAGAACAGATGACCTAAACACGCGCGCGGGCAGATAGCCTCAGATGGCTCGCTTTTGCTTAGGCTTAAACTATAGTATAATGATGCTGTAACCGGATTTGCTCCGCCACTCATTGAAAACCAAAATGGTATTTCCTCCGTCTTAAAATAGATGTTTTAGATTTGTTAAAATTTGAATGAATCTAGAGACTATTTAATAATATATAGGTTCATCCAAATTTTGAAAAATCTAAGACATTTATTTTAAAACGAAGTGGGTAGTATGATGCAGTACAGAACAACAATCTGCCTCTTCGTTCTCCGGACCACAGAGAGCACAAATATAGGCCGTAAGCTAGACCATTGACACAACAAATTGTCGGTCGCGAGATCGCAAAGGAATCAACATTGCCCGGAACATATGGACTTCGTAGCGCCAAATGCTCGTCCTGGAAACAAGCAGGAACCACAAACCAAAAAAAATAGCAGGAACCATGAGGCAAAAATAAAAACTCAAATCGTGAGGTTGAGAAACCCCAACGCGCGCCCAAGGAGGGAATAATCGAGGAATTTTTTTGATGCGATACCGCATTAAAAAACGAAGTGGGTAGTATGATGCAGTACAAAACAACAATCTGCCTCTTCGTTCTCCGGACCACAGAGAGCACAAATATAGGCCGCAAGCTAGGCCATTGACACAACAGATTGTTGGTCGCGAGATCGTAAAGGAATCAACATTGCCCGGAACATATGGACTTCGCAGTGCCAAATGCTCGTCCCGGAAACAAGCAGGAACCACAAACCAAAAAAAATAGCAGGAACCACAAACCAAAAAAAATAGCTGGAACCATGAGGCAAAAATAAAAACTCAAACCGTGAGATTGAGAAACCCCAAAGCGCGCCCAAGGAGGGGATAATCGAGGACTTCGCAGCGCCAAATGCTCATCCCGGAAACAAGCAGGAACCACAAACCAAAAAAAAATAGCAGGAACCATGAGTCAAAAATAAAAACTCAAACTGTGAAGTTGAGAAACCCAACACGCGCCCAAGGAGGGGATAATCGAGGAATTGTTTTGATGCGATACCGCATCAAAAAACAAAGTGGGTAGTATGATACAGTACAGAACAACAATCTGCCTCTTCGTTCTCCGGACCACAGAGAGCGTAAATATAGACCGCAAGCTAGGCCATTGACACAGCAGATTGTCGGTCGCGAGATCGTAAAGGAATCAACATTGCCCGGAACATATGGACTTCGCAGCGCCAAATGCTCGTCCCGGAAACCACAAACCAAAACAAAAATAGCAGGAACCATGAGGCAAAAATAAAAACTCAAACCGTGAGGTTGAGAAACCCAACGCGCGCCAAGGAGGGGATAATCGAGGAATTTTTTTGATGCGATACCGCATCAAAAAACGAAGTGGGTAGTATGATGCAGTACAGAACAACAATCTGCATCTTCGTTCTCCGGACCACAGAGAGCACAAATAGAGAGCACAAATATAGGCCGCAAGCTAGGCCATTGACACAGCAGATTGTCGGTCGCGAGATCGTAAAGGAATCAACATTGCCCGGAACATATGGACTTCGCAGCGCCAAATGCTCGTCCCGGGAACCACAAACCAAAACAAAAATAGCAGGAACCATGAGGCAAAAATAAAAACTCAAACCGTGAGGTTGAAAAACCCAACGCGCGCCCAAGGAGAGGATAATCGAGGAATTTTTTTGATGCGATACCGCATCAAAAAACGAAGTGGGTAGTATGATGCAGTACAGAACAACAATCTGCATCTTCGTTCTCCGGACCACAGAGAGCACAAATATAGGCCGCATGCTAGGCCATTGACACAGCAGATTGTCGGTCGCGAGATCGTAAAGGAATCAACATTGCCCGGAACATATGGACTTCGCAGCGCCAAATGCTCGTCCCGGGAACCACAAACCAAAACAAAAATAGCAGGAACCATGAGGTAAAAATAAAAACTCAAACCGTCATGTTGAAAAACCCAAAGCACGCCCAAGGAGGGGATAATCGAGGAATTTTTTTGATGCGATACCGCATCAAAAAACGAAGTGGGTAATATGATGCAGTACAGAACAACAATCTGCATTTTCGTTCTCCGGACCACAGAGAGCACAAATATAGGCCGCAAGCTAGGCCATTGACACAGCAGATTGTCGCGTCCCGGAAACTACAAACCAAAATAAAAATAGCAGGAACCATGAGGCAAAAATAAAAACTCAAACCGTGAGGTTGAAAAACCCAAAGCATGCCCAAGAAGGGGATAATTGAGGAATTTTTTTAATGCGATACCGCAGGTTTCGAACCCCGGTCGGTTACCCGGCTTGGGAGGTCATGGGCCGACACAATACTGGAGCGTTCGCGACATGTTGCAAACAGTAAACTACTCAACCCTTCCTAAAGATAATATTCAACAGTCTAGCATTCGGATAACTTGTTGCATTATCATTAGTTGTGGATCAGTGCTTGCTCGTATTTTTCAATCTTTGCCTTCCGTTATCAGGTTATTATGTATGTTCAGTTAGAAAGAGAGCAGTTTGGCATGTGCGCCTGACATGGGCAGATTTGGAAGAACAAAATAAATTCATGAAAGAGAAAAAGGGAAAAATAGAAATGATTACTATATGCCAAAAGGATAATGATCTACCCAAAAAATTTAAGCAGGGGTAAACAATCGAGTTGGATCTAAAGGGAAACAAATAAAAGAGGTATGCCTCTAAGGGCATGTGCAGCGTTTAGACTCAAGCTAAGAAAATATGTCAGAAAAAAAGCTGGTCATGCATGCTAGCACTAGCAGAGGTAACAGTTTATAGCATATACTGACAAGCAAAAGGACGAAGTTCATATCTTTTTTATGTGCATGCTGTGACACTTTTCAGAGAAATGTGAGACTGATTATGGGCCTAGCTAACAATTTATTTCCTTAGACTTGAGTCTTGCGCTAGACTCAACTCTAGGAATCTTTGAGCTAGACTCAGCTTCCGCAGCGTTTAGACTCAACGCTAGCTGAGAAATATTCTCTTAGCACCGGCTATTTTTACACGCTGCACACGCTCTAAGAGGGGTACCCTAACTGTAATCAGATGGCTCTGCGACACTTTCATAGCATAAATGAGCAGCTTATGTACCTTAACTCTTAAATATTCTGTACTTTCAGTTTTGCAAATGCTATACAGCCTTACTGTGAAACTATGGAAGAAAGTATCTTTATTGTATCTACATGAGTTTGCTTACTAGCTGCAACTAATATATATGCAGGATAATCTAGCTTTGTGTTTTGGGGTCTCTTATTTGGGCCACGCATCTGCAATCTTTGTGGAGAAATAGAGGATGGAGAAGGTGGTGGTGCGGATATGCTGCCTAAGTGGCTACGTAATACTAGTACTTACCCTTTGTATTATTTACAAGGCTATGTCAGATCAAGCCTTTTGAAGCCAGCCATGTGTAAGCAAGGTGAATTTGTCAATGTGTTCTGTTATGTATGTCAATATTAAGAGTATGTAAGCTAGAGATGCTGTAAGCCAGGTCAGCTTGTCGAACACTAACCGCTTTGCCTCTGGAGACTGTACTTGTTCCTGCAGAGTCATTGCTGCATGACGGTTCCAGCATATTACGCTCTGCTCGGCATGTTCATGCATATAAATCTAGCTCATGCGTCTGCTGATTTGTAGCTACTTTAGGTTCTATCGCTCGTGTTGTTAAGCAAGACATGATGTAAGGATGGTGAATCTGTCGATGCATTTTTGCTATGTATGTTTGTATTAATAAGCGTATCTAAGCTAGAGATGTTGTAAGCAAGGTCAATTTTTCAGAGCGCCAACATGTGAGACCGTTAGTGCTGTGCCGTTCTCTTGTGTTCAAACATGGAAACCCTGACCTATAGTGTAGTCTAGATACATTGCCGCATGAGGTTGCAGCATATTATCCTCTGCTCGGTATGTTCATGCATATAAATCCCCCTCATGCATCTAAAACAAGTCTGCTACTCATGTTATGAGTAAGTTTATTTCTGAACCTGTTTGTTACTCCCTCTGTTTCAAAATATAAGATGTTTAAGGTTTGTGTAAAGAATGTATCTAGACTACTTTTAGTATATAGGTTCACTCATGTTTGGAGTAAATCTACATACTAAAACAAGTCTAGATATATTCTTTTCACAAACCTAAAACATCTTATATTTTGAAACGGAGGGAGTAGTACTTTTGGCATCCTTGTCTAGAACAAGTATAGAAGTGTTAGGAAAGAAAGGAAGAAAACAGAAACCAAATAAACAAACGGTGAGATATATTTTATAACATCGGAAAATAAAAAACTCAAACCCGTGGGGTTGAGAAACCCGCACGCGCGCCCAAGGACGGGATTATCGAGGGGATTTTTTTGATGCGATACCGCAGGTTTCGAACCCGGGTCGGCCGTCTCCAGCTCAGGAGGTCGTGGGCTCGATGCCACCACGCTATGAAAGCGTTCGGGGCATGTCTTACACGGTATTTTACTTGAGTTAAATCCATGGCAGGTAACTGTATTTGCTTAGCTAAGTTAATACGGTCACTGTACAACGGTAATACGTATTTACGGTCACCAAACTTGCTTGAGAGCGTCACGCGTGGTCACTGAGCGAGACGTAGCGAAGTATTGGGTGATTTTGGTCCCACTGCCAGATGACGAGGTGGATAAGTCACCCGTGCACCGACCAAGTCGTTCCCCTCCGTTGTCCCCTTACAATCCTCCTTACCCTAAATCGGAGGTGCCACCGCAAGGTAGAGAGCGCCGCCGCCGCAGGAAGCGAGCTGCCTCCGCAGTGACCGCCGCCGACCTAGGGCTGCTTAGTCATGTCCAGTATGAGCTCAACCCGTTGTGCGCTCCGCCGCCCAGGCCCTCCGTTGCCGCTCATCTGTTGCCCCGATTGCGGCCGGAAGGTGATGCAGGGCCGCTCGGGGACGTCGGACCACCCAGGATGGATCTACTACAAGTGTAGAAACCATGGGGTAAGTTTCTGCTCTTAGGATTTAGCTAGATTTTGTCAAGTTTTGATTGCGTTTTGATTTTCTCAAGTTTCAGTTGTCAAGTGAGCTCGATTTTTCCAATTTTTGATTTGGTTTTTGTTTTTCTACAGTCAGGGTGCAACTTCTGGCACTGGGAGCTAGACTATGTCAGTTATCTGATCGAGAACAATCACATTCGAGGGGATGACTGCATTGAAGCTTATGGGTGGGCAGAAGAGAGAAGAGAAGAATTAGAGTTGAGGAAGCAGGAGGCTAAAGTGACATGTGTGCAGGGACAGGAGCAGCAATTGATCATGATTTTGGAGGAACTCAAGCAAATGAAGGTTGTTCTGAAGAATGCTGTGGGGTTGATGTGTGTGCTATGTGCTATAGTTGTTGTTCTTGTACTGAAGAAGTGATGCCTCAGGTTGTTGTGTGATCTGTGCTATGGTAGGTGTAGTGTTGATGTGGTGATGATGTAGTGTTGGTTAGTTGACAACTGAGGAACTGAAGAAGTTGATGGTGTAGTACTGTTGTGGTGATGCTTTTGTTGTTGATCTTTTAATCACTGAACCATGTAACTGATGCCTTTTGGCCTGATGTATGTGAATCATGAGTAATGAAGCAAAATGTATTGTCTTTTGTGAGATCAAATGTGAGATCAAATGCTAATTTAAGGCCTGAATTTAGTTGTAATATTGGTATTGAACAAAAATTTCCATTTCAGTAGAATCAAACTTGAGCTAAAATGCTAAATGAGTACTCATGCTAAATTATCATCTTCCATTTCAACAGCATTTGCATGAACAAACATTCCCAAAAGCTAACAGTTTCAACTTTAGCTAAGTTGGGACTAAACAGGACATAATTATCAAGTCAAAGCTTGAAGGATTACAAAAGAATGGACTCATGCAAGAGTACCACTAGGTTCTGTGACACCAAAATGCAATCTTAAACTACATTGGCACCTATTTATCTGCTGGTACTACTTTGACACCCAAGTACCACTCCATCCTCCTAGATGCTGGCACTTGCTCTGTAACAACATCTGCCATGGGTATGGTTTCAGTCCTTGACAGCTGAGGAACTAGAGGAACATGGTCATCTATGTGCTCAACTTCAGCACCTGATGCATTAGCTGACATCACAGCTCTATTGACAAGCAATTCAGCTTCCTCAGTTTCCCTTTGTGCAGTTTGTGCTGCAATTTGAGCATCTCTCTTTGCCTTTCTTTTCTGCTCAGCTGCTAATATCTTGTTCAGTGCCTTCTTTTCTGCAGCTTCTTTTCTTTTCTTCTCAGCTACCTCTTTTCTAACCTTTGCAAGGATTCTATTGGTCTCCTGCCTAGCTTTCTTCTTCAGTTCAACTTCTTGCCTTTTCTTCTCCTTGTTCTCTACAGCTGTTTTTGCTTTGGCTATTGCTAGTTCAGCCTTCAACTTGTCTTGCTCCAGCTTCTTCTTTGCTTTGTCCTCTGCTTTCTTCATCTCTGCTTGGTACCTTTCCTCTAGCAAAGCTATTTTCTTTTGCTCATTGGCTCTATCCTTGTCTTGTTGCATTTGTAGCAGTTTTTGAGCAAGTTCACCTTGCCTGATGCAGCTTGGTCCAGTTGACTGAGTTGAAGCAGACTGGCTCATCAAACTATGTGCTTCAGTGATGAATGAAGACTCAGGAACTGGTCTTTCTTCCAAATGCCTTTGTTGTGGCCTCTGAACAGACATATTCAGTTGTTAACATTGGTTGATAACAATAACAGGAAATAGTTGCTTACAAGTTGAAATATTGATAAGGAATAGTTGATATTTAACCTCCTCAATCATGTTGTTTACAAGTGTATCTTCTTGGGACCTCACAGGTGGATATTGCCCAGGGTTTTGTTGCTAGTACAGAAGTTCAGAGAAGTAATTCAGTACATAGAAAGTAATATATCAGTTGGAGACTAAGAGACATAAGGCTAGTTGAGTACCTCATTAGTTGGTTGTGGATCCACATTCTCATCATGTATAGGGAAAACCTGATCTGCTGAAGTTGGTGGTGGCAGGCCAGCTTTTAACCATTTGCAGCCAGCTTTGTTGTGATCAGGAAAGCCACAATACTTGCAGTGCATTATGACACCATGTCTTGACAGCTTCTTCCCTCCTCCTCTAGCATCTACCTCATATGGGGATTTCCTTCTGCTTTTTGTTGGCCTTCCTACATGTTTGGTGTACATAGGTGGCAGAATTGGAGTACCATTCATCTTTTCCCACTCAGTTTTGTCTCTGCAAGGATAAATAATATTCCCATATGCCTTTGCATGCATTTCCAGTGAGTAGCACTTGTCCACCTGGGTGACAGGATCTACATCATCATGCCTTAAGCAAGCTATCACATGTGAGCAAGGTATCCCTGTTTTCTGCCACCTCATGCAAGAACATGTTTTGTGCTTCAGATCTACAACATAATCTACAGGTTTTGCTGCTACTAGCTCTCCCACTGAAAATAATCCATCTCCTGCTGCATCTGCAAACACATTCTTTGACTGTTGAATGTGCTTGTCAAGCTTCTTCCTTATTTTTGGACAAATAGGACCAGACCAGGTCTCGCTCTCTTTATTTTTGGTGTACACCCTACTCTGTAATTGAGACTTCAATGTTGCAAGCATGGCTAGAACTGGTAGTTCTCTAGCATCCAATATGTATCTGACAGAAGTAAATGCATTGAGTAACTAACAAGCATGGCTAGAACTGGTATTGAATGATGGTAAAAAACTAAATGCATTGAGTAGGATTGTAGCTTACTTGTTGAAGACCTCACAGTTGTTATTAAGTAGGATGTCACATTTAGGTAAATCTGATTGAAAAGCTCTGACCCATGACTTAGGATCCAAATTCTGCAACCATGAATGAGCATTTGAATTTAGAGCTTTCATTTCATCCATGTGCTTCTCATAAAGAGTCACTGTATTACTCCTTGCTATTTTCCAGAGTTGGTTCTTAAGAACATCACCCTTGAACAGTTGCTGGAAATTATGCCACATGTGTCTCACACAGAACCTGTGTTCTGCATCTGGGAACACAACTTTCACAGCATTAATGAGCCCCTAAAACAAATTGATATGGAATGATTAGTCTAATGTTCACCAAGCACATGAAAGCAACTACATTTTAGAAGTGAGTAAGCAGGTACCTTCTGTCTGTCTGACATGATAGTCCATGGTGTTGTGTTGATAATTCCTAGGTCAGCTTTCAAGGTCTCCAAGAACCATGTCCATGATGCTGTATCCTCCACTTCAACTGCAGCCACAGCTATTGGAAAAATGCAATCATTGGGATCCATCCCAACAGCAGTGAGTAACTGTCCTCTGTACCTTGTTTTCAAGAAGCAACCATCAATAAATATAACTGGCCTGCAGCCTTCTAGGAAGCCCCTTTTGCATGCCTCAAGACTCATGTAGCAATGTTTGAATCTTGAATTGTGATCTAGTGCTAGCCAGAAAGTGCTTCCTGGATTGCTTCTCTTGATCTCATTTGCATAGTCCCAGAGCATCTTGTACTGTTCCTCTTCATCTCCATAAATCACTCTCATAGCTATCCTTTTAGCCCTCTGCAGTTTACTCCTTGAAGGAGTCATGTTCCACTCTTTCTGCACCACTCTGGAGAAATTATTCAGACTCATTCCTTGATCAGCTCTAAAACTCTCTAGATACTTGTCTGCAATGAATTGAGAAGTGAATGCACTAATCTTCCATTTGCCAGTGCAAGTGTGCTCATCTGTGTACCTCTTTATCTGGTATGCTCCAGTCCTTGAATCAGCTGAAGCCCAAAGATACCAAGGACAGTTTTGTACACATACAGCCCTTACTCTCACCTTGTCATTGATGGGTAGTTTGATGGCCTTTCTGTGAATACAACTATATGACCTGATAGCCTTCCTAAGCAAATCCACATTGGCAAATACTTGGCCAACTTGAAATTTGGGATCAAGTACATCATCATCTCTAAAGGTTTTGAATTTCATGTGAACTACGTCATCATCAGACTCAGGACCCCATAGATCTTCTCCTTCAGAATCCTCCTCTTTCATTAAAGACTTCAGTTTCCCACTGTCATTTTGACTAGTGCATCTACTCTTCCTTTTCTTCTTCTCACCTCCACTCTTGGCTGTCACAGATGCACTATTCTTTGTCAATACCGTCAATTTGTCAACATGTAGATCATCATCACCTTCACTTAGAGCATAATCAGAATCAGTCAGCTCAAACTCTGAATCTGCTGCATGTACATTGTCAGCATCATCACTCCCACTGTCTTGTTCTTCTTCTTCTGATAGTTCAGCAGCTCCTGGAGTACTCAGAGTCTCAGCTAAGTTGGTTCTAACCCTCTTCCTTGCCCTTACCCTACCAGCAACAGAAGCTTCATGTACTATGTCCACTGGATCTTCAACTGGATACACAACCTGAATGGGTACAGGAGGATCATCTGGAACTGCATCTACAGGCTTGCAAGGGCTAATGACAGGAGGCAGAGGAACTGCTGGGAAATTGACAACATCATCCCAACCTTTGAAACTATAGCTGTCATCATGATCAAGATAAACACTGAAGAAATGGTTGCCTATGTCCACCATAGTTACCATAAACATGAAGGCATGATCATCTTTCAACTCCCTTAAGCCATTCTTTGCAATTGTCAACATAGGAATGCAGTAGTGAGCCTTAATTCTACCTGCCATTTCATAACCAATTTGCTCAACTATGTGCTCAAGCATTGATGCTGACCATGATACAGAGTCAACCTGATCATAGTAGATAACATGACCACCAACATAGCTTCTATTGTTGCCTGTTCCCAGAAAATATCCACCATGGTTTATCTCCAATGTAAAGCATGAACTTCCCCTATCTGTGATTTACCATAAACGAGTGGTCAACGGCCAAAACAATGAAAAACACAACCTTTTTTGCAAAAAATATCAAACAGAGCAAAATGAAGGTATGTTGGCATCTTCCTATAGAACATGAACATTTTCTTGAAATTAAAGGGTTTTCTTCTAAGCATCTTGATAAAACCCTGAGCCCTAACCGCACCAAAATCAACGGCCAAAACCCTAACCAAACAAATCAACAGAACTCCAAAAGAGAGTTCTCAAACATGCAGAGCACATCACATTGGCTAGTCTAGAACAAAAAATCTACCAACAAATCTGTTCTTTGCCTCAACAATGGCGGTCCTAAGCACGTACCATAGACGGGAGGAGGAGCGCCATCCTGCCGCCGGATTGGGAACACGGCCGCGGCTCCTAGCCGCGACATCGGAGCGACACCGTCTCAGCACCTCCACCGCCGTCGTCGGTGAAGACGCCGACGAAGCTCCACCACAGCCAACCTCGATCACTCCACCTCGGCCGCTCCGCGTTGCGCTCCCGTTCCCGCCTCCTCTCCCTAAATCCCCTTTCACCTCGGCAGCTCCACGGAGTAGAGCAAGGGGGAGAGCAAGTTGAGGATGGTCACTGGTGGGAGGGCCTGTCTGAGTTGACCTGTCTGTCCAGGGGGGCTATTGGCAAATAAATGCTCCCTCGGTACACCATCAATGCAGTTGTGACACTGTATTCGGGTCCCACTCACCTCCACGTCACCCAATACTTCGCTACGTATCGCTCAGTGACCACGCGTGACGCGCTCACCCAAGTTCGGTGACCGTAAATACGTATTACCGTTGTACAGTGACCGTATTAACTTAGCTAAGCAAATACAGTTACCTGCCATGGATTTAACTCATTTTACTTCATAGTCTTTCATCGCATTCAGAGTAATGGTTCTAACCCTGTTGCGGCTACAGCCCATTGTGTTAGAATCTATGTGCATCACTTATCCTTCATATACTCCCTCGGTTTGGAATATAAGATGTTTTAGGTTTGTAAATGAGATGTATGTAGACATCTTTTAGTGTCTAGATTCATTTAAACCTATACACTAAAATATGTCTAGATACATCTCCTTCACAGATCTAAAACATCTTATATTTCTAAACGGAGAGAGTACATCTGATGATGCATTGTTGCTTCAGTATTCACTATGCAAAAATTGTGTTTTGTTTGATACGTTCTTAAATCCAGGAAAGCAACCATATTTGAATACTTGTTCATCAGTTTAGATCTTGCATCACTATGAGTGTCCAACTACAAGGGCGTGTTTGAATACTTGTTCATCAGTTTAGATCTTGCATCACTATGAGTGTACGAGTATCATCCTTGTCATTTACACAATTCGCATAAATATTTTTTCCTATTTCTAGTGCAGCATTACCAGTTTTCACTTTTCTGAATTTATTCATTCACTTTGTGTTGAAGGATGGTGTGAACAAGACATAGAGGGCGCCCAAGAGCGAGCACATCCGTGCGCGTCCCAGGCCAGTTTCGACACTACCGAGACTGTGCAGAGCTGGTGCTACTCATGTGTCGTGGCAGAAACAGGAGGCAGCTAACGCCAGCGAGTGACCGGTCGGCATCCCCGTGTCAGCGTGGCTCGGGAGACACAATGGTCAATAGGTGTGGCTGCGTCAAGGACTGGTTCTTGGCGACCAGTCCGGCCAGCAAGATGGTGGCCCTCCTCTAGATCTCTAGCCCGCGGCAAGATCTGCGCACGTTGTCGGACTGCACCGTCATCGTCCCCGTGGTGGTTCTTTGATGCTTCGCTCCAATCCACTTACGAATACAAAATGTGTCAATGAGGCCATGGCCAGACCAATGAGCGAAGTCTTATAGGCGGTGGAGTTCTCCTACCTCATGTCGGATTCGGGGCTTCGACGTGGCATCATCGTATTACCAATTCCAATGACACCAGGGATGTTTTTCAGTCACACGAGAATCAGGCCAAGAGGCGGTCAATGTCGTCCAATCCAAATCTTCAAAAATCCATCTGATTATGCGGAGGCTTCAGTGTGCTTCGTTCCTACATTTTCCCACTCCCAACTCCAACTCGGTGAGCTTCCCCCCACTGCCAGGCCTGAGCTTGACCGATATAGCCCTAGCGATCGCCCCTCGGGTCAGCACAATCCATCGATTCCTCCTCTACTTCCTCTTCGCCAAATCAGTCACCACGCCCACGGTCATGTCTAAGCGCCCGTCCGGCGTCCTAGGCGAGATCCACTGTGAGCTCGATCGGCGTAGGAAGTTGGCACGGATCATAAAGAAATCATTGTACATGGATATTTGAATACAATTAACCGAATTTCTCTGATCAAAGATGAAATTGATAGTAGCGGAGTTTGTGGTCTAGGGTTATGCTATTGAACACACTTTGTGTGTGTGTGCGCGCGCGCTTTTTGCAGCTTTGATCTGGGGTTGACACTTTGTATCCCCCGAGTGCTATAACTATGTAAAGCTCGTTGGTTTTACAGAAATGGAAGCAGGACGAGGCCCTTTTCTTCCCAAACAAAGTTGGAATTAGTGACCAATTCTGTGAGAAATGGTGCAAAACCTGACGCGATGTGTATTGATTTGCCTGAAGTAGCAGGCGAGATCCACTATGAGCTCGATCGGCGCAGGAAGTTGGCACGGATCATGAAGAAATCATTGTACATGGATATTTGAATACAATTAACCGAATTTCTCTGATCAAAGATGAAATTGATAGTAGCGGAGTTTGTGGTCTAGGGTTATGCTATTGAACACACTTTGTGTGTGTGTGTGCGCGCGCGCTTTTTGCAGCTTTGATCTGGGGTTGACACTTTGTATCCCCCCGAGTGCTATAACTATGTAAAGCTCGTTGGTTTTACAGAAATGGAAGCAGGACGAGGCCCTTTTCTTCCCAAACAAAGTTGGAATTAGTGACCAATTCTGTGAGAAAAGGTGCAAAACCTGACGCGATGTGTATTGATTTGCCTGAAGTAGCAGGCGAGATCCACTGTGAGCTCGATCGGCGCAGGAAGTTGGCACGGATCATGAAGAAATCATTGTACATGGATATTTGAATACAATTAACCGAATTTCTCTGATCAAAGATGAAATTGATAGTAGCGGAGTTTGTGGTCTAGGGTTATGCTATTGAACACACTTTGTGTGTGTGTGCGCGCGCGCTTTTTGCAGCTTTGATCTGGGGTTGACACTTTGTATCCCCCCGAGTGCTATAACTATGTAAAGCTCGTTGGTTTTACAGAAATGGAAGCAGGACGAGGCCCTTTTCTTCCCAAACAAAGTTGGAATTAGTGACCAATTCTGTGAGAAATGGTGCAAAACCTGACGCGATGTGTATTGATTTGCCTGAAGTAGCAGGCGAGATCCACTGTGAGCTCGATCGGCGCAGGAAGTTGGCACGGATCATGAAGAAATCATTGTACATGGATATTTGAATACAATTAACCGAATTTCTCTGATCAAAGATGAAATTGATAGTAGCGGAGTTTGTGGTCTAGGGTTATGCTATTGAACACACTTTGTGTGTGTGTGTGCGCGCGCGCTTTTTGCAGCTTTGATCTGGGGTTGACACTTTGTATCCCCCCGAGTGCTATAACTATGTAAAGCTCGTTGGTTTTACAGAAATGGAAACAGGACGAGGCCCTTTTCTTCCCAAACAAAGTTGGAATTAGTGACCAATTCTGTGAGAAATGGTGCAAAACCTGACGCGATGTGTATTGATTTGCCTGAAGTAGCAGGCGAGATCCACTGTGAGCTCGATCGGCGCAGGAAGTTGGCACGGATCATGAAGAAATCATTGTACATGGATATTTGAATACAATTAACCGAATTTCTCTAATCAAAGATGAAATTGATAGTAGCGGAGTTTGTGGTCTAGGGTTATGCTATTGAACATACTTTGTGTGAAGTTGGAATTAGTGACCAATTCTGTGAGAAATGGTGCAAAACCTGACGCGATGTGTATTGATTTGCCTGAAGTAGCAGCTCCATTTAAAAAATGCACCAGCCGGGAATCGAACCCGGGTCTGTACCGTGGCAGGGTACTATTCTACCACTAGACCACTGGTGCTTTTCATTAGCTTTTCGAACAAACTTTTAATTGATCCGTATTATGGTCTATTCGATACACTTGATGCGCCCGGATATCTTCCATGAAAGACTTGTAATCGCTTCATCGATTTGTACAGATTTGTCTTGGCCAAACATCAATTATGGGTGGGACCCGATGTTAGGATGATATGGCAAGGGGAAAACAACCGGGCTGATAGATGATAGAATGTTCTAAATTATGAGGTTTTTTTGCAATTTGTTGGGACCATATGTCAGCCCTCCCTTTCTAGTTATCTTAGTTCTGGGTCCACATGTCTGCCTCCGTGTCTCTCTCTGATTTTTTGAAGGGCAGAAGAACGAAGGCGATGGCTTAACGAGAGAACGACGGAGCTCCACCGGAGTTGGGGAAGACGGTGCGTTCTTGGTGGCTTGTGCGCCCTACTGATGCCGCAGAGGAGGGAGACAAGGGTCGTGAGGAGGGGACACTTGGCGCGAACGGTGGGGCGGTAGGCGTAAAAGCAGAGGTGGCTGGACAAGGTGGTCGTAACGTGGTGCGTGGCTACGTACTCCTCGGACCGCATGACAGTCACGAGCACATCAAGGATCTCCGGAGCCGGTCAATTTCATTGTCGTCTTCGCGCTTGGAGGGCACCGAGCGAGGGGCAGAGCACGAGCTAGGAGCCTCGCGTCGCCAACGGCTCGTAGAGTCTGCCGTTCCCATCCATGGGCACGCTGGTGGCTTCAGAGCTGCTGGCCGTGGGTGTGATGGTGGCCACCGCCGCGTCCCCTCGCCTTTTTCCTATAGCAAGTCCGATCAGGAAGAAGAAGATGGGTGCGGTGGGGATTTTTTGGGAGATAGGTGATATGTGGGCCCTAGCATTATTTGCACAATAGTCCAAAATTTAGAACCGTCTAACATATGTCATCTAAACGTTATAGTCGTGCCACGTCAGTCTGACAATGGGTCTCGACTATCAGAATTGTCGTTAGCCAACATAAGTTGCACTGTGAGTGCTATATGTTACGTATTAACTTTAAACTGGTGGTTTTTTTGAAACCCTAGCATAAAATAGTGCTTTTTTAAACCCTAGCCTATAATGCGATGGTTTTTTGTATTTTCTCGCCAATTTTACTGATTCGAGGTCCGACAAACCGAAGGTGGCCTAAGTAGTTTTATGGAGTAGCAGCCCAATACAAGTTGACCTCTTTTGTGGCGATAACGTAAAAACCTTCGTTAACAACGGTTTAGAATGACAGAGAACGCATAGACCGCTAGAGGAGAAGATCGGATGGCTCAGGAGTCTAAATAGCTGTGAAAGCTCATAACTAGGTGACTTTTACTATTTCTTAATAACATAAAATTACATGAGAAAAAACACGAGCTAAAAAATTGCACTCCTCGTAGATAGCAGTACCTGGTCCAATCGAATTGCCACTATCTCTCATTGTTGTAATTAAATCCATGGAGTCGATGTTAACAACCAATTTGGTGCATCCAACTTAGTCTACCAAGAGCATACAATCACGCAAGGATCTAGCTTCTGCCATTTCAACATTCAGTATAGCAATAATTCCATAGTTACCACATGCCAGGAATATGCCCTTGTCGTCTTGAGTAACAGCCTCAATTGCGCTTGTAGCACTGGTAGAAAACGTGCCATGCGTCCCGGTTGGTAAGGGGCTTTAGTCCCGGTTGCCCAACCGGGACGGGGCAATCGGGACTAAAGCCCGAACCTTTAGTCCCGGTTGCCCCACCAACCGGGACAAAAGGCCACACACGTGGCATCTGCTCCGTGCGAGGGGGGGGGGGGGGGGGCTTTAGTCCCGGTTCGTAACACGAACCGGGACTAATAACCTGCTGCCGCGGCAGAGATTTGGCCCATTTCTCTGCCGCGGCAGAGAATTCATTTTGGCACATTTTGTTGCCGCGGCAGCATTTTCGCCACTTTTTGTGCCGGGCAGAGAATTCATTTAGGTTGTTTTATTGTATATTTAGTGTTTTGCACTTATCAATGAAGGAACCTTATATTACACAAGATCATCATGACAACATTTTACATTCAATACACGGATCGAGTTCATGCACTACATACAAAAGTTGCTATTCGATGCTACCGGCCAATTTCTTGAAAGTTGCTATTTTTACAATTCCTATTGTCTATACACAGCCGAGTAGTATTCCCCTTTTGGGTCTAGGACTTCTGCATCCAAGAATCCCGCCAATTCCTCCTGTATTGCTCGTATGCGATCCTTTGGCAGAAGACCGTCCCGTAGACGTTCGATCTGATTTAAAAAAGGAGTCAGCCTATATGAATATGAAACTAAACACAATTTGATTGTAATTAAAAACTATAGAAATTGTTTACGTACGTGGAGTTGCTCTAAATTTCTGCCCTTCTCATCGCACGTCTGCCGGATGAACTCGCATACATAGTATCCACATAGATTGTTACCTGGTTCCTGCGTCAGGCACTTTACGACAACAGAGTTCAATCAAAATAATAATCAAGCATGATAATAACTGTATCAAAACTAGAATCAAAGAGATGCGCGGATATAGCTAGTGGTGCTTACATCTAGTGGTTGAAATGTAAGCTCCTCTTTCCAAACACCCCTAGCCTTCTTGGTGAACCGTTTCCAAGCGCTGCCCGGCGTAGAAAACGAATAAAATAAGTTATTAAGTACTTGATATCATAAAATTCACGAACGTTGCCGATATAGTGTCGTAATGATTAGAATTACCGCTGGAGAAGTATCTGCATGTCCTTCCACGTCTCAAGGGGTTTATGTTTCGAGTCCATGACTAGTACACGCCCTTTGTCAAGTTGAATGATTAACAGAATATAGTGGTACCTGCGAATGCAGAAGTTATCAATTATATACTTAACATCGAGTAAGCGAAATAGAAAGTGTATACAAGACAATAACACTCACTGGAAGTTGTAAGGAAATAGTATTTCCCTTTTGGTTTCTTGAAACCTTAACGCGTGTACTATATTATCCTCCGTATCCTGGGGGCTTATTTTGAGATTAGCTTCATGAACCCAATATGGGTCAATGAAGCCAATGTCATAGATTTGTCCTCTGCTGCATTCGAGAATCTTCATTCTGCATATTAAAGTATGATTATATACATGCAATAAACAAAATAATATAGACGGAGACTAAATTAATTACAGAATTAGTACTTACAGACAATAGGCACTCATGATCGATTTGTCCAAGGCGTCTTGATTGAATAATTGAAATATTTTATCAAATTCAATGGATATCATGTCATCCTTATCTTTCCCATGATGCTTTTTTGTAACCCTCAGCACTATCCAGTTAGCCCCGGCACTTGTGGCATGCATGTACCAGTTATGCAATCTTCGCATTTTTGTTGAAAGATTGTTTACCTCCTCAGGTTTGACGAGAGGTTTTCCGTACTGGTATTGGTATGCTACTTCACTCACGAGGAAGAACTCTAACTGGGATAAGTACTGGGCAATACTCATACCTTGAGCAGCGGCAGCTTCTCCGTATTGTGCAACTACCTCTGGATCATACTGCTCTTTGGCCCCATATTTGCTCGACCCCACATTGGTTTGACAAATCACCTTGAGAGGGGCGCAAGTCTGTTTTGATTGTTCTCCGAGCTGGGCAACAGATTTCCCGCTTGCATCAGTACTGCTCTTCGAGGCTTTTTGTGCTGCATGTGACTTGAGAATAGAACGTTCATAGTCTGATGACAGCTTTGGCTCGGGTTGATGAAGAGTCTTTAGCATTTTCAACACTTTGGCTTTTTCTTCTTTGGTGCTGGGGAACTCTGGCTCTTTCGGCCGCCTCAGCTTAGCGAAAAACGCTGTCGTTTCTTCATCAACGATCACCGCAGTCTCCTCTTCAGTACAGTCATAAGCTCTCTTGGGAGGAACCGTTGGTACTTTTGGAAGAGGCTCTTGTTTACGTTTCGGCGATCGCTTACGACGCACAGTAGCGGTACGCTTACGCTTTTTATCCTGAGGCGCCGGCGATAGCTCCCGCGGCGATGGCTGCACCGGAGATTGGTGAGGCAACGGAGCCGGGTGAGGCGACGGAGCCGGGTGAGGCGACGAAGACGGCTGCCGCGGCAGCGACGACCTCGCTGGAGACGGGTGAGGCGGCGGCGAAGATGGCCTTGGCGTGTGATTTCGAAGCACGATACAATCCTTCGGCCATAGAATGGTGACGTTTTTTGCGTCACCCAGCACAGTCACATGCCCTTCACCAGCAGGGTAGTGAAGATCCAAAACCTCAAAGGTGGGCATGATTTCATCCACGCCGACAACAGCGTAGCCCTCTGGAACCGGACGACCGTGGTAAGTTGGTGTGGGTCCAATTGGTAAGGCATAGCCGACCGCCACCTTCATTGATATGTTCACAACTTTGACATGTAGCTCGCAGTGTGTCATCTCTGTGATATCATCCACTGGGTAGCCAACAGGAGCCATCGTCGGTGCATCATCGGCATCGCCATTGTCATCACCCGGGACCTCGGTGGAAGCCACACTGCTTTTTCGATTATTCGATAGGCCGGTAGCATCGAATGCAGTGTGCTGCTGAGATGGGCCGGTAGTACTTTGCTCTTTAAGTGAGTTAATTTCATCTTGTTGTTGCTTTAATCGTTCTTCAATTAAACGCATTCGCTCTTTCTGACTTTCTGCTTCAACTGCCGCCCTGTCCTTACTCCTCTGACGGCTTCTATCAGGATATTTCTTCCTCTCTTCGGGAAACCCAGTCCTCCATGATTGGGAGCCTATTGTGCCTCGTGTTCGTCCATCATGTTCCTTATTTCCAAGGGCGAGTGTGAGCTCATCATTCTCTCTATCGGGAATGAAGTCCCCATCTTTAACAGCCTTTACTGCTTTTCTCATCCTCTCGATTGGCAAGGGGTCTTCTTTATGTCGTATGTTATATATGCACCTCCCTTCCGAGTCCAACGTGCCCCCATGCCCGTAAAACCAATTCCTTGCACGTTCTAGCCAATCGTCTGTCTCTGGGGTGATATTTTT
This sequence comes from Avena atlantica, assembly GCA_910589765.1. Classification (NCBI taxonomy): domain Eukaryota; kingdom Viridiplantae; phylum Streptophyta; class Magnoliopsida; order Poales; family Poaceae; genus Avena; species Avena atlantica. The sequence goes on along the minus strand of OU342733.1, from coordinate 510,270,585 downwards.
ATCACGCAGTTCCTGCTCAAGTTTCTCCCACTTAGGAATGCCAACCTTGTAGCCACCTTGCCCCATAGTATGGTGATACTTCTTCTTAGCAGCATTCGACTTATTCGTTTCAGACATTTTCTTAGCTTTTTCTGATTTCTTGTATTCCACAAACTCAGCCCAGAATGGTTTTATCTTCTCAAACTGAATATTCTTGAAATCGGGAGTCTTCTCTTTAACGACATAGTCAAGGTGCAATCTTTTCTTCCAGTTGGTGAAACACTGGGCCATCTTCTTCAAAGCCCACTCCCTGACCTTAGCCTCCATGGCTCTCCCATGTTGTAAGGCGTCCTCAACTGGATCCTCCGCATTTGGATCCAGCTCTATCTTCGGTAGTTTGAAATTAACCATGAGCCTCTTCCACAGTAAATCTTTGGCGTGGTTAGGGACAAATAAACATGTTCCCTCTTCATCCGCTTTAGCAGGCCTATTCCAATTTCTAATGGTGATCGGGATTAAGTCCCTAACGATTACTCCGCATTGTGCCACAAATTTGGTTGCGACAACTTCGGGAGCTGTCGGTCTGCCGTCTTCAGCGACATCTTCGATCCTAAACCTCTCATGGTCTTGCAACTTTTTGGTTGGGCCTCGTCTGCTCTTTTCAGTAGATTCCTTCGATCCGGAGGGCTAAAAGAAGAAAGATCGTCGTTACTATTTCTATATAGATAGCAGATGATTAATTAATGAATTGATTTATATTACATGCACCTCGTCGGAGCGGTCGTCTTCTCGATTACACAAGGCATCGCCTTCTCCCTCGCGGAAGGCAACACCTTCAACCTCAAACAAGTTGTCTACTCCAATAAAAAGAGGATCACCCTCAGTGGAGTTGTTCAGAAACGTTGATACGTCTAAATTATCTTCCCCACGGATCACACCTTGGATCAACTCTTCCTTTTCTTCGTCTCTGACGTGTGGGTCCATATTTTCTACATAGGTGGAAAAACGAATAAGTCAAAGCGGCTAAAGGAGAAAGTTAAGGAGAAACCCTAATATATACATACACAATAATAAAAATGAAGAGAAACCCTAAACCTAGCTACAAAAAGGAAACCGTGTAGTAGATAGGTAACTCTAGCTAAAATCAACTAAAATCAATATTCCGGAGTTCCGAGGGGTGTAACCTAGTTCGGAGAAACCTCCGATGCATATGAGAGGGGAACATGAGTATAAGGCTACAAAAGGGAAACTATCCAGCAGATAGGTAACACTAGATACTAACAAAATACCATATTGGAATCGATTTAAGAGGGTTCAGAATGCCCTGGCGAAGGCACATCGTCGAACCCACATGCACCTAAGGGGTATTAATGATTCCTTATCTAACCACAGTGACTGACAATGTGAATCGGGTCTGGGGTACCCACATTGACTGACTAGTGGGGTCGAAGACCAATAATACCAAACTAATTAATAAACCTAATAATACCTAACTAATAATAAACCTAATAATCGAAACACCGAAAAGAAAGGGAAACAATCAACACATGGCATCGATGCAATGCTCAAGCAAGTATGATGATATGACAAGTTAATTTGCATTGGAATGTAACCCTAAGACATGCTCGACGATTTAATCGGGGTTCCGACGGGTGAAAACCCTAACTCGGGGAAACTCCGGAACATATGAGAGGGGTGCATTTGTTCTTCTAATTATACTTGTCATTTAAATTGTTGAACAATGCATGATTATAGGTTAAATAGATAGGTTTCATTTTTCTGAACAATTTGATATATTATTTATATTTTTCTGACTTATAAATAAAAAGATATTGATTTTACAATATTAAATCATTTTCTGGAATTAAAAAAAGGAAAATAGTTTTTACACCGGGGCGCCCCTAGCCAGTGAGACTGACAGAAGGGCCCCAGTGCCAACTCAGCCTCCACGCGTACAGATCATTTTCCTAACACAGAGAAGTCTACCCACTGAGGCTGACTGATGGGCCCCAGGCCACATCAGCTGCCACACGAGCACGAGTAACGTCAGCACGACGTCACACTGGCGGTGAGCTCCCAGGCAGCGGCAGCGGCGGCGATAGCGGGCACCCCTGGACGCGCGGATGGGCGCGTTAGAGAGAGCGCGATGCAGGGAGAAAGGGAGTGGCGGCGCCGCTCCTTGTTGGTCACCGGAGCGTCGCCTCCGTCGAGCTCGAGCGGCGGCGTCGTCGGGCACACGCGGGGAGAGTAGTATAGGAGGAGAGGGAGAGAAAGAAGAACACCGTGAGGATCAGCAGCTCACCAGGAACACGACGGAGGTGGTGGCGAGGCCGGGCGAGCTCGGGAGACGCCGGAATCGACGGAGGCGATGCGCGAACGGAGCTTCCAATCCTGGCGATTGAGGTCACGCGCGAGGGGGAAAAGTAGCAGGGGTGCGCGTGGACGGAGGCAGCGGCGATGGCGGACGGAACGCACGGGTGGCGGCGAGCTCGGGCAGCCTGCCGACGTAGAGGGTGCGCGCGCCAGTGAGAAGCAGAGAAGTGAGATGGGGAAGAAGAAAGGAGACGCGTCAGTTATAAACGAAGGGCCTTTAGTCCCGGTTGGTGGCTCCAACCGGGACTAAAGGGGCATACGTCCCGGTTGGAGCCACCAACCGGGACCTATACTCCAATATTTTCAGCAGACCAAGGGTTGGCGCGCAGGGGGTCTTTAGTCCCGGTTGGTGGCTCCAACCGGGACATATTCCCCTGTTTTCAAAAAAATTCAGGTATTTTCTCTCCGTTTTTTTTTGAATTTATTATGCCCGTTTTGAATTATCTGAATTTCTAACTATGGTCGAACCGGTGTGCATGAAGATAGGGGACGGGCATCGTTAGAACTTGCATTGGATCTCTGAAGAAACCACATATTGCGAGTCTAAAAATGATTTTTTCAAAAAATCACGGGCGATAGATCATGTACCTGTAGTACAAACCGGACCCACTTCCTGCCGATTCGGCAGACATTTGTCCTTTTTACCCGGGATGGACGAAAAGGTTTGAGATGTAGCGGTTGGGATATAGTCCATGTAAGGTGGTCTAGTATTTTAGGAAAATAGGACGGTAGCATTCTGAAACGGCATTTTGGTGGTTACTTCACAAAACGACCCGTTTTTTGCGCTCGGAAAATGGAAAAGGGATTTTCCGTGCGACAAAAAGGAAAACTTCCTCCTGCAACATTGTTCTACATACCAATGTCCACACACATGCATAATATGGGCACAACATCACAAACTATGCCGTGATTCAGCACATAACATCGGTCATTTGGACCGAAAGCCATGAAACCTCGAACATGATAGGTCATTTTGTGAAGGTTTTTTCGAAACATGATCAATATACCAAGTCTGGTATTTTTCCTTTCAACTATGTAACATAATATGACACCACGCGAAGGATTTTCATTGTTCGGATTTTTTTTGAATTTATTATGCCCGTTTTGAATTATCTGAATTTCTAACTATGGTCGAACCGGTGTGCATGAAGATAGGGGACGGGCATCGTTAGAACTTGCATTGGATCTCTGAAGAAACCACATATTGCGAGTCTAAAAATGATTTTTTCAAAAAATCACGGGCGATAGATCATGTACCTGTAGTACAAACCGGACCCACTTTCTGCCGATTCGGCAGACATTTGTCCTTTTTACCCGGGATGGACGAAAAGGTTTGAGATGTAGCGGTTGGGATATAGTCCATGTAAGGTGGTCTAGTATTTTAGGAAAATAGGACGGTAGCATTCTGAAACGGCATTTTGGTGGTTACTTCACAAAACGACCCGTTTTTTGCGCTCGGAAAATGGAAAAGGGATTTTCCATGCGACAAAAAGGAAAACTTCCTCCTGCAACATTGTTCTACATACCAATGTCCACACACATGCATAATATGGGCACAACATCACAAACTATGCCGTGATTCAGCACATAACATCGGTCATTTGGACCGAAAGCCATGAAACCTCGAACATGATAGGTCATTTTCGAGGTTTCATGGAAACATGATCATTGTTCGGCACACATTTAGTCCCGGATGTAGAACCGGGACTAAAGGGATTGCGGCAGAGTGGGCCAGACAACACTAATAATAGGGGTGAGTGTCAACATTATGTCGTGCGGCTTGTACCTTGTCCCGGATGGTGTCACCAACCGGGACTAAAGATGAACCTTTAGTCCCGGTTGGAGACACCAACCGGGACTAAAGATGAGTCAGCACTAATAATAGGGGTGAGTGTCGACATTATGTCGTGAGTGTCGACATTATGCCGAGCTGCTTGTACTATAAATATGCATCCTTGTGAGTCCAGTCCTCCAGCCAGTTTGAGGCATCTCCAAGATGGTTTTAGAGAGCAGGGACACCACTACGGCCAGTTTCAGGGAGATGCCGACGGAGCCCAGTCCTCCGGCATCTCCGAGAAACTGGTCATAGAGGCACTCCCTAATATGTGAAATTAGTTAGCTCCGAGGCGTATTGATCTAGTTAGTGAAGTTACAAGCTGCAAGATGGTTTTCGAGAGCAGGGACACCACTGCGGCCAGTTTCAGGGAGATGCCGACGGAGCCCAGTCCTCCGGCATCTCCGAGAAACTGGTCATAGAGGCACTCCCTAATATGTGAAATTAGTTAGCTCCGAGGCGTATTGATCTAGTTAGTGAAGTTACAAGCTGCAAGATGGTTTTCGAGAGCAGGGACACCACTGCGGCCAGTTTTAGGGAGATGCCGACGGAGCCCAGTCCTCCGGCATCTCCGAGAAACTGGTCATAGAGGCACTCCCTAATATGTGAAATTAGTTAGCTCCGAGGCGTATTGATCTAGTTAGTGAAGTTACAAGCTGCAAGATGGTCTTCGAGAGCAGGGCCACCACTACGACCAGTTTCAGGGAGATGCCGACGGAGCCCAGTCCTCCGGCATCTCCAAGAAACTGGTCATAGAGGCACTCCCGGTCCAGCCACAAAATGGGACTAACACTCAAGACATTTATTAATATTAAAAACTGAGACTACAAAACCGGGACTAAAGGCCACAAACCGCGAAAGATATCCTTCGGTCAAGCCACAAACCGCGAAAGACATGAACTAGAGTTACATAATATGAGCATGAACTTCTTGGCATATGTCATTCCTTATGACCGCTTCAGACGTAACCATGGAGCATCTTCTTTACTTAACGGAATGCTTGGGTCAGTTTTCACTGTGAAGGGCGGAATTTCATCAAACTTATTATAATCTTCTGACATGTCTGTCTTGTCCTCGATTCCCACGATGTTTCTTTTCCCTGAAAGAACTATGTGACGCTTTGGCTCATCATATGATGTATTCGTTTGCATATTTTTTCTTTTTTTCGGTCTGGAGGACATGTCCTTCACATAGAAAACCTGAGACACATCATTGGCTAGGACGAATGGTTCATCTCTATAACCAAGATTGTTGAGATCCACTGTTGTCATTCCGTACAACTGGTCTATCTTTACCCCTTCCCCATTCAGGTTGACCCATTTGCAGCGAAACAAAGGGACCTTAAAAGAGACTCCATAGTCTAGTTCCCATATCTCCTCTATGTAACCATAATATGTGTCCTTTTGTCCATTCTCGTCTATTGCATCAAAGCGGACACCACTATTTTGGTTGGTGCTCTTTCTATCTTGGGCGATCGTGTAGAATGTATTCCCATTTATTTCGTACCCTTGGAAATTCAATACAGTAGAAGATGGTGACGCGGCCAACAAGTATAGCTGATCTCCAACAGTGGTGTCATTCAAGAGATGTGTCCGCATCCAACCACCGAAAGACTTCATGTGTTCATCTGTAATCCATGATTCAGGCTTCCTCGGGTTTTTGGAGCGTACAATATTCTTGTGTTCCTCGATATACGGAGCTGCCAAGGTGGAATTATGTAGAACTGTGTAGTGTGCTTTAGTGAAAGAATTCCCGTCCCTACATATCATTGCTTTCTTTCCCAGCGTGCCTTTTACACTTAGTCTTCCCTCATGTCGCGAGTCAGAAACACCAATCGGCTTAAGGTCAGGAATAAAGTCAACACAAAACTCAATGACCTCCTCTGTTCCATATCCCTTGGAGATGCTTCCTTCTGGTCTAGCACGGTTATGAACATATTTCTTTAAGACTCCCATGAACCTCTCTCAAAGGGGAACATATTGTGCAGAAATACCGGACCGAGAATGGCAATCTCTTCCACTAGATGAACCAGGAGATGCGTCATAATATTGAAGAAGGATGGTGGGAACACCAATTCAAAACTAACAAGACATTGTACCACATCCTTCTGTAACCTTGGCAGAATATCTGGATTGATTACCTTCTGAGATATTGCATTGAGGAATACACACAGCTTCACAATGGGTACTCGAACATTTTCCGGTAGAAGCCCCCTCAATGCAATCGGAAGCAACTGCGTCATAATCACGTGACAGTCATGAGACTTCAGGTTTTGGAACTTTTTCTCTGCCATATTTATTATCCCCTTTATATTAGATGAGAAGCCCGACGGCACCTTGATACTGTAAAGGACTTCAAAAAAGATTTCCTTCTCTGCTTTGGTAAGAGCATAGCTGGCACGACTTAAGTGACGCCCTTTATCCGTCTTGTTATCTGTATGCATGTTCTTTGGGTCTTTCATAATTTGTTGGTCCTCCCGTGCTTCAGGTGTATCTTTTGTCTTACCATACACGCCTAGGAATCCTAGCAGGTTCACGCAGAGATTCTTCGTCACGTGCATCACGTCGATTGAAGAGCGGACACGCAGGACTTTCCAATATGGCAGCTCCCAAAATATAGATTTCTTCTTCCACATGGGTGCGTGTCCTGTAGCGACGTCGTTCGGAACTGATTGACCGCCAGGACCCTTTCCAAAGATTACTTCTATGTCCTTGACCATACCAAATACATCATCACCAGCAGGGAGTTCAGGCTTCTTCCGGTGATCTGTCTCACCTTTAAAATGCTTGCCTTTCTTTCTTACGGGATGATTGGTCGGAAGAAATCGTCGATTCGCTAGGTACACAACCTTCTTGCATTTATGCAAATATGTACCTTCGGTCTTATCTAAACAGTGGGTGCATGCCTTATATCCTTTGTTTGTCTGTCCTGAAAGGTTACTAAGAGCAGGCCAATCATTGATGGTTACGAATAACAACCCTCGTAGATTAAATGGCTCCTGTTTGTTCTCATCCCACGCACGTACACCTGGTTTGCCCCACAACTGTAAGAGTTCTTCAACTAATGGCCTAAGGTACACATCAATGTTGTTGCCCGGTTGCTTCGGGCCTTGGATGAGCACTGGCATCATAATGAACTTACGCTTCATGCACAACCAAGGAGGCAGGTTGTAGATACATAGAGTCACGGGCCAGGTGCTGTGACTGCAGCTCTGCTCCCCAAAAGGATTCATGCCATCCGTACTTAGACCAAACCATAAGTTCCTTGCGTCACCTGCAAAGTCTGGGAAGTCTCTCTCGATTTTTCTCCACTGTGACCCATCAGCAGGGTGTCTCAACTCCCCGTCTTTCTTACGGTCTTCTTTGTGCCATCGCAACAACCTGGCATGCTCTTTGTTTCTGAACATGCGTTTCAACCTTGGTATTATAGGAGCATACCACATAACCTTAGCAGGAACCCTCTTCCGGAGGGGCTCTCCCTCAACATCACCAGGGTCATCTCGTCTGATCTTATACTGCAACGCGTTGCATACCGGGCATTTATCTAAATTCTCATACTCCTTACCGCGGTAGAGGATGCAGTCATTAATGCATGCATGTATCTTTTGCACATCTAATCCCAGAGGACAGAGAGTCTTCTTTGCTTCGTAGGTACTCTCGGGAAGTTCGTTATGTTTTGGAAACTTCGGCTTCATTATTTTCAGCATCTTTTCAAATGAGGAGTCAGTTAGACCACACTCTGCCTTCCATCGCAACAATTCCAGTGTGGTACCGAGCTTTGTGCTGCCATCTTCACAATTTGGGTACAACAATTTCTTGTGATCTTCTAACATGCCCTCTAACTTCAACTTCTCATTTTCTGTTTCACAGTCTCGCTTTGCATCAGAAATGACCCTACCAAGTTCATCAGCCGGCTCATCTGATGCCCGTTCTTCACCTTTTTCCTCTCCATTGTCTTCCATTGCAGTATCACTGTATTCAGGAAACATATGATGATAGTTGTTATCATCATCTTCTTCTTCACCATCTTCCATCATAACCCCTCTTTCCCCGTGCTTGGTCCAGCAATTATAGTTGGGCATGAAACCTTTCATAATCAGGTGGCCGCGAATGATTTTCGAGGAAGAGTACTCCTTGTTGTTCCGACATTGAACACATGGACAACGTATAAATCCATTCTCTTTGTTTGCCGTAGCCACATCGATAAATTTATCCACGCCTTTGATATACCCGGCTACCCGCCGGTCACCGTACATCCATTCCCGACCGTTCATCTGCATCATATAAGTAAGTTTATCAAAAAACAGGACATCATAAATAGTGAAATAACCAATTCACACCGACACATGAATTGTATCAATGACCTAGAAAAGATAAGATTGCTAACCTCGATCGAGGGAAATAAGCTCAAGTGCGTCTCGGACACCTTCTATATTTTTGTTCTATGAGAAATTCAACGGGATTTTTCACTCAAACATTTCAACAAACACCTTCAATGCATGCATGAAAAAAAACTAGCACACACCCTCACACCTTACACCATTCGAAAAAACAGAGTGGAGGCAGAGGAGGGGGCTGGGGCGTTGCATTTATAGAGGACAGGGGTCTTTAGTCCCGGTTGGAGCCAGCAACCGGGACTAAAGGTGCGTGCCACGCCACGTGGCTGTGGCCAAACCTTTAGTCCCAGTTGGTGGCTCCAACCGGGACGCATGCCCCCTTACCAACCGGGACCCATGCCCCCTGGCCCCGTGCGCGCTCCAACCGGGACGCGTGCCAGCATTAGTCCCGGTTGGTGGCGCAACCGGGACTAATGCTCCGAGGGGTCGCGAACGGATAGCCCTTTTTCCTCTAGTGTAGCTTGATCAACTATGAAAGAAGCATCAACATTCAGCTTAGTGTAACCTTCCTTCGGCTTTTCCTACCCTCCTTGGTGAACTCTCAAATCACGAATAGTCACCGAAATAGCAAGAGTCAAATGCGAGGTTGTCACCGCAGTTTTTATCCTTTATCAGTTCTAGGGAGGGAAAACCGGTAAGGCCTCTTCATCCAATACTTCAAAAAACTACAGTTTTAAAGAACACTTCCATTGTAAAATCACAGTTTTTTGGACCCAAACACTTAAAGTATTTAGGTCTCGTTTGGCATCAAAGTATTTTTTAAGTACTGAAAATACTGAAGTATTAAATACTTTAAGGTGTTTAGATCCAATAAATGATGTGGTTTTATAACTGAAATATTCTTCAAAACTATGGTATTTTTTAAAGTATCTGCGAAAGAGGCAAGACCCTCCCTTTTCTAAAACTTAGAAAAGAAAAAAACTATGATATTCGTTAGCCGGCCATTGGAATACTAAGGTTTACAAAATACTAAGCTATCAAACAGAGCCTTACTACTTTAGGTCTAGTTTGGCAACAACGTTTTCCCAAAATTGAAGTATATCAATACCATAGTATTTTAGTGCCTAGCAAAGCAATATTTCAGTTTTCACATTCTTGTTTTTAGGTAAAAGAGGGTCCAACCACTTTCTCAAATACTTAAAAAAACACAGTTTTAGAGAAAATTTCAGTTTTAAAAACCATATTATTTGGTGGATCCAAACATCTCAAAGTATTCTATGAATACTTCAAACATATCGTTTGGTAGCTCAACATTTTGTAAACCGAAGTATTCCGAAACCAAAGTATTTTAAAAGTATTAAGAGAATACTTTGGTTTCTGAAAAAACCAGGTATTAAATACTTTGAGGTGTTTGGATCCAAAAAATAATATGGTTTTAAAACTGAAGTATCCTCCAAAACCATGGTTTTTTTGAATTATTTGAGAAACCCTTTTTTTCTAAAATTGAGAAAAGAGAAAAACTGAAGTATTGATGTATTGCTTTGCTAGGCACTAAAATACTATGGTATTGATATACTTTAGTTTTAGAAAAACTTTGTTGCCAAATTAGGCCTCATTATTTATTTTTTGTAAGTTGAAAAAAGAGGGTATAGTCTCTTTCTCAAAAACTTAAAAATACCATAGTTTTGAAGAATATTTTAGTTTTAGAACCACATTATTTATTAGATCCAAACATCTATAAGTATTCAATATTTTAGTATTTCTATAAACCAAAATATTCTCTCAATTTTTAAAAAAATTATTGATACCAAACGGGGCCTTAATATCATCATTGAAATTTTGCAACTCCTAGTTGTTTTGCAAGAAAATTCCTTATTTGACACTACTCTCCAATATGATTCCTTATTTGACACTAAAAACTTTTTACTTCCTTATTTGACCACATGTGTAATTTTTTTTGCCTTATATGACACTTCAGTGCATTTTGAGAGTTAACAGGGTTAACTAGGGATCTATAAAGACATTTTTGCCCCTGGCACATAATATGACGGTTTGACGAGAATTTGTACATGGCTAATATAATCGTATGGCATTAATATAAAGCATAAAAGTTATGTTGTTTCAGTAACACACCATGTGAAGCTGATTTAGTTTATTTTGCATGAATACGTTCGGCCCGGCCGGCCTCGCGTATAAAACTCCAAACTTATTCACGATTCTTTCCTGAACCCATCAGCTAGCTTACAACCACCCAAGCATTATGTAATTGCTTAAGCGTGAGCAGCGGGGAGGCTTTTCAGAGTACTTGCGGACGCGAGGAGGTATGTGATGTCACTGGATATGGGCCTAGGGGACGCGATCTTTCTCTTTCGTTGCTGCGTCCTCGCTGGCCTGGACCCTGGAGTATGCGTGTTTCTTCCCGATCCTTTTTTGGTCAAAGCTGTGAGCCTTATCCCATCCCCCCACAACGTCTCTTCTCCCCACGGCAGCGCCGCCCCCGAGGCTGGAGCGGTGGCGAGGCTGGAGCGACGAAGCTGCAGCGGCGCTGGCTATGCTCGAGGCTGGGAAATTTTCTCCTATTCGCCTTCCGCCCGCATCTCTGTCAAGTCCTTCCCCGCTATGTGCCTCCAGCTGGGCTCTCCGCTCTCCTCTACCACGACGTCCTTCCGGATGCATCTGCCATGGCTGACCTCTTTACCCCTGTTGAGATCACCAAGGACAACATCAAGGCCCACTGAAGTCGTCCTCCAGATTAAGCCATGGATGGTTCTCGTGAGCTCAGTCGGTGCTTCCAGGGCCATAGCCTCTCACGCTTAAAGGTACGCAGTGAGGCTTGTATGCACTAGCTTTCTGATGGACCCAGTTTTGTAGATCCCATTTGTCATCGGTTGTGGATTGCCTGTGGATTTTGTCATCGTTTAGTTTTGGTGGGTTATGGTGGTCTTCTTCCCTGTTTTTCTCTGATGGTTTGCCTGTTGGGGATTGAGGAGATTGATTTGGGGGAGGTCGGTCCTCACGTTGCTTCCTTCTGCTTCCTCCAGTGGGGCAGACCCGTGAGGCATCTACTGTTGTCGCATCGGCTGATTGGGGTCTTAGGGGAGATTTCAGGGGTGGATTCTAGGGAGGACTCACCGGCGGCGGCCACTACGTCTGTTTTCTGGTTCCCTCCTTCTTATTATGTGTGGCTGTACATGCTTTAATTCTTTTAACCGGGTTCTCGCGGTTGGATTTTGCAAGTTATGTGGAGTTGTGAGCAGACATGTTGTAACATCCCAGCATTAGAGCTTAGAAATAGGCTGAACACAGGTGTGTGCATTGCATTCATGCATCAGAAAATCCGAGGAATTTTCACGCCAAACTAAAGAAGCTATAGAGGGATCGGAATCTCTCTTGTTCTAATGGAAACATCAGTACAGGTGTGATGGATTTCGACATGACCTCTATTGTACTTGTGTATTTTAGGGGATGACAACTCAAATTCGAATATTCAATTGATAGATTTGAATACTAAAAGAATTGAAATTTAATTATAATAAAAGATAGGAGGTGAATTATTATTTATGAATAAGATGCAATATACACAATTATTCGAATTAAAAATTTAAAACACAAAGAGATAAGTATTTCTCTTGCCTTGGAGAAATGGGGTTTAGTTCATCATAGATGAGTGTTAGGAATTTGGGCATGACCTTTGTTGACTTTCTAATTTTGGGGAAACGAATTTGCATTCAAGACTTTAAATATGAGATCATACAATTCAAATATAACTTGGATTTAAATTTAAATCTTAAACTATTACAGGATATTACATAAACATAATATAAACTGGTATAAGTACTATAATATTTATTACATAAATAAGAATTTAAGAAATTACAAGTTACAAATAATAAAGGTCAATTACAATAAGAGAATATACTAATATAATGTTTAAGAGGAAAAGGTAAATCTCCATTACTTTAATACAAATAATACAAGGTTCTTACAAGTAAATAAAATTACAAATGACTAAAGGAAAAGATTCCTAAATCTACTCTTGATCCTTTATCTGTATCCTTTCCTGACTCTTGATCCCTGTAAAACAACACAAAGGATAAAAGAAAAACAAAAGAAAGGAAAATAAGGAAAAAAGGGGGTTAGTTGGTTTATTGCTCTCACATATCAACAGTGTAGTGCACTGTTTTGTCTCCTCATTGAGCTGAATTGTTTTTAGAAGGGGCAAGTTTCACCAAATAAGATAGAATCTGTTGTTATCATATTGAACCTCAGAGCACCATCATTGGCCAGGGATAATTTTACCAAAGTCAAATAAAAGGACAATTGGTAAAACAACAGATTCTCACTTGATCTGATCCACTGGGGGTGAGACAAGCACCCAAGCAGCTCACACATCTGCATGGTGTTGTGCTGTCAAGCACAGGGGCATCACAAGGAGTACAAAGGTAAGCCCATAGTCGTAGCTAGCAAACCTTACCATCCAATATCGAACAGTCCACATCCACAACCCCAGAACACTTGGTTCCACACTAAAGCTTCCACCAGCACCCTGGTTGCTTGGGAAAGCCATCCAGGAGCAGATCAAGATCAAGCCAGGAGCTAGGAGGAGCTGACCAAGCAACATGATCACCAAAGGAGAAATGGGTAAACATGGTGGCAAAAGAGGAGGAGGCAAGAAGTACTAGTAGCAGATGATTCAACTCATCCTCACAATAATAACAATGAGTAAGCATCATGTTCACCTATAACATCTGTTCTAACCAGAGTAATCCATACAAACACAAATGGTTTTTTGAAAAGGGGAATACTCTCAGTGTTGCATATAAATGATATGCACAATTCATCATAGAGTAGATTTTGTCAAGACAAACAATAACTGTCCTTGTTATCTACTTGTGCCTCAGTCTTTGCATCTTAGGCAAAGCCAAGTAATGAAGGGAGATTTTTTTTCGTAACCTATGCTTCAGACCAGCATCACAAGCAATCAGGTTAAACAATTTTGTTTAGTCTTACAAGCAAGAGAAGCCAATAGAATAGGGTATCCAGCAGCATATTCATGACCTACTATTGTGCACTCTCCAAGGTTGAAGGCACCACAGTAGCAGCCAAAAACAACTAAAGTCACTAGAGTAATCCCTACTCATTAGCTAGCTCACAAAGTTATCCAAACCCAACAAATTCTATCATTTTCCCAGTTCAGTAAACTAGGAATCATTTTTGAATATGTAATTAATATCATTATTGAACCATAGGTTCAGTTCAACATGCACCTTTCCTATATAAACTCAACATTGAGCCAAGTACATCATTCATAATCTACCACTAGAAATTAGATCAAATCATCTCCCTAACATTTTAGGGATCATTTTCACAAGTTGCTTATGGGCTTACATCCATAAGGAGAGTATGATCTGGTGGATAGAAAATATCCTCAGAGACACACTCAGATGGATTGTTTATCAACATGGATAACTTAATAAGGGCCTAACAACATGTTTTCCATCTGTGGACAAGGTCTCAGATCATACATCATTGACCTAAGCTACTGTTCACTAGTTTAGAACTAGGTGGCAGCAGATTCTTTAATGAACTACTACAGGGCACATTCCATAAAATGGTAGCACCTCTGTAGCAGTTTCATTCCTTTTTAACCATTTCTCAAATCAGAAGTACAAGTATAAGAAACTACACCAAGTTATTCTAATCATCTTCCTAAGTCACATCAGCTAGGAATCATTCAACTAGTCACATCTGCAAGCCATTCCTCAATAAACCAGGCCACTAGACTAAACCATAGCCAGTAAGCAAATGTTCATAAGCTAGTAATTTTACTGGAGCATATTGATCAAATACAAGATCAAAGACCATCTATCAAGAACAATACCAATACTCACTGATCATAACTTAATCGAACCACAGGTCACAAGTAATCTCGTCAAGCAAATAAAACCTGGTTACAGAGATGTAACCTTGACAGGGGGTAATCACAGCAAGCATGCTTGACATGGCAAGGTAGATGGGGCATAGAGAGAAACGCAGTAGGGGAAGCACACTTACCCGAGGTCCTCGCAAAAAGATAGAAGAGGAAGTAGAGGAGTGGTCGACGGCGATGAAGGGGCGGCAGCACGGGGAGCACCCCCGGAGGGGCGCTGCAACCCGCACCTGCAACTCATCAGGAGCAGCCTGTGGATAAGGGGTGAAGATCGTGAGCAACCCAGCACGGCGTCGACGAAGCACCAAGGCGACTGAACCCTAACCCTAGCCTCGGGCAAGGGTCAACGCGGCTGGGAGAAGACCCTAGAGGGGAATAGGCTTGGACAGGATCGAGCGGCGGCGTCGACTCAGTAGTCTTGCATCGCGGCATGGCCACGGCGATGGAGTCTACCGGAATCGAGCAGTGTCAGGGGGCGGCCATGGCAGCACCAGAGCGAGGACGAGAGAGATAAGGTCGAGTGTAGGGAAGAGGGGGTACTGGGCCGCTGGGTCGGTCCAGTGGCAACTGGTTGGGTTTGACCCTAAGCCAGTTGGGCTAGTTGGGTCCAAATGGGCCCATTGGTAAGCCTGGCCCAATTCCAAAGTAAAAATAAGAAAATATTTATCAAATCACTAAATGACCAAACTACCCCTAAACATAATTTATACCCTAGAAAAATATAAAAAATTCCAAAAATACTTATGATATATCAAAATGACCACAAAAATAATATTTACCTAATAAAAATATAATTTTAAGTGTTTAAAATAAATTTAAATTAAAATAATTATGAACACCATTAAATTTTAAATGAAATTTTATAAAATAAAACAAAAACCCTAAAAATAAATAAAATTCATTTTTGTGTATCAAAATAACTCTATTATTTTATAAAAATACTAACTTAGAGTTTTACAAATAAAACATAAAACAAATATTTAAAGACACTTAATACTTTGATGAATTTTATAAAAATAAAGATTATACTTAAAAATAAATAAAATTCATTTTTAAGGTCTTGAATAAATATATTACACAATAAAAATATTAAATATATTATTAGAAAAGTTTTTAATATTTTAAATAATAAATCCTTACATAATACCTATTTTATGAATCTTTAAAAATAATTGTTGAGTAAGGAATAATCACAATTCTGATAAAACCTTGAGCAATTAGAGTCTTTGTATCAAACTCCAAACCCATAACTTAAATTCATAATCAAATTTAAGTATAACTTTTAACTTTAAAATATTCTTTTAAAAATCTTATTAAGAATCCTTTTAAATCAACATTGGGTATCACCCAGTTATATAATATGGTGAATAAGCATTATATCTTAACCATTATTAACATAACTTTAAATAATAACAAATTACTAAGATCATCTAATTATGCTCCCATTAAATAAATACCAATTACTTTCTAAATAAGCAAAACAAATTTAATCTAAATCATTCACTTAAATGTAAAGTGAACAATTCCACACCTTAGTTATACCTATCGTAAATCTAAAACTTGGGAATAATTAAAATATATTACATCTTAAGTTTACTTAACCTTTTAAAGTTAACTTTAGTCTCAAAAGTTATAAACATCATGTATAATAAACTACTTATGTTTTTATAGTTAACTTTGGTCTATTTAAATTAAGACATAAATCAACTCAAGTCCAAACTCATAAATCAAACCCCAAAAGACAGTGATCATGTCCTATTAACAATAAAGATTGTTTAAACCTTAGAAAGGAAATCTTTTGTTCAAATGTTATTCTTTTTGCCACTTCAAACAAAAATCTTATAGTAAGTTCCTCAATTATTCACAACTCAAACCGAAAGATGTTTATCATAGTCACCACATGACAATTAACCATAATCACCTCATTTCATACTTTATTTACATATTTTGGATTGTTAACACTTAGATTCCTTATAGAGACCATTACTTATAAAGTAAAATTTGAAGAAAAACCAACTCTTAAAAGAATCGAATTCACTTCAGTCAAAGTATTGGGGATTCAATTTGGGAGTTTTACAAAAATGCATAGCATTATTTATGCACAACTTCATATTGCTTCTTTAAACATTAGTCCTTACCGGACCAACGATACAGATTTCAGATATTGGATCTTATGTCGTCTCGAAGACCGTGAGTGCATAATCTTGCAATCACAAAAGGCAAGTTCACACTTGCTCATGTCCTTTTGATTATTTTCTGTAAAGTATTTTGCAAATCAAGTGTTGACATCACCTGCATTTGAAAAAGGTCAGAAAACACTATTTTGATAATAAAGTGAACTATTGGTTACTGATCCAGGGTGATCAGCTAATCTATTAAATCTGGCAGTTGGAATACCACTGTTCAGGACTATATCACCTAGGATTTAATAACCAATGTTGCCAGTGATTCTTGCGCCGTATATTACGCGTTGACCATGAGATTTGGAATGGGACGGAGAAGTCAGCTGTATCTTTTCCCTCTCGCATGGAGCCGGATGTGCGGGTCGTGGCTGTTATCACTCGTAGCGTGCATATTAATTGGTAATTCATAGAGGATATGCGGCATATGGTTGGGATCCCTCAACGTCCCACGATAGTTCTGGCATCTGAACGGTCTGTATTGCCTATTGCCGTAATTCAATAGGTGGGCATGGCATACACCAAGGAGACATGCGGGGTCGCGGATAAGGCAGTGATTGTCTTGGATCTTAGGTTGGGCCTCAAACCAAGGAAGTTTGAACGGGAACATAATCCCGGCCATGCAACAAAGCCTAAGGTATCTCATGGGTAAAGTGACGCACCTCTGCAGAGTGTAAGAACTGTAACTTGTTACTCCCTGTTCCGGGAAGGAGCTGCGAACGCGGCGGGAAAGGAACCCCATGAAGGTTCTGGTAAACCCGTGAAGGCTGATTGACATAGCTTTTCAGAATAAAAGCAACCTTTGAAGAAATGTTTATGAAAACTTGCATTGCCTACGACCTACAGTATGTGGCTATAGATATAGTGCATCAAACACTCCTTTTCTAGTGAACTTGCTGAGTACGCTCGTACTCAAAGTATCTTCTTAACCCTTTCTAGATTCTGAAGCCATTAAAACGATGTCTACATCAAGTTATGCTCCAGGACTTATCATGCTCATCTAAAGATTTTCAATAAAGACAAGGAAGACAACATATACCTCAACTCAAGTGAAGATGAAGTTACTGATTAGATAGGAATATAATCTCTAGCCAAAGAACCTATTTCTGTAGTACGTTGCGATAGCAGCAATGCCAACCTCTTAATACTAGACTTAATAGTATAATCGTTCTTGCATTATTTATCTTTGATTCTAATCCGTAAGAAGTTCTTTCTCTCTCTTTAACCTAGAGTGTTCTCTGGATCTTATGTAAAGAGTGAGTTGTAACCTTTAACCATGTATTGGACCCGTTGTGTTTCTGTTGTGCCATTCTGAGGGATGTAATACTAGTGAACGGTGTTTCATTGGTGTTATGTCAATGACTATAGTATACTGCATCATGCAGTGGTATGTTGGGTCACCGCACATGTGTCGTTGCTACCACGATCTCTTCTGCTCACCACCGTCGTGGATGCAACTTCTTGAAGGGTTTCGCGACATAGTAAATCAAAATTTTCTACGGATGCGAACAGAGGGAAGCCAAGATCTAATCTAGGAGATGCAAACAACGAGAGATATTGGATTAGATCTTCATACCCTTGAAGATTCGCACAGCGGAACGTTCGTCGGAACGTGGGTGATGTAGTCGTACTCGCTTCTCCTCCTCGCGATCCGATCCGATCTAGCACCACAAGTGGCGATGCCTCCGTGAGATGAACACGTGCAGCACCTCGACGTCTCCTCCTTCCTTGGTCCAGCAAGTATGGTGGAGAGATGGGTTGGATCTACAACGCGACGGCGCGGTGCAATTGGTGGAGAGTTTCTGCAGCAGGGCTTCGCCTACACGCAGTCGGGAGGGAGAGAGAGGAGGGCAGCAGGGCGACTGGCTTGAGGGGAAGGTGTGGGGGGTGGTGCGCCCCCAGCCCTCTTTATATAGAGGGGTGGGCGGCAGCCCTAGCCCCTCCCCCAAGTCCAAAACCAGCGGCCAAGGAGGAAGAGTGGGGGGCAAGGAAACCCCCCCTTCTAGAAGGTCCAATTAGGGTTTATCCCTTCTTGGCCGGCTGGGCCCAATGCGGCTAGGGCACTCCCTCATAGGCCCATTCCCCCTCCCGGAAGGTGGGGCCACGTTGGTCCCCTTCTGGAAGGTTCTAGAAGCTTCCGATACAATACAGATTAACCCGGAACAATTCCGAACTCCAAAAACTGCACTACCTTATATGAATCTTATTCTCCGGACCACTCCGGAACCTCTCGTGATGTCCCGGATCCCATCCGAGACTCCGAACAAAAACTCATAAACCAATTATCCAATCTATCCTAGCGTCGAGACACGTTAAGTGTGTGACCCTTCGGGTTCGAGAATATGCAGACATGATCTTCTATCAATAATCAACAGCGGGGTCTGGAAACCCATATTGACTCCCACACATTCATCGATGATCATATCGGATGAACCACGATGCCAGGATTCAATCAATCCCATATATATATTCCCTTCGTCTCGCGATATTTTACTTGCCCGAGATTTGATCATCGGTACCGTCATACCTAGTTCAATCTCGTTCACAGCAAGTACTTTACTCGTTCCGTAATCCGATATCACTTTGTGATTAACTCCTTAACCACATGCTTGCAAGCGGTTTTGATATCGATTACCAAGTGGGCCCGAAGTATATCTCTCCGACTTGGGAGGGACAAATCCCATCTTGATACATACAACCCAACAGGTACTTTCCGATTACCTGAGAGACACCTTTATGATCACCCTCTCATAGGATGACGTTTGATGACCTCAAAGCTTTCTTCCGATACCAGGGAGTTGTATTATCTCATGGTCTAAGGAATACAATATTTGACATAAGAAAAGCTTCGCAAAGATGAACACGATGACACGATCTAATTGCTTCGCTTAGTTTGGGTCTGTCCATCATATCATTCTCCCAATGATATGATCTCATTATTAATAGACAACTCATGTCCATGGTTAGGAAACCTTAACCATCATTAATGAATGAGCTAGTCCATAGAGGCGTACTAGGGACACGGTGTTGTTCACAAACCACACAAGTATTAAAGTTTCCGCTTAATACAATTCTAGCATGGAATATAAACATTATCATGAACAAGAATTATAATAATAACATCTTTATTATTGCCTCTAGGGCATAATTCCAACAGTCTCCCACTTGCACTAGAGTCAATAATCTAGTTTACATTTGGCAACAATCTCACACCCATGGCACTGAGGTGCTGATCATGTTTTACACGTGGAAGAGGTTTAGTCAATGGATCTGCGACATTCAGATCTGTATGTACTTTGCTAATCTTCAGATCTCCATCTGCTATATAATCTCGGATTATATGAAACTTGCGGCTGATATGCTTGGTCTTTGGATGATATCTTGGTTCCTTAGCGAGTGCTATGGCGCCAGTGTTGTCACACAATATCTCCAGTGGGTCCAATGCACTTGGAACCACGCCAAGATCAGTGATGAAGTTCCTGATCCAAACTCCTTCACTTGACGCTTCTGCAGCAGCCATGTATTCCGCTTCTACTGTAGATCCCGCGATCACGCTTTGCTTGCAGCTTCTCCAGCTCACAGCTCCTCCATTCAAAATATACACGTATCATGTCTGAGATTTAGAATCATCCTTGTTGGTGTCAAAACTAGCGTCGACGTAACCTTTCATGACGAGCTGTTCATCACCCCCATAGACTAAGAACATTTCTTTAGTCCTATTTAGGTACTTTAGGATGTTCTTCACGGCTGTCTAGTGTTCCACTCCTGGATCACTTTGATATCTGCTCGTCAAACTAAGAGCATTGGACACATCCGGTCTAGTACACAGCATGGCATACATGATAGAACCTATGGCCGAGGCATAAGGCACTTTGCTCATAGCTTCCCTATCATTTACCGTAGCTGGACACTGAGCCTTGCTCAATATCTTACCTGATAACATAGGCACTGAACCTTTCTTTGCCTTATCCATTCTGAACCTTTTCAGAACTTTGTCTAGGTATGTACTCTGGCTTAAAGCTATCAGGCGTCTTTGTCTATCTCTATAGATTTTGATGCCCAATATATAAGCAGCTTCACCTAGGTCTTTCATTGAAAAACACTTGTTCAAATAACTCTTCACATCGTTAAGCATGTTAATGTCATTTCCAATAATCAATATGTCATCCACATATAGTACCAGAAATGTCACCGAGCTCCCACTCACTTTCTTGTAGATGCAAGCTTCGTAGCAATTTGGAACAAATCCAAAGCTCTTGATCACTTGATCAAAACAAAGGTTCCAACTCCGAGAGGCTTGCTTCAGTCCATAAATGGAACGCTGAAGTTTGCATACTTTATCAGCATCCTTAGGATCGACAAAACCTTCGGGTTGCATCATATACAACTCTTCATCAATGTTGCCATTGAGGAACGCAGTCTTGACATCCATCTGCCATATTTCATAATCATGAAACGCAGCAATTGCTAATAAAATCCGAATGGACTTAAACATCGCTACGGGAGAGAAAGTCTCATCGTAGTCAACACCTTGAACTTGCCGAAAACCTTTCGCGACAAGCCGTGCTTTATAGACGGTAACATTACCATCCGCGTCCGTTTTCTTCTTGAAGATCCGTTTGCACTCAACGGCCTTTCGGTTGCTAGGAGGGTCCACCAAAGTCCATACTTGGTTTTCGCTCATGGATCCCAATTCGGATTTCATGGCTTCTAGCCATTTCTCAGAGTCTAGGCTCATCATCGCTTCCTCATAGTTCGTAGGTTCACTGTCTTCTACCAACAAGACAGTTAAGACAGGGTTGTCGTACCACTCAGGAGGGGCACGCGACCTTGTCGACCTGCGACGTTCAGTAGCAGCATCGTCCGAAGCTTCATGATCCTTGTCATTAGCTTCCTCTATTGTTGGTGCAAGTGGCACTGGAACAATTTCAGGTGCTGCGCTACTCTCCAATTCAAGAGAAGGTTCAATAACCTCGTCTAGCTCTACTTTCCTCCCACTCACTTCTTTCGAGAGAAACTCCTTCTCAAGAAAGGAACCGTTCTTTGCGACAAACACTTTGCCTTCGGTTCTGTGATAGAAGGTACACCCAATAGTTTCCTTAGGGTATCCTATGAAGACGCATTTCTCCGCTTTGGGTTCGAGCTTGTCCAGCATCAACTTCTTGACGTAAGCTTCGCATCCCCAAACTTTAAGAAACGACAACTTAGGTTTAGTACCAAACCACAGTTCATACGGTGTCGTCTCAACGGATTTAGATGGAGCCCTATGTAAAGTGAATGCAGCGGTTTCTAATGCATAACCCCAAAATGATAACGGCAAATCAGTAAGAGACATCATCGATCGGACCATATCTAATAGGGTTTGGTTCCGGCGTTCAGACACACCATTGCGCTGTGGTGTTCCGGGTGGCGTGAGTTGCGAAACAATTCCGCTTTCTTTAAGATGCGTGAGAAAATCATAACTCAAATATTCACCTCCACGATCGGATCGTAGAAACTTAATCTTTCTGTTACGATGGTTCTCCACTTCATTCTGAAATTCTTTGAACTTTTCAAATGTTTCAGATTTATGTTTCATTAAATAGATATACACATATCTACTTAAGTCATCGGTAAAAGTGAGAAAATAGCGATATCCACCGCGCGTCGAAACACTCATTGGTCCGCATACATCGGTATGTATGATTTCCAACAAGTCCGTTGCTCGCTCCATCATACCGGAGAACGGGGTTTTGATCATCTTGCCCATGAGGCATGGTTCGCATGTGTCAAATGATTCAAAATCAAGAGACTCCAAAAGTCCATCAGAATGGAGTTTCTTCATGCGCTTTACACCAATATGACCTAGACGACAGTGCCATAAATAAGTAGTATTATCACTATCTACTTTGCATCTCTTAGCCTCAATGTTATGGATGTGCGTTTCATCCCTTTCGAGATTTAGAAGAAATAAACCATTCACAATAGGTGCATGACCATAAAAGATGTTACTCATATAAATAGAACAACCATTATTCTCCGATTTAAATGAATAACCATCTTGCAATAAACAAGATCCAGAAATAATGTTCATGCTCAACACAGGCACATAATAACATTTATTGAGGTTTAAAACTAACCCCGAAGGTAAAACTAAGGAGAGCGTGCCGACGGCCATCACATCAACTCTTGATCCGTTGCCAACGCGCATCGTCACCTCATCCCTCACAAGCCGCCATCTATTCCGTAGCTCCTGTTTCGAGTTACAAATATTAGCAACTGAACCAGTATCAAATACCCAGGCACTACAACGAGGCCTAGTAAGGAAAACATCAATAACATGTATATCAAATATACCTTTGATGGTGCCAGCCTTCTTGTCCGCTAAGTACTTCGGACAGTTGCGCTTCCAGTGACCCTTGTCCTTGCAATAGAAGCACTCAGTGTCCGGCTTAGGACCAGACTTGAGCTTCTTCTCAGCAGGGGCAGTGCGCTTGCCGCCGCCCTTCTTGAAGGGCTTCTTTGCACCCTTACCTTTCTTGAAGGTGGGGGGCTTGTTGACCATCAACACATGATTATCCTTTTTGATGTCCACCTCCGCAGCCTTCAGCTTTGCGAAGAGCTCGGTGATCGTATCAGTGGAACCAATCTGATTGTGAGTCACTACAAAACTTTTGTAGCTGGGAGGGAGTGATTGCAGAACCCTGTCAATCTTAAGCTCCTATGGAATCTTGCAGTCCAGTTGCTCAAGGCGTTGAGTGTAGCCCGACATCTTAATGGCGTGCTCACTAACGGAACTCCCTTCCTCCATCTTGCAGTTAAAGAACTTCTCAGAGATCTCATATCTCTCAGAACGGGCTTGAGTCTGAAACATGGTTTTCAACTCCTCGAGAATCTCAAAGGGCCCGGGATAGTCTTCAAAACGATTTTGAAGGTCCGATTCCATAGCAAACAACATAGTGCTCTTAATCACACCATAATCATCTTTGCGTGACTGATAGACAACTTTCTCATCAGCCGGCGCAGTAGCAGCATGGGCATCACCTAACGCACTCTCAAGGACATAGTCCTTTTGACCGCCAGAGAGAATGATTCTCAGATGGCGGAACCAGTTGGTGAAGTTAGACCCATTGTTTTTAAGCTTTTCCTTCTCAGCAAAAACGTTGAAGTTGAAGTTGGACTTAGCCATTTGATCTAAAATATTTGCAAGTAAAAATTAGACTATGTTCATGATAACTAGTTCAGCTTTTAATCAAATTACTAGGTGAACTCCCACTAAATTCAACATCCCTCAAGTTGTTTAGTGAACACGATCCAGATTCACCACACCTAATCCGATCTTCACGAGAAGAGATGTGGTTTCAATGGTGGACAACAAAGTGTCGATCATATCATTCATATGAATCATGCTTAACCTTTCGGTTCATGTGTTCCGAGGCCATGTCTGTACATGCTAGGCTCGTAAAGTTAGACCCAAGTATTTCCGTGTGTGCAAAACTGGCTTGCACCCGTTGTATGTGAGCGTAGAGTCTATAGCACCCAATCATCACGTGATGCTTGGACACGACGAACTTTCGCAACGGTGCATACTTGGGGAGAACACAGTTTTTATCTTGATCTTTAAGTGAGGAATCATCTTATAATGCTACTGTCGCGATCTAAGCATAATAAGATACATAAAAAGGATAAACATCACATGCATATAACTTTATGTGACATGGTATAGCCAATCTTCGCGCAATGATCTCCATCTTGTGCGTGCCGGCATGATCTCCATCACTCCACCATGATTGCCTCCACCACGAATAGCAACTACAACTATTGCTAACTACTTAGCGATAAAGTGAAACTATTACATGGCGTATAAGAAGTTGAAACACAGGTCATACACAATTATAAAGACAACCATATGGCTCCTGCCGGTGGTGTACTCATCGACATGCAAGTCGTGAAACATTACAAAACATGATCATCGCATACATTATACACCTCACATCTTGGGCCATACCATATCACAGAAAACACTCCCTGCAAAAACAAGTTAGACGCCTCTACTTTGTTGTTGCATGTTTTACATGGCTTATGGGAGTAGATGCTAAGAACGATTCTTACCTACGGAAAGCCACAACGGTGATATTATGGTTGCCAAACTCCGGTGTAAATCCCATGACAACTATAGTGAGAGAAACTGACATCCACCAGCTGCATGTGTGGAACAAGCCACACGTCAAGTGCGGAGCCGGTCTCGCGAACGACGTCGCGTAAGGTTGGCCCGGACCGCTTCAATCTCACTATCCCGCGTCATAATAAGAACACAAACAAGAGGCTTGCAACAGAAAACATCAACGCCCGCAACAACCATGTTGCGTTCTACTCGTGAAACACATCTACGCATAGATCTAGCTCTGATACCACTGAAGGGTTTCGCGGCATAGTAAATCAAAATTTTCTACGGATGCAAACAGAGGGAAGCCAAGATCTAATCTAGGAGATGCAAACAACGAGAGAGATTGGATTAGATCTTCATACCCTTGAAGATTCGCACAGAGGAACGTTCATCGGAACGTGGGTGATGTAGTCGTACTCGCTTCTCCTCCTCGCGATCCGATCCGATCCGATCTAGCACCACAAGTGACGATGCCTCCGTGAGATGCACACGTGCAGCACCTCGACGTCTTCTCCTTCCTTGGTCCAACAAGTATGGTGGAGAGATGGGTTGGATCTACAATGCGACGGCGCGGTGCAATTGGTGGAGAGTTTCTGCAGCAGGGCTTCGCCTACACGCAGTCGGGAGGGAGAGAGAGAGGAGGGCAGCAGGGCGACTGGCTTGAGGGGAAGGTGTGGGGGGGTGGTGCGCCCCCAGACCTCTTTATATAGAGGGATGGGCGGCAGCCCTAGCCCCTCCCCCAAGTCCAAAACCGGCGGCCAAGGAGGAAGAGTGGGGGGCAAGGAAACCCCCCCCTTCTAGAAGGTCCAATTAGGGTTTATCCCTTCTTGGCCGGCTGGGCCCTATGGGGCCTTGTGCCCCTAGACCAATGCGGCCAGGGCACTCCCTCATAGGCCCATGCCCCCTCCCGGAAGGTGGGTCCACGTTGGTCCCCTTCCGGAAGGTTCTAGAAGCTTCCGATACAATACCGATTAACCCGGAACAATTCCGAACTCCAAAAACTGCACTGCCTTATATGAATCTTATTCTCCGGACCACTCCGGAACCTCTCGTGATGTCCTGGATCCCATCCGAGACTCCGAACAAAAACTCATAAGCCAATTATCCAATCTATCCTAGCGTCGAGGCACGTTAAGTGTGTGACCCTTCGGGTTCGAGAATATGCAGACATGATCTTCTATCAATAATCAACAGCGGGGTCTGGAAACCCATATTGACTCCCACACATTCATCGATGATCATATCGGATGAACCACGATGCTAGGATTCAATCAATCCCATATATATATTCCCTTCGTCTCGCGATATTTTACTTGCCCGAGATTTGATCATCGGTACCGTCATACCTAGTTCAATCTCGTTCACAGCAAATACTTTACTCATTCCGTAATCCGATATCACTTTCTAATTAACTCCTTAACCACATGCTTGCAAGCGGTGTTGATATCGATTACCGAGTGGGCCCGAAGTATATCTCTCCGACTTGGGAGGGACAAATCCCATCTCGATACATACAACCCAACAGGTACTTTCCGATCACCTGAGAGACACCTTTATGATCACCCTCTCATAGGATGACGTTGGATGACCTCAAAGCTTTCTTCCGATACCAGGGAGTTGTATTATCTCATGGTCTAAGGAATACAATATTTGACATAAGAAAAGCTTCACAAAGATGAACATGATGACACGATCTAATTGCTACGCTTAGTTTGGGTCTGTCCATCATATCATTCTCCCAATGATATGATCTCATTATTAATCGACAACTCATGTCCATGGTTAGGAAACCTTAACCATCATTAATCAATGAGCTAGTCCATAGATGCGTACTAGGGACACGGTGTTATTCACAAACCACACAAGTATTAAAGTTTCCGCTTAATACAATTCTAGCATGGAATATAAACATTATCATGAATAAGAATTATAATAATAACATCTTTATTATTGCCTCTAGGGCATAATTCCAACACTTCTCTCCTTCATAGTGTAACACCCTCAGAATCGACCCTATGCAAGTTTCAGCGCTTCCCGCCAAACCCGCATAGAAACGATTCAAAGGTGCCCACCAGGCACTTTCGTGCGGGTGGAAAACGAAGTAATAACATTACACAACAGTCCTCGATGGGACCCACAGAACAGATATATACAACAGCGACTCAATGAGTCAAGAATACAGATATAATATACAAAGATCCAAATCACCTTGAAAACGATAGAGCGTCCAGCTACGGACAAGATGCAAATGGGGCTAAGAGCCCTGAAGAGTAACCAATGGCGTCCATAACCCTGCCCAGGCCAAGCCGGAAGGGTAACCCTGCTAACGACGTCGATCTCAAAACCTGCTTAAACAAAAGGGGTGCCGAGAAAGGGCAAAGGAAAAAGAGGAGCGTCAGTACTGAGGCCAGTACACGGCGAGGCTAGAATTCGGCGGTCCTCGCCTACACAGGTATGGTGGACTGAGCGGCAACGCGTCATGCACTAAACAACCTATAGAGACTCGATACAACTAGCGGTTATCAGAGAGGGGTAAGAAAGACCTATCCGGGACCAACCTGATTCTAACACCAAACAAACCCATCCTAGTATTCCCCCTCGAGACCAAACGAGGAAGTCAACCGAGGAACTCACACAGTTGGCAGTTTTACTCATTCCGTTATCGTTGCAGCAATTACTAGTCAGGTATAGATAATCATCTTGATAAAATAAGCAGTGGGCCGTTTTAGTTAACCATTCGGTTGTAGTTGCAACACTTACTAGTCAGATACAATTAGCATGAGATATCCCAAAACCCAGCAGTTGTCGGTACTTTTATTTAGCCATTCCATTGTGGTGAAGCTGATTACTAGTCATGTCGGATACAAGTCGATTTATAATAGTAAACTTTAGTTATAGTTGTCTATGATCGAGACATGTGCTCCAAGTCGTCCATAACCGCGGACACGGCTTCTCGAAAAGATTTGACCCTGCAGGGGTGCACCAAAGTATCCACAAGCACTTCGACCCTTTTTGCCAGATCAGTTAACATACACCCATCGGTATGTCGGCGGGGCCTAAGTCACAACGTTTCCAGACCCAAAGCAAGCACGGGGGGCCACCCCACTAAGTAGACCCGCAACGAAGTCGACCGGTCTCCGAGACGGACTCAGGGTTTGGGTAGACGGCTGTGAACGACTGGGAACCCAAAACTGGGCTTGTCGACACCGTGAAATCGTGTCCCGATCCTAAACAGTACAGGTGCTATCCATCGCACAATCGTAAATAAAGCAGTAAAGCATGGCATAAGTACAGGATAGTAATAAAGCCCCAAACTACTTGTGGCCCCCAGTACAGTACTTTGAAATCAGGTACTAATCGATGGGGGCCCATATCTCCCCACCTGTGGTTAGCGCGCTCGATCTCGGAACAGGTGTCAAGAACTCGGGGTCCTACGGTACACAAGTGGACGGTTAACAACCAAATAACATCTATTTCCCACCTGTGCCTCTGCTTACCTACTTCAATTTTAGTTATTAAACAGTAATTGAATCAAACGATAATTAAAGCCATGGTCATCTCCAACATTAAACATGCGGCAAAACTCCAACAACTGTGGTACTTGACGACACGCAACAGCACTTGAGCAAGCGACTACGACGCGCAGGTCCAACTATCTACCAAACAACAGTTAATAGGAGGTGTCCAAGGCAATATAAGGCTGCAAAGGATATCACGGGTACGACAACTAGAGCACCGCAACACAGATAGCAATAGATCAACAGGAGGGAATAAATACTATAAAAGTAAGATAGGTAGAAAGGGGGATATGCTCGCCTGAAAAACATTGCCGAAGGTTCATCCGAAGGTCGGGTCGACACTCGCATCAACTCAACGGCCTTATCCGCGAAGAACCAAAACACTAGAATAAACACCGGATGCAATATTTAATACTACGGCAAAAGATCGGGCATGATGCATGCATGATGTATGACATGGCAAGGGTGCAATGCAATTAGGCAATATTAAGCGGAACCAGGGTCCCGACAATTAATTAAACGGTTCATGTTGTTTAGAAACCCCGCAATTTAAATGTTGTCTTAACAAGGCAAAAGATAGCACCGGTTCGCTACACAAATTTAAATGGGACTAATATAAGACTAGATTCGCCCGCATATGGATCCCATATTTAATTAGGTTAATCGGCATAAGGCCCCCAAACCACATGACAATATGCATGCAAGCATGGCAATTTAATCTGCAACAAGTTATATATTTCATTTATAAAATAGGGGCTCGGAGAAAGGTCACACATTAGGGTTAGGCGATCTTGGTTCCGGGGTTCGGGGTTCGGTCTCAGGGTTCCGGGTTCGACGGGATCGGCCCCAGGGTCGGATACAAGATGACGAGCTTGGCGTTCCGGGAAGAAGGACTTGGCGTCCTGCGTTGGTGTCGATCTTGTCGTTGCGAAGATCTTGTCGGGTCCGCGCCATCAAGTCGTTCTTGGCAATCGGGGTGAAGAACTTGGCATCCTCGAGGAAGTACTTGTCGTATCCGTGAAGAAGATCATGTCGGTCCACGGGGTTCGGGCTCGACAATCGGACTCCGGGAACGGGTCTTGGTGTTCCATGCGGAAGATCTTGTAGCTCCGGTGCCGAGGGTTCGGTCTCGGGGATCGGTCTTCGGATCTAGGGTTGGATAACCTGGCGTGTCGGGATCCATGAAGAACTTGGTGTTCCATCTTGATTGACTCGGGGAAGGAGAGCTTAGCAGCGAAGTGTGCATAGCATCAGGCGTCCTTGTCAGCATCAGAGGCGAAGGTAGCTGATGTGGTGTCCTTAACACCACCTCTTAACACGACCATACCCACAAATTTGTTGACAGGCAGCACACGCCAGGGGTAGCAGCAGCATCTCACGGAGACAAAACACATCAGCGGAAGGCAGCGGCCGAGCTCCGACGGCGGGCAGCGAGGCGGCCATAGCGCCAGCAGGGAGGGAGGCGAAGGAGCTCCAGGTTGAAGGGGAGCTTGGCGAGGACGGAGGCCATGGTGGCGTCGAAGAGGGTGCTCGCTGGGGAGACCGGCGGACAGAGGGGGGAAGAGGACGTCAAGCGGCAGCGCGCGCTGGAGAGCTCGCGCGGAGTGGGGGACGGCCAAAGAGGGTCCAAGGGCATCGGTGCC
Source organism: Avena atlantica (assembly GCA_910589765.1). Taxonomy (NCBI): domain Eukaryota; kingdom Viridiplantae; phylum Streptophyta; class Magnoliopsida; order Poales; family Poaceae; genus Avena; species Avena atlantica. Next base: position 510,240,647 of record OU342733.1, on the reverse strand, counting down.
GAGCTTGCTGCAGGCGTCGGCGCTCACGGAGTGCCGGAGATGCAGGCACGGCGGCGCCTGGAGGAGCGGCTGACGGCGGCCGGCGAACAAGGGCGTCGTCGACGAGCAAGTCCCGAGCGGCGGCGCGGCCTACTGGCCGGATGCGGGTAGAGCGCGCAGGGAGGGGTGGTCCCGAGTGGCGGTCGCCGGAAGGGGAGGGGGGTCGCCGGCGGGCGCGGTGGTGCAGAGAGGCGGGAAGGGGGCGTGCCGGCGCAGAGGACGAGGGAGGCGAGGTCGACCGGCGGCGGGGCTCTGGCGGAGGCGATGGGGACGAAACGGAGGAGGGGGCCGCGGGGAGGAACTGGCGGCGGCGGAAGGAGGACACGGCCGGGTGACGCGGCTCGGGCTCGAGGAGGAGAGGGCGGGGCGGAGGCCGGGGCTTGGCGCAGGTGGACGCTGGCGACGGCGCGTGACCGGCGAGGTGAGGGAGGGCCGGCGGCGGAGGGAGAGAGAGAAAGGCGGGGAGGTGGCCGAGGGTGAGCGGGGAGGAAGAGAGAGGAAGGCGCCGGGCGCGGGGTGGGGTCCACGCGGACGCGCCGGGGTTGGTGGGGTTGACCGAGGGGAGAGCGCGGTTGTGAGATGGAGAGGTGGGTCCGGGGTGGGGCCAGGGGGAGCTGGTGGGGTGGGAGCGTGCGTGGTGTGCGTGCTGTGTGTGTGCGTGAGTGGGTTTCAGGGGGTGGGGAGAGGTCAGGATGAGGTGGCAAAGTTTGATAGGGTGGGGGGAATGGCCAGGGTGACGTGGCGGCATGGGGTTGGAGGGAGTGAGGTGGAGGGGGCTGGGTAGGTTAGGACTAGGTAGAAAAGGGTTTGGGGTGGACCGTTTTTGTACTGGGGGTGGTCGACTGGGTCGGGTCGGCCCGTTCGACTGCCCCCTAAAAATAATATAGGTTTTTATTTAATTTAAAAATAACTTTTGTAATTAGTTTTAGACAAACAAAATATCCGGAAACATCCGGGGTTTTAATTTGAAATAGAAGGAGGGCTAGTTTTAGAAAACAATAGACTTTCGCAACATAGTTTCCAGTAAAAATATGCATGATGATGTCATGATGATGCAATGCACAAAATCAACGCGATTTTCTAGTAGTGGTTTTGCGGGATGCCACAATTCGACACCACTAACAATGGATCTCGCCCTCGAGATCCGCCTCATGGTACCGGGAAGACGGGCGGCGATCTGAATCTCCTCGCTTCGTGTAGATCCTCGCAACACCACTAACGAGGGTTCCTTCTTCATGTTGAAATTGGCGACACCGCCAACAATGGTCGGGCTCACGTCCATTGAGAGAACACTCCGGAGAAACAAAGGACGGAGGTAGAGGTATCCAAAAGATAAGGCGACCTCTAACTTCCACGGAATGAGTATAATTGCATCGATCCACCGACTCAATGTACAAGAGCGAATGATAAGAGTAGTCGGATGGTGATCAGTCCATCGTGCACCCAAAGCATTACTCTGCACATGAATAGAAGAATTATGCAACCAACTCTCAGAATTCAGACTGAAGCTCTCGACAAACGAGGTTCAGAAACAAAGGAGTGATGCAGACTCTGCATCGGATCTGGCGTAGATGATGTCGTCGCGTCGGAAAACACCGGAAGGCACGAGAAGGAACAAAGAGAAGTCCACCAGACGAAGGATTCCTCGGATAGCATGAAGACCAGATGTAGCAACACCGTTACCAAAGGAGGAAGTGAAACCCTGAAGGTACGATGGAACCCAACCACGAGAAATCCTGGACTCGAAGAGAGAGAAGAGAGCGGATTCAAAACACGCAGAGGTAAGAAGGGAATAGCAGAGGGGTAAGGAGTAAAATCACACCTAATCAGAACTATCCAACCGATTTTTCAAAAATAGTTTTGACACTCTACTTCGGCCGTTAGCTAGGTTATCCTACAGGCTGGACTTGTGGGGTATCGCAACTACTGAGCTCTGATACCACTCTGTAACACCCTCAGAATCGACCCTATGCAAGTTTCAGCGCTTCCCGCCAAACCCGCATAGAAACGATTCAAAGGTGCCCACCAGGCACTTTCGTGCGGGTGGAAAACGAAGTAATAACATTACACAACAGTCCTCGATGGGACCCACAAAACAGATATATACAACAGCGACTCAATGAGTCAAGAATACAGATATAATATACAAAGATCCAAATCACCTTGAAAACGATAGAGCGTCCAGCTACGGACAAGATGCAAATGGGGCTAAGAGCCCTGAAGAGTAACCAATGGCGTCCATAACCCTGCCCAGGCCAAGCCGGAAGGGTAACCCTGCTAACGACGTCGATCTCAAAACCTGCTTAAACAAAAGGGGTGCCGACAAAGGGCAAAGGAAAAAAGAGGAGCGTCAGTACTGAGGCCATTACACGGCGAGGCTAGAATTCGGCGGTCCTCGCCTACACAAGTATGGTGGACTGAGCGGCAGCGCGGCATGCACTAAACAACCTATAGAGACTCGATACAACTAGCGGTTATCAGAGAGGGTAAGAAAGACCTATCCGGGACCAACCTGATTCTAACACCAAACAAACCCATCCTGGTATTCCCCCTCGAGACCAAACGAGGAAGTCAACCGAGGAACTCACATAGTTGGCAGTTTTACTCATTCCGTTATCGTTGCAGCAATTACTAGTCAGGTATAGATAATCATCCTGATAAAATAATCAGTGGGCCGTTTTAGTTAACCATTCGGTTGTAGTTGCAACACTTACTAGTCAGATACAATTAGCATGAGATATCCCAAAACCCAGCAGTTGTCGGTACTTTTATTTAGCCATTCCGTTGTGGTGAAGCTGATTACTAGTCATATCGGATACAAGTCGATTTATAACAGTAAACTTTAGTTATAGTTGTCTATGATCGAGACCTGTGCTCCAAGTCGTCCATAACCGCGGACACGGCTTCTCGAAAAGATTTAACCCTGCAGGGGTGCACCAAAGTATCCACAAGCACTTCGACCCTTTTTGCCAGATCAGTTAACATACACCCATCGGTATGTCGGCGGGGCCTAAGTCACGACGTTTCCAGACCCAAAGCAAGCACGGGGGGCCACCCCACTAAGTAGACCCGCAACGAAGTCGGCCGGTCTCCGATACGGACTCAGGGTTTGGGTAGACGGCTGTGAACGACTGGGAACACAAAACTGGGCTTGTCGACACCGCGAAATCGTGTCCCGATCCTAAACAGTACAGGTGCTATCCATCGCACAATCGTAAATAAAGCAGTAGAGCATGGCATAAGTACAGGATAGTAATAAAGCCCCAAACTACTTGTGGCCCCCAGTACAGTACTTTGAAATCAGGTACTAATCGATGGGGGGCCCATATCTCCCTACCTGTGGTTAGCGCGCTCGATCTCGGAACAGGTGTCAAGAACTCGGGGTCCTACGGGACACAAGTGGACGGTTAACAACCAAATAACATCTATTTCCCACCTGTGCCTCTGCTTACCTACTTCAATTTTAGTTATTAAACAGTAATTGAATCAAACGATAATTAAAGCCATGGTCATCTCCAACATTAAACATGCAGCAAAACTCCAACAACTGTGGTACTTGACGACACGCAACAGCACTTGAGCAAGCGACTACGACGCGCAGGTCCAACTATCTACCAAACAACAGGTAATAGGAGGTGTCCAAGGCAATATAAGGCTGCAAAGGATATCACGGGTACGACAACTAGAGCACCGCAACACAGATAGCAATAGATCAACAGGAGGGAATAAATAATATAAAAGTAAGATAGGTAGAAAGGGGGATATGCTCGCCTGAAAAACATTGCCGAAGGTTCATCCGAAGGTCGGGTCGACACTCGCATCAACTCAACGGCCTTATCCGCGAAGAACCAAAACACTAGAATAAACACCGGATGTAATATTTAATACTACGGAAAAAGATCGGGCATGATGCATGCATGATGTATGACATGGCAAGGGTGCAATGCAATTAGGCAATATTAAGCGGAACCAGGGTCCCGACAATTAATTAAACGGTTCATGTTGTTTAGAAACCCCGCAATTTAAATGTTGTCTTAACAAGGCAAAAGATAGCACCGGTTCGCTACACAAATTTAAATGGGACTAATATAAGACTAGATTCGCCCGCATATGGATCCCATATTTAATTAGGTTAATCGGCATAAGGCCCCCAAACCACATGACAATATGCATGCAAGCATGGCAATTTAATCTGCAACAAGTTATATATTTCATTTATAAAATAGGGGCTCGGAGAAAGGTCACACATTAGGGTTAGGCGATCTTGGTTCCGGGGTTCGGGGTTCGGTCTCAGGGTTCCGGGTTCGACGGGATCGGCCCCAGGGTCGGATACAAGATGACGAGCTTCACGTTCCGGGAAGAAGGACTTGGCGTCCTGCGTTGGTGTCGATCTTGTCGTTGCGAAGATCTTGTCGGGTCCGTGCCATCAAGTCGGTCTTGGAAATCGGGGTGAAGAACTTGGCATCCTCGAGGAAGTACTTGTCGTATCCGTGAAGAAGATCATGTCGGTCCACGGGGTTCGGGCTCGACAATCGGACTCCGGGAACGGGTCTTGGTGTTCCATGCGGAAGATCTTGTAGCTCCGGTGCCGAGGGTTCGGTCTCGGGGATCGGTCTTCGGATCTAGGGTTGGATAACCTGGCGTGTCGGGATCCATGAAGAACTTGGTGTTCCATCTTGATCGACTCGGGGAAGGAGAGCTTAGCAGCGAAGTGTGCATAGCATCAGGCGTCCTTGTCAGCATCAGAGGCGAAGGTAGCTGATGTGGTGTCCTTAACACCACCTCTTAACACGACCATACCCACAAATTTGTTGACAGGCAGCACACGCCAAGGGTAGCAGCAGCATCTCACGGAGACAAAACACATCAGCGGAAGGCAGCGGCCGAGCTCCGACGGCGGGCAGCGAGGCGGCCATAGCGCCAGCAGGGAGGGAGGCGAAGGAGCTCCAGGTTGAAGGGGAGCTTGGCGAGGACGGAGGCCATGGTGGCGTCGAAGAGGGTGCTCGCTGGGGAGACCGGCGGACAGAGGGGGGAAGAGGACGTCGAGCGGCAGCGCGCGCTGGAGAGCTCGCGCGGAGTGGGGGACGGCCAAAGAGGGTCCAAGGGCATCAGTGCCGAGCTTGCTGCACGCGCCGGTGCTCACGGAGTGCCGGAGATGCAGGCACGGCGGCGCCTGGAGGAGCGGCTGACGGCGGCCGGCGAACAAGGGCGTCGTCGACGAGCAAGTCCCGAGCGGCAGCGCGGCCTACTGGCCGGATGCGGGTAGAGCGCGCAGGGAGGGGTGGTCCCGAGCGGCGGTCGCCGAAAGGGGAGGGGGGTCGCCGGCGGGCGCGGTGGTGCAGAGAGGTGGGAAGGGGGTGTGCCGGCGCAGAGGACGAGGGAGGCGAGGTCGACCGGCGGCGGGGCTCTGGCGGAGGCGATGGGGACGAAACGGAGGAGGGTGCCGTGGGGAGGAACTGGCGGCGGCGGAAGGAGGACGCGACCGGGTGACGCGGCTCGGGCTCGAGGAGGAGAGGGCGGGGCGGAGGCTGGGGCTTGGCGCAGGTGGACGCTGGCGACGGCGCGTGACCGGCGAGGTGAGGGAGGGCCGGCGGCGGAGGGAGAGAGAGAGAAAGGCGGGGAGGTGGCCGAGGGTGAGCGGGGAGGAAGAGAGAGGAAGGCGCCGGGCACGGGTGGGGTCCATGCGGACGCGCCGGGGTTGGTGGGGTTGACCGAGGGGAGAGCGCGGTTGTGAGATGGAGAGGTGGGTCCGGGGTGGGGCCAGGGGGAGCTGGTGGGGTGGGAGCGTGCGTGGTGTGCGTGTTGTGTGTGTGCGTGAGTGGGTTTCAGGGGGTGAGAGGCGGCGGGTGTGGGGAGAGGTCAGGATGAGGTGGCAAAGTTTGATAGGGTGGGGGGAATGGCCAGGGTGACGTGGCGGCATGGGGTTGGAGGGAGTGAGGTGGAGGGGGCTGGGTAGGTTAGGACTAGGTAGAAAAGGGTTTGGGGTGGACCGTTTTTGTACTGGGGGTGGTCGACTGGGTCGGGTCGGCCCGTTCGACTGCCCCCTAAAAATAATATAGGTTTTTATTTAATTTAAAAATAACTTTTGTAATTAGTTTTAGACAAACAAAATATCCGGAAACATCCGGGGGTTTAATATGAAATAGAAGGAGGGCTAGTTTTAGAAAACAATAGACTTTCGCAACATAGTTTCCAGTAAAAATATGCATGATGATGTCATGATGATGCAATGCACAAAATCAACGCGATTTTCTAGTAGTGGTTTTGCGGGATGCCACACATAGTCGCCTATATTTTCCTCCATAGACGTCTATGGTGGTGCAACCCTTTCCACCTCCACCATGGACCCGGTAAGTGTTTACCCAACCCCACATCGCTCTCTTTTCAGCACCACTGCCAGCTTTGGTTTCAGTTCACTTACATGTTGTGATCTTAGGTTTCGGCTCAAGTTCTTTTATTCCATTCGTGCATGTGTAGTACATTGATGAAATAGAAATAAAACCGTTAGAGTAGTGCAGAAATGGATCCGGTGTTGGTAGTCTATCTCGTGTATTATGTTCCCTCTTTGCTATTTATTTTTCTCCCTATTTGCATGCAATTTTAGTTGGATAGGATAGCATTAAGATGGATGCGCTGAAGAGCATCTATCTTTATTCTTCTTTTGGGTGGTACATGTTCTTTTGGATGATAATCATAAATGTTATCATATATTCATTTTTAGTACAATTCGAGAGCGTTAGAATGATTTTGTTGGTACATACAATCCTATAAGAACTTGGATACTTAAGAGTGGATTTGTTGGTTTGAAGTGCCCTGATATGTTTTTTCTCTTAAAATATTCCGTTATACAACTATTGAAACACGCCTACCAATTAGATAATGGTGCTATTGTCGTAATGATAATTAGTTCTGACATTATTCCCAGACCGAAGTATGTCTTCCTATAGATGTTAATGTCCTTCTCACTGTAGGTGACCTTTGTCAGCCTATATGGAAGCTCATATCTTCAACATGCTTTAGTTCGAATTGTATACAAGTTGCAGGTATAGATAGACGAGTAACAACTAAAGGAGTTTCAGCGTTAGTTATGAGATCATCTGGGTCTTAAATTATATAGACCAATGAACAAAACTATATCAGTGTTCCATCAAAATTTATGAAGATGCCACGTGTTTTTTTATTTTTACTTGCTGAGTGTCCCTATTCTCTGAATGTGATGTCTGCTTGTGTCATGTTCTGTTCTGCAGGTTGCGCTCCGTGGCTGCCGGTGCTTGCCGCGTTTGTTGTCGTCTTTGGCGGTTGGGTCTGCCTCTTTTTTTATTCTGCAAGGTCTGCTATTTTGCCTATTTGGTTATTTTGGGATGAGATATCAGTGGAATTTATTGATGGTGTTGTTTCGGATGAGTTGCCTGCTGTGGAGCTGATCCTTTGGCCTATACTCTGGTGTGTGAGTTCATGGTGCATGGTTGCTGCAGGCAGATCTTCAGAGTTCTATAAAATGGCCTCTCTTAGCTGCTAGAGGTATAGTAGGGTTTAGGTCTCAGTCATTGATTGATGAAGGATCGTTCGGTCTTAATACAAATAATGATAATAAGGTAACAAAAATATGATTTGTATCTCACAAAATCAGTGGCTCCATACCCCTCTAAAATTAACAGGAATGCTACATTGCTAGCGTGTTAAACTGTCGGCCATGTGCGTTTTAATCTTCATATCTTTATCAGGCACTTCCCCATAAAAAAATTTCTATCAAATATGCAAGATATGATATTAGGTAACATCTAAATATATAGCAGCATCAAGGGACATTAAGTTCACACCAACTTAAAACAGATTGGGTTTGGATATGTGAACACTTATTGCCGTAAGTTACTGTCAAGTTTGAACATCTGAACAACTGTTCCCGATAAATTACCTTCAGTTTACCTAGATGTTTGGAAAGGTTAGTGTACCTACCCACATCCATATACTCCCTTCGGCCCATATTAATTGACTCACATTTGTCTAGATTTAGATGAATCTAGACACTATTTAGTATATAGGTTCATTCAAATTTTGACAATCCAAGTCAATTAATATGGGTCGAAGGGAGCATTTCATTTGCAAATGACTTTATCAAAAAGTTTGTGAACAACTTGGTAGAAAAACAACCTTTGTTCATCATGCGGTATGTGTGCCTCCATTAACAATTTAACTTTATTTAGGTTTTTAGTGATAATGGATAGTTGAATTATCGGGGTAAACTGATGACCCAATATAGTCTAGGACCACTGTAAAATTTCTCTCATTTTCATCTCCGAGACATGTGTAAACAAGGTAGGGATGTCAGGTGAAGAAAAAACCTGTCAAACGTTGATGCCTTCTTCTCAATAGATAGAATAAAATAGTTATAGCTACCGGCTCTCACCCATGTTTGCTCTTTCAAGCTTCCTAATCCGTACACATCTAGGCAGAACATGCTGCAGCAGGTATGGATGTCATTGGAGCTGTCCATACATCATGTCCACACGGTCAGGCAAGACCCAGACAGATACGTGGGTGTGTAAAAGTGGTTGTTCTCGCAGAAGATATCTTTCCGAAAATGGGTTACCTTCTATGACGAGACCACTCAAACTGACCATGGTCCAATAAAGAAGAAGTGATGATGTTTCTGCGTTACCATTGGATCGTTAGTATCGAGGACCTCAATTAAATTGATAAGATCCGATAGAGAGGCAAAGCAATGGCAGAAACTTTCCAGCAACTTTTCTAGGACGGCGTAGCAAACTACCATGCCAAGATCATGTGTGCCAGGTAAGCGTGCGCATCATTTGTGCCCAATACAATAATCTTCTGGTTTTCCAACCTCAATATTCAGAGACCAAACTGCCCCTTGCAAATAGCAAGGTGAGTTTGTCCCGGTGCACCAGAGGGAGGTAACCTAGAGGCTGCTTCTCGGAAAGATACCTGTTAAAACTCGAAGCTAATTTAAATCTACATACTGTTTCCACGACTGTACCATGGTGTTCAAAGACCGGGCTAATAACTACTCCCTCAGTCAGGAAATAAGTGACTCACAATTATCTAGATTTGCATTAGAACAAGATGCTTCCACAAGAGCATGCCACTAGCAAACACTCTACATGAATTGGAAGAAAGGTGTCTTAACCCTCTAATCATATTCTTTTGAGCTGAGAGTTGTGTTGAATCATGTAACTTAAATCAAATCTTTACTCCTTTTACTTTAAACTATGTGATAGACAAAACTTGGTACGCTCCCCAAGGAATGACGGCAATCACTTTGATCAGCCGAGGTGAAGGGCATAGCTCAAGAGGACACCCTGGTCTTTACCTATATCGGTGACTCGGCGATGGAAGTGTCAGTGTCAGTCTTCGACCGTAACTGATATAAGAAGATGGCATGAACCATTTACTGTAGTAAGCAACTCCTTCATACACGGGCACGGTAACAAGACATGTTTGGTAGCCGTCATCACCATAGCAGAGCTGATACTCTGCCTGGCAGCACCACACGATGTCAACCTTTGAGTCTTAAACGTATTGTTAGCAGAATTCGGAATGTGGCGCTAGCTGCTAATTAGTACCATGCCCAAGTCTACTCGCTGTCTGTATCCTGTATGTATGTCTGCAAAGAAAACTATTGTCTTGATTTATATTTAGCTCCTATTATCTCTCTATGCTGTGAACGTTGCATCCTTCAAAACACCATGCATGGAACACCTACCTTTTAGGTTACACACGTCAATGGGAAAGACACAAGCACCTTGATTCTGACATTGTAGCCACGCTATGCCGAAACGAGTTGTAGATGGCGCGTCGAAGCGCGCTTTTCCTCGCAGTAAGAGTTGAATCTTAGAGAGGACGGTGGGCTGGCACGCACAATGACAAAATTATAAGAAAAAAGGAATCAAAGAGCATAAGCATGTGCGCCTGAGAAAAAAAAAAGAGAATGATAGCCCCACGCGTCCTAAGGAAAAGAAAATACCAATAACTACACGTTGGTCGTGACTAGACCATAGCCGGGACAAAACGTAATTAATATGTTACATGCTGATTAGTAAACATGATGTTCCGTTTCAAAAAAAAAAGAATATGCTGCTCCACCTGCGCATGTGTTACCATGCTGCGCGGAACATGAGAAAAGAATTTCGCCGTCCCTGTTAGACATGTATGTCAAACTATTAAACCAGGGGTATTTAGGTCCGGCTGAAAAAAATTAACGGAATCTTTTAATGGAACCGACGATAGTGTTATATAAGACAAAAAAAATTCAAAAGTGGTCATATAAGAAGTGAAAAAAATGTAGTGCCAAATAAGAAATCATACCGGAGAGTAGCGTAGAATAAAGAATTTTTTGTTGTTTTGCTCCCAGTGAAAGTACGCGCTACGCTGTTCTCAGTTTCTCAGCGACCGAAGAAACAAACCCAGGCCCAATCGGACTCGGGCAACCTGCGACGAACTGAATCCTTTCCAAATTTCAGGGATCGCTGTTCAAAACCGTGGCGCGCCAAGGTTTCCCTTCTTTCCCGCGCGCACGCGGCAGCCTAGCGCTCTCAACCTCCAACTGCTGTCCGGATCGGACTACGCAGCCGACCTCGCAAGCGCAGATCCACCAGCTTCCTCCCAAATCTCCCGTCCCCCTCAAACCCTAGCGCAGGCAAAGCAACCATGACGTCTCTGGTGGCTCCCTTTTCCGCTCAGAAGCCGCGCGGTTCCGCTGCCGCAGCTTCGTCGTTCCTCCGCGTGCCGGCGCCGGCGTGCGCGGATCGCGTCTGCGTCGACCCCTCCCGCGTCCTGATGCAAGCGGACGCCGCCGGGAACGGCAAGCGCCGACGCCGCCATGGAGACGGAGATTACGACGAGTCCCGCGCGAGCAAGAAGCAGGCGGTTGTGCGCGTCGCTTCTCCGGTCGCGCACCTTTCTTGCGCCAGGATCAGGCCGTTCGTGCGTGCGTCGCGCCCCAAGGAGGAGATCCAGGTCACGGCCCGCGCGGTGATCAAGAAGCACGACACGGGGGAGAGCATTTCTTGCAAGAAGATCGGGCCGGCGGTGCAGGCGTCGCGCCCCAAGAAAGAGACGGCGTCATCGACTCTGGTGAGCGCCCGCGCCGTCGCGCACGGCGTGATCGCGAAGCAAAAGGCCGGTGAGAACGTTCCGTGCAGCAGGATCAAGCCGACCGTGGCGAAGCAGCCGTCAGGCCTCAAGGACAAGACGAAGGTCCCTGCGCCCTCGGCATCCTCCGCAACGACGCCGTGAGCAAGACGAAGCCGGAGGCAGGCGAGCGCGTCCAAGCGACTGCCGCGACGAGCATCCCGCCGCTCTCTCACCCGACGTCCGCGACGAAGGCCCGCAGCGTCCTCCTGCGGAAGGAAGCGCACCGTGTGATCAAGACGAAGCAGGAGGCCAGCGAGCGCGTCCAAGCGACTTCAGCGAAGAGCACCCCGCAGATCCGGCTACCGGCGCCCGCGGCGAACCATCAGGATCCTTACGCCGCGCAGGATGCGGTACGCGCGGCTCTTGCCATCGCTTGCCAAGCTCGAGACAGGAGGCAGCAGAACGTCTACCGGCAGCAGAAGGAAGAAGCTCGCCGGGAGCTGGACAAGGTGGTGAGGACGGTCTTCTTCAACGACCCCTACATCACGCTCGACGACGTGCTCAAGCCCTGATCGTTCTATGCGGAGATTGTGTTTTAGTTCGTGCTACGTTTGTCGTTTGATGTGCTCAAACCTATGAATCTTTCCCTGATAATGTCTGTCGTCCTGGGAATTTTGCAGTTAGATCTTACTAGTGATTAAAACCATTGGGATATTGGCTGCGAGCCAATGGTTTCACTAATTATTCTGGTCTTACTGCCAATCTTGTCTGATGATGTATGTAACTTGTAAATAATACCCCCCTCTGACCCATATTAATTGACTTGGATTTGTTAAACTTTGGACGAATCTAAACACTATTTAATATATAGGTTCATTCAAAAATTAACAAATCCAAGTCAATTAATATGGGCCGGAGGGAGTATTATATATATCAATGAAGTTGTGAATTCTGCTTTTGTCTAAGAAAACAGTGGCATTCTGTCTTTGTTGAACTGGGTTAATGAAAGATCAATAGTGTCGTGTGTATATTTGCCTATTCCTAACTGAAATGATTCAGTTCCAAAACATAAGTGTCACACTTCCATTTTCTGACTGTTACCTGAACATGCTATATTGTCGCTTGTATTTTTTTAGGGGAATATTATGCTCAGGTTTTGCATATATCCTCATAGATTAGTTAGTCAGAATGGCAGCTGAATGCTGGAGTGGTTGATACAAACTTTGCGAACTTTTAGTACATCTTATTGTATGCTGGACTTACTTTAACCTGTAGTCACCCTTCTATCGTATTGTATGAATTTGCATAATTGTTCAGCAGCCAAAAAAAGCTATCAGAATAACTTAAGTTAGTTATCTATCAGAGTTTTATGGGCCTTCCAACCACGTTGAGTTGAACTGAGTACTTTGATGATTTTTTCTGCTATATGTATTTTGTTATATTTACCAGTGGCAAATCCTCTTTATGCATACAAGATCGATACGACGGCGTCAAATTTCCGCACACGGTGATACTGACTACAGCAGGTCTCAGTTTACCTCCCATACTGACCAAGTGCATTGTGGCTTCAGGATTTGGCTTGGTATCGACTCATGTGATGTCTTGATAGTGTACTGGACTCGAAGTGGTGCACTCTTAGTTAATTCTTGAATGGTTGCTATGGCATATGCCATTGTTTAAGTTCGACGTCTAAGTTACTGTACTGAACGTGTCTTAATATTCTGTTAAGCTTATACGGTCTCACTTGTTTCTTCAAACAAAATAGATAGAGCATGAGAGAGTGTTCACTTGATACTCTCCATGTTGGTAAGATATACTTGGGGTAGTGATGCGAGCAAGAGCCGAGTTACTCCATGCTTTGCCCTGCCTTGTAGCCTCGTAGCCTTGTAGGCCGCATTTGTCTCTGCGACTGATTAACTATTATATGCACGCATTTGTCAAGCTACCTCTGATTCGCATAGGAGTTATACAGGGAAAGAGCATTGATCTTGCAGGTGCTGCTCCGTTTCAAAGTGTAAACTACGAGAGCATGTCTCAGGATCTCACGAAACTTCAGATTAGGAGGCTTCAGTGTGATGCACTAACACAAAGCTAGCAGAGCACGTTTCAGTCAACAAGTAGTTGATCGGTCATCATTCTCTAGTATTTATACTCCAAGCTGGTGCTTGCAGATCGAGTTTTTTTTAAGTATCATTCTTTTCCCAAATATGCAAAATGTTGTCACTATTTTAATACTATTTCAGTAAGGGCCATTTCAAAGCACATGAGGTGGCAATCCAAAGTTTTCTTTAAAAAAAATTATTGTTCAAACATAGCAATATCACTAGATGTTTCATTTACGTGCCCACCATTTGTTTTCTCAAAACTTTGATCACCATGACTTGGTTATTTTGTCCACGTAGACACTATCTTTAGGGCATTGTACATTAGTTCTGACGCTGTGTGTCTGCAAGATCTCTCGATGTCACCTGTAGACAGCCCAACACACAACCTGTACAACAAGGAGTCAATTCAGCTGTCTAGAACCACTAGAATTTCACCTGCAGATCGATTGTATCCCTAGCCACGGACTCTGCCTTTTTTTGTTTTCTCTTCCTTCCACCTCTTTTGGTTTTCTACGTGGACAGTTTTATAGACAGATGAGTAGATACTACTGTATATGAACTTAGCAAAGAAGTTCACACCTAGGCCTCACATCCACCAAAACAACCCCCCATGTGGAAGGGGTAAAAGAAATTGCTTTTAGAGCTTTGAGATGTAATATAAGCAAAATTTATTATGATTAAAAAGTAAACTTCTGTTTTAAGATAGATCCAATGGTTGTGAGATGGCCGAACGAGGGCTCGCCCTGCCCAACCAATGTCTAGCGCTCGCCGTTATAATGGAGGTGTTAATGTGTGGTGTCTTGTCTGAAAATAAAATTACAATTCACCCTTTAAGAAAACATAGACAAAATAGATAATACTAGCTCCGTTTTTTAAATAAGGTGTACAAATTATTTATGAAAATCAAATGATGTAAATTTTGACCTAGTTTTTAAAAAACTCAACAGTTATAATACTCTAGAAATTTTTAGGTGTGTTTCATAACTATATAATTGGATTGATTTGACGTAAAGTTTTTTTGAAAGTAATCAAACTTTATATGGTTTGACTCTTTATTATCAAATTTTATAGGTCAAGGGAGTAAGAGCATCTCCATCGGGTCGACCCTACCCGTCCGAGCGGACGCGCGTGGCGCCCCAGCGACACGACTCATCCGGACGGATCGCGTCCGGCTCGACCTATTCATGCACCAAATCGGGGCAAGATTGTGTCAGCTCGGACGCGCACGGACAAAGGGTGTATCCTGTCAGTCGGCCAGGACCAGATGGCCCGCTGCTGGGCGCATTCACGGTGACGGTTGCGCGCCTGGCCGCAAACCACCGCCTTGACCGTCGCCTTCCTGTGGTCCTCCGTCGCTCGGTTCGCCAGGGTCTTCTCCATCTTGGCGGCCCAGTGGTCCCTCGCCTTCTGGTCGGCGAGCTCCGTCGCCAGGCGCGCGGCTTCTGCCTCAGCCGTGATCAACCATGCCGGAGCCGGAGCACCGTTGGGGCCGAATGCCAGCACCCCCGTGATCTACAGGGGGACGGCGATCGTCTCCTTCCCCTCCTCCTCCTCATCCTCCTATGGATGATCCATCTCCTCTCCCCTCCTCCTCGTCCTCCTCCACCTCCTCGGCGTCCTCCTCCACCTCCGTCTCCTCGCCGTCGACGAGAGCCCACACAGACACCTGACGAGGGTTCGACTCGTCAATGCCCATTGTTATGGACTTGGGTTTGGAGAAGATGGGGATGCTGGAGATCGCGACACGGTTAATAGACACACATCAAGGGGACACGATGTTTACCCAGGTTCAGGTCCCCGGAGGGAAAACCCTACTCCTGCTTGTCTGTTCTTGATTGATGGCGGAACCGAAGGTTATAGGGGGTGCGTAGATGCAATCTGGCGTGAGGTGTGTGTATGAGTTGGAGAGATCCTCCTCGACGTGCCCTCCTGGCCTTTATATGGGGATGCAAGGTCTCAGGTAGGTCGAGTTGGTTACAAGTTAGGGTTTCACCCTTCAAGATTCTATCTACCGCTTGACCGTGTTTTCTAAGGAGTCGAACTTCTACCGGGCTTGGGCCATCCGGAGTCTCCTTGGGCTTCGCGTTAATGATATGTTGGAAACGTATCTATAATTTTTGATGATCCATGCTTGTTTAGTACCTACTTTGCTTTACTTGTCTACACTTTGATGTGTTTTTACATGTTTTCTGGTACTAACCTATTAACAAGTTGCAACAGTGCCAGATGCATGTTTTTTTGTTGTTTTTTGTTTCAGAAAAGTTAATAAAGAAATATTCTCAGAATTAGACGGGACAAATATCAAAGTCAATTACTTTCCGTGGGGAACAAGAAGTACAGAGGGGAGCCGGAGGGGCCAGACCCACCCTAGCGCGGGTGGGCCTAGCCTTGTGCCTGGCTAGGGTTTGCCACCCCTGGCCGCCTCCTCGTCCTCCCCCTTCGCCTATAAGAAGCCTCCGACCCAAAAACCTTAGGGAAATCCAGAATAAATCCACGAAAATCTTTGTAGCGCCGCCGCCACCGAAGGGGAGATTCGGGGGACAGAAAGTCTCTGTGTCGGCACCCTGCCGGGACGGGGAAGTGCCCCCGGAGTCATCTCCATCGATCTCCACCATCATCTTCATCACTGTTGCTAATTCCCATGATGAGGAGGGAGTAGTTCTTCCTCGAGGCTAAGGGATCTACCGGTAGCTATGTGTTCATCTCTCTCTCTATGCATGATCTTGTTGTGGTCATGAGCTTTGTAATCAAGTAGATCAAGGCGGACTTTGAGGTGTGCTGTTATAGCCCTACCATGGATTAGAGTGTCCAACCGGAGAGTAGTTAAGAGTAGTATCATGAAGAGAGGATATTTATATAAGAGAGTGTTCACTAGTGAAAGTATGATCCCTAGGCCTTGTTGTAAACATTGAAACACCATTTGCTACTAGATCTGTTGCATGTTTGCTTGCTTTAGTATTTACCCCACCGTCAAGCTTTTTTCTGGCACCGTTACCACTTGTATTTCACTATCTCTTCGCCGACCTAGTGCACCTATATTGGGTGTGTTGGGGACACAAGAGACTTCTTGTATCTTGATTGCAGGATTGCTTGAGAGGGAATACCTTTGACCACTTCCTCCCTGAGTTTGATAAACCTTGGGTAATCCACTTAAGGGAAACTTTCTGTTGTTCTACAAACCTCTGCACTTGGAGGCCCAACAACTGTCTACAAGAATAGAAGTGCGTAGACATCAGTTAACAACAAGTCTTCGTGTGGGCCTTTACTGGGCTGGACCGGATATGCCAATGTTAGGTATCCGTAGGGCATATCCATGTCGGCCATAGCCACGTGCCCCTCCTCCTCCGCCGTGTCGGTGTCGTGCTCGCGCTGCGCCGCTTCTGCCTCACTGTGCGCTTTGGCGACGTGGCGAAGCTTGCAAACGGCGACCTTGGCGGCCTCCTTGGCCACCTCTTCCAGCATGGGCATGGCCGCCTTGTAGCGGATCTCACGGAGAGCCGCTGATGAGGCCTCCATGACCACCGCCTCCTTGGTGACGACGTGGTGTATGTCGCGCACCGCCCATTGGGCGGCCACCATGGAGGCCGACTCCACCACCCTATCTAGCGTCGCCTTGGACATACGATGTTCCTCCTCGAAGACCAACACCCGCACCTCGGTCATACGCCTAGCCAGCAACGTGGCCTCGAGGTGGATGTCGTCGATCTCCACCTCCGAGAAGCGGGTGTGGCACATCTCCCGAATCTTGGTCCAGTTGGCGATCTTGTGGCGAGGTATGGCTGCTGCTGGCTAACGCTTTTTTGGCCGCTAGTTTGCTCTTGTTTGGGCTTGTTGTCTCTGCCACGACGACGATCGTTTTTTATAGACCGCGACGAAGGTGGAAAACGGCCGGGGAGGCACGGGGAATTTTCTGGACGCATGAAACGTGGAACGTTGTCCACGCGGTAAGCCGCCGACGCTGATAGCCAACGTCGCGTCGGCATTAACATCCCATTACAAGGGTGTCAAAATGATGACAGCAGAGGAAAACAGACATATGGATCAGGCCGCTAGGCGCAGTTGACCAGAGAGGCCAAACCACGACCTAAAAACGACCACGAATCGACCCAAACGAATAGAAACGAACTATTTAAATCGACGGTTGGATCGGTCCGGTGGAGATGCTCTAAACGGATGGAGTTTTCTACAAACAGTGAGAGTCTTAGAGAATCTCCACTCGCCTACCCAGGAGGCCGATCCGGACGCCGAATTTTGGTCCGAACGCCGAATTTTGGTCCGAACGCCGAAAATTGGCCCAGTCGCGTACCCAAGAACTTGTTTTCGGACAGATTTCGCCCATTTTTGGTCCGGGCTACCCAGGCCGAACCTAGGTTTCCGGATACGCCCTGGGGGCGCCGGACTCAGCGATATCGGCGAAAAAAACAAAGCGGCGCGTGGACCCGCCGTGTCAGTGACGGAAGCCGAGTCGTCATCATCCTCGGAACCACGCGGCGACCGCCAGGCAATAACTGCCCGTCGCGTCGGCCACGCGTCGCCGAATTACGGCGCCACCGTCGCCGCCTCGTCTCCCGCGACGGACCGGCGGTCACTAAGTTCCCGCCGTTTCCACTTTTCCCGCCCTCGCCGCTACACCCCTCCCGCCCTCGCCGCCAGCCTCGGCCTTTATAAGCCGTACCCCCTCGCCGGAGATCTTCGCACTCTCTCACATCTCCCCCGACCCACAAGCCCTACTCCGGCGAGCTCTCCCCTTCCTCCTTCTCTCACCATGGGCGAACTCTACCCCGGCGACGGTGCTGCGGCGAACGGCTTCAGTCGGCGCTGTTGGAATTATGCCCTAGAGGCAATAATAAAGATGTTATTATTATAATTCTTGTTCATGATAATGTTTATATTCCATGCTAGAATTATATTAAGCGGAAACTTTAATACTTGTGTGGTTTGTGAACAATACTGTGTCCCTAGTACGCCTCTATGGACTAGCTCATTGATTAATGATGGTTAAGGTTTCCTAACCATGGACATGAGTTGTCGATTAATAATGAGATCATATCATTGGGAGAATAATATGATGGACAGACCCAAACTAAGCAAAGCAATTAGATCGTGTCATCGTGTTCATCTTTGCGAAGCTTTTCTTATGTCAAATATTGTATTCCTTAGACCATGAGATAATACAACTCCCTGGTATCGGAAGAAAGCTTTGAGGTCATCAAACGTCATCCTATGAGAGGGTGATCATAAAGGTGTCTCTCAGGTGATCGGAAAGTATCTGTTGGGTTGTATGTATCGAGATGGGATTTGTCCCTCCCAAGTCGGAGAGATATACTTCGGGCCCACTCGATAATCGATATCAACACCGCTTGCAAGCATGTGGTTAAGGAGTTAATCACAAAGTGATATCGGATTACGGAACGAGTAAAGTACTTGCTGTGAACGAGATTGAACTAGGTATGACGGTACCGGCGATCAAATCTCGGGCAAGTAAAATATCGCGAGACGAAGGGAATATATATATGGGATTGATTGAATCCTGGCATCGTGGTTCATCCGATATGATCATCGATGAATGTGTGGGAGTCAATATGGGTTTCCAGACCCTGGTATTGATTATTGATAGAAGATCATGTCTGCATATTCTCGAACCCGCAGGGTCACACACTTAACGTGTCTCGACGCTAGGATAGATTGGATAATTGGTTTATGAGTTTTTGTTCGGAGTCTCGGATGGGATCCGGGACATCACGAGAGGTTCCGGAGTGGTCCGGAGAATAAGATTCATACAAGGCAGTGCTGTTTTTTGGAGTTCGGAATTGTTCCGGGTTAATCGGTATTGTATCAGAAGATTCTAGAACCTTCTGAAAGGGGACCAACGTGGACCCACCTTCCGGGAGGGGGCATGGGCCTATGAGGGAGTGCCCTGGCCGCATTGGTCCAGGGGCACAAGGCCCCATAGGGCCCAACCGGCCAGCTAGGGTAAAACCCTAACTAGACCTTCTAGAAGGGGGGGGTTCCTTGCCCCCACTCCTCCTCCTTGTGGCCGCCGGTTTGGACTTGGGGAGGGGCTAGGGCAGCCGCCCACCCCTCTATATAAAGAGGGATGGGGCGCACCATCCCCCCACACCTTCCCCTCCAAAGCTAGCCGCCATGCTGCCCTCCTCTCTCTCTCCCTCCCGACTGCGTGTATGCGAAGCCCTGCTGCAGAAACTCTCCACCATATACATCACGCCGTCGTGTTGTAGATCCAATCCGTATCTCCACCATACTTGCTGGATCGAGGAAGGAGGAGACGTCGAGGTGCTGCACGTGTGCATCTCACGGAGGCACCGCCACTTGTGGTGCTAGATCGGATCGCGAGGAGGAGAAGCGAGTACGACTACATCACCCACGTTCCGACGAACGTTCCGCTGTGCGAATCTTCAAGGGTATGAAGATCTAATCCAATCTCTCTCGTTGTTTGCATCGTCTAGATTAGATCTTGGCTTCCCTCTGTTCGCATCCATAGAAAATTTTGATTTACTATGACGCGCAAGAAAGTCAGTGGTATCAGAGCTAGATCTATGCGTAGATGTGTTTCACGAGTAGAATGCAACATGGTTGTTGCGGGTGTTGATGTTTTCTGTTGCAAGCCTCTTGTTTGTGTTCTTCTTATGACGCGGGATAGTGAGATTTAAGCGGTCCAGGCCAACCTTACGCGACGTCGTTCGCGAGACCGGCTCCGCACTTGACGTGTGGCTTGTCCCACACATGCGGCTGGTGGATGTCAGTTTCTCTCACTATAGTTGTCATGGGATTAACACCGGAGTTTGGCAACCATAATATCACCGTTGTGGATTTCTGTAGGTAAGAAGCGTTCTTAGCATCTACTCCCATAAGCCACGTAAAACATGCAACAACAAAGTAGAGGCGTCTAACTTGTTTTTGTAGGAAGTGTTTTATGTGATATGGTATGGCCCAAGATGTGATGTGTATAATGTATGCGATGATCATGTTTTGTAATGTTTCACGACTTGCATGTCGATGAGTACACAACCGGAAGGAGCCATATGGTTGTCTTTATAATTGTGTATGACCTGTGTGTCAGCTTCTTATACGCCATGTAATAGTTTCACTTTATCGCTAAGTAGTTAGCAATAGTTGTAGTTGCTATTCGTGGTGGAGGCAATCATGGTGGAGTGATGGATATCATGCCGGCACGCACAAGATGGAGATCATTGCGCGAAGATTGGCTATACCATGTCACATAAAGTTATATGCATGTGATGTTTATCCTTTTATGTATCTTATTATGCTTAGATCGCGACGGTAGCATTATAAGATGATTCCTCACTTAAAGATCAAGATAAAAACTGTGTTCTCCCCAAGTATGCACCATTGCGAAAGTTTGTCGTGTCCAAGCATCACGTGATGAGCGGGTGCTATAGACTCTACGCTCACATACAACGGGTGCAAGCCAGTTTTTGCACACGCGGAAATACTTGGGTCTAACTTGACGAGCCTAGCATGTACAGACATGGCCTCGGAACACATGAACCAAAAGGTTAAGCATGAGTCATATGAATGATATGATCGACACTTCGTTGTCCACCATTGAAACCACATCTCTTCTCGTGAAGATCGGATTATGTGTAGTGAATTTGGATCATGTTCACTAAACAACTTGAGGGATGTTGAATTTAGTGGGAGTTCATATAGTAATTTGATTAAGTTGAACTATTTATCATGAACATAGTCTAAATTGTACTTGCAAATACTGTAGATCAAATGGCTAAGTCCAACTTCAACTTCAACGTTTTTTCTGAGAAGGAAAAGCTTAAAAACAATGGGTCTAACTTCACCAATTGGTTCCGCAATCTAAGAATCATTCTCTCTGGCGGTCAAAAGGACTATGTCCTTGGGAAAGCGTTAGGTGACCCCCTGCTGAAACTGCGTCGGCTGATGAGAAAGCTGTCTATCAGTCGCGCAAAGATGATTATGGTGTGATTAAGAGCACCATGTTGTTTGCTATGGAACCAGAACTTCAAAATCGTTTTGAAGACTATCCCGGGCCCTTTGAGATTCTCGAAGAGCTGAAAACCATGTTTCAGACTCAGGCCCGTTCTGAGAGATATGAGATCTCTGAGAAGTTCTTTAACTGCAAGATGGAGGAAGGGAGTTCCGCTAGTGAGCACGCCATTAAGATGACGGGCTACACTCAACGCCCTGAGCAACTGGAATGCACGATTCCAGAGGATCTCAAGATTGACAGGGTTCTGCAATCACTCCCTCCCAGCTACAAAAGTTTTGTAGTGACTCACAATCAGATTGGTTCCACTGATACGATCACCGAGCTCTTCGCAAAACTGAAGGCTGCGGAGGTGGACATCAAAAAGGATAATCATGTGTTGATGGTCAACAAGCCCACCTTCAAGAAAGGTAAGGGAGCAAAGAAGCCCTTCAAGAAGGGCGGCGGCAAGCGCACTGCCCCTGCTGAGAAGAAGCTCAGGTCTGGTCCTAAGCCGGACACTGAGTGCTTATATTGCAAGGACAAGGGTCACTGGAAGCGCAACTGTCCGAAGCACTTAGCGGACAAGAAGGCTGGCACCATCAAAGGTATATTTGATATACATGTTATTGATGTTTTCCTTACTAGCCCTCGTTGTAGTGCCTGGGTATTTGATACCGGTTCAGTTCCTAATATTTGTAACTCGAAACAGGAGCTACGGAATAGACGGCGGCTTGCGAGGGATGAGGTGACGATGCGCGTTGGCAACGGATCAAGAGTTGATGTGATGGCCGTCAGCACGCTCTCCTTAGTTTTACCTCGGGATTAGTTTTAAACCTCAGTAAATGTTATTATGTGCCTGCATTGAGCATGAACATTATTTCTGGATCGTGTTTGTTGCAAGACGGTTATTCATTTAAATCAGAGAATAATGGTTGTTCTATTTATATGAGTAACATCTTTTATGGTCATGCACCTATTGTGAATGGTTTATTTCTTCTAAATCTCGAAAGGGATGAAACACACATCCATAACATTGAGGCTAAGAGATGCAAAGTAGATAGTGATAATACTACTTATTTGTGGCACTATCGTCTAGGTCATATTGGTGTAAAACGCATGAAGAAACTCCATTCTGATGGACTTTTGGAGTCTCTTGATTTTGAATCATTTGACACATGCGAACCATGCCTCATGGGCAAGATGATCAAAACCCCGTTCTCCGGTATGATGGAGAGAGCAACGGACTTGTTGGAAATCATACATACCGATGTATGCGGACCGATGAGTGTTTCGACGCGCGGTGGATATCGCTATTTTCTCACTTTTACCGATGACTTAAGTAGATATGGGTATATCTATTTAATGAAACATAAATCTGAAACATTTGAAAAGTTCAAAGAATTTTAGAATGAAGTGGAGAACCATCGTAACCGAAAGATTAAGTTTCTACGATCCGATCGTGGAGGCGAATATTTGAGTTATGATTTTCTCACGCATCTTAAAGCAAGTGGAATCGTTTCGCAACTCACGCCACCCGGAACACCACAGCGCAATGGTGTGTCTGAACGCCGGAACCGAACCCTATTAGATATGGTCCGATCGATGATGTCTCTTACTGATTTGCCGTTATCATTTTGGGGTTATGCATTAGAAACCGATGCATTCACTTTAAATAGGGCACCATCTAAATCCGTTGAGACGACACCGTATGAACTGTGGTTTGGTGCTAAACCTAAGTTGTCGTTTCTTAAAGTTTGGGGATGCGAAGCTTACGTCAAGAAGTTGATGTCGGACAAGATCGAACCCAAAGCGGAGAAATGCGTCTTCATAGGATACCCTAAGGAAACTATTGGGTATACCTTCTACCATAGAACCGAAGGCAAAGTGTTTGTCGCAAAGAACGGTTCCTTTCTTGAGAAGGAGTTTCTCTCGAAAGAAGTGAGTGGGAGGAAAGTAGAGCTAGACGAGGTTATTGAACCTTCTCTTGAATTGGAGAGTAGCGCAGCACCTGAAATTGTTCCAGTGCCGCCTGCACCAACAATAGAGGAAGCTAATGACAAGGATCATAAAGCTTCGGACGATGCTGCTACTGAACGTCGCAGGTCGACAAGGTCGCGTGCCCCTCCTGAGTGGTACGGCAACCCTGTCTTGACTGTCTTATTGGTAGAAGACAGTGAACCTACGAACTATGAGAAAGCGATGATGAGCCCAGACTCTGAGAAATGGCTAGAAGCCATGAAATCCGAACTAGGATCCATGAGCGAAAACCAAGTATGGACTTTGGTGGACCCTCCTAGCGACCGTAAGGCCGTTGAATGCAAATGGATCTTCAAGAAGAAAACGGACGCGGATGGTAATGTTACCGTCTATAAAGCACGGCTTGTCGCAAAAGGTTTTCGACAAGTTCAAGGTGTTGACTACGATGAGACTTTCTCTCCCGTAGCGATGTTTAAGTCCATTCGGATTTTATTAGCAATTGTTGCGTTTTATGATTATGAAATATGGCAGATGGATGTCAAGACTGCGTTCCTCAATAGCAACATTGATGAAGAGTTGTATATGATGCAACCCGAAGGTTTTGTCGATCCTAAGGATGCTGATAAAGTATGCAAACTTCAGCGTTCCATTTATGGACTGAAGCAAGCATCTCGGAGTTGGAACCTTCGTTTTGATCAAGTGATTAAGAGCTTTGGATTTGTTCCAAATTGCTACGAAGTTGTATCTACAAGAAAGTGAGTGGGAGCTCGGCGACGTTTCTGGTACTATATGTGGATGACATATTGATTATTGGAAATGACATCAACATGCTTAACGATGTGAAGAGTTATTTGAACAAGTGTTTTTCAATGAAAGACATAGGTGAAGCTGCTTATATATTGGGCATCAAAATCTATAGAGATAGACAAAGACGCCTGATAGCTTTAAGCCAGAGTACATACCTAGACAAAGTTCTTAAAAGGTTCAGAATGGATAAGGCAAAGAAAGGTTCAGTGCCTATGTTGTCAGGTAAGATATTGAGCAAGGCTCAGTGTCCAGCTACGGTAAATGATAGGGAAGCTATGAGCAAAGTGGCTTATGCCTCGGCCATAGGTTCTATCATGTATGCCATGCTATGTACTAGACCGGATGTGTCCAATGCTCTTAGTTTGACGAGCAGATATCAAAGTGATCCAGGAGTGGAACACTGGACAGCCGTGAAGAACATCCTAAAGTACCTAAATAGGACTAAAGAAATGTTCTTAGTCTATGGCGGTGATGAACAGCTTGTCGTAAAAGGTTACGTCGACGCTAGTTTTGACACCGACAAGGATGATTCTAAATCTCAGACAGGATACGTGTATATTTTGAATGGAGGAGCTGTGAGCTGGAGAAGCTGGAAGAAAATCGTGATCGCGGGATCTACAGTAAAAGCGGAATACATGGCTGCTGCAGAAGCGTCAAGTGAAGGAGTTTGGATCAGGAACTTCATCACTGAGCTTGGCGTGGTTCCAAGTGCATTGGACCTGGAGATATTGTGTGACAACACTGGCGCCATAGCACTCACTAAGGAACCAAGATATCATCCAAAGACCAAGCATATCAACCTCAAGTTTCATATAATCCGAGATTATATAGCAGATGGAGATCTGAAGATTAGCAAAGTACATACAGATCTGAATGTCGCAGATCCATTGACAAACCTCTTCCACGTGTAAAACATGATCAGCACCTCAGTGCCATGGGTGTGAGATTGTTGCCAAATGTAAACTAGATTATTGACTCTAGTGCAAGTGGGAGACTGTTGGAATTATGCCCTAGAGGCAATAATAAAGATGTTATTATTATAATTCTTGTTCATGATAATGTTTATATTCCATGCTAGAATTTTATTAAGCGGAAACTTTAATACTTGTGTGGTTTGTGAACAACACCGTGTCCCTAGTATGTCTCTATGGACTAGCTCATTGATTAATGATGGTTAAGGTTTCCTAACCATGGACATGAGTTGTCGATTAATAATGAGATCATATCATTGGAAGAATAATATGATGGACAGACCCAAACTAAGCAAAGCAATTAGATCGTGTCATCGTATTCCTTAGACCATGAGATAATACAACTCCCTGGTATCGGAAGAAAGCTTTGAGGTCATCAAACGTCATCCTATGAGAGGGTGATCATAAAGGTGTCTCTCAGGTGATCGGAAAGTATCTGTTGGGTTGTATGTATCGAGATGGGATTTGTCCCTCCCAAGTCGGAGAGATATACTTTGGGCCCACTCGGTAATCGATATCAACACCGCTTGCAAGCATGTGGTTAAGGAGTTAATCACAAAGTGATATTGGATTACGGAACGAGTAAAGTACTTGCTGTGAACGAGATTGAACTAGGTATGACGGTACCGACGATCAAATCTCGGGCAAGTAAAATATTGCGAGACGAATGGAATATATATATGGGATTGATTGAATCCTGGCATCGTGGTTCATCCGATATGATCATCGATGAATGTGTGGGAGTCAATATGGGTTTCCAGACCCCGCTGTTGATTATTGATAGAAGATCATGTCTGCATATTCTCGAACCCGCAGGGTCACACACTTAACGTGTCTCGACGCTAGGATAGATTGGATAATTGGTTTATGAGTTTTTGTTCGGAGTCTCGGATGGGATCCGGGACATCACGAGAGGTTCCGGAGTGGTCCGGATAATAAGATTCATATAAGGCAGTGCAGTTTTTTGGAGTTCGGAATTGTTCCGGGTTAATCGGTATTGTACTGGAAGCTTCTAGAACCTTCCGGAAGGGGACCAACGTGGCCCCACCTTCCGGGAGGGGGCATGGGCCTATGAGGGAGTGCCCTGGCCGCATTGGGCCAGGGGCACAAGGCCCCATAGGGCCCTACCGGCCAGCTAGGGTAAAACCCTAACTAGACCTTCTAGAAGGGGGGGGGGGGGTTTCCTTGCCCCCCACTCCTCCTCCTTGTGGCCGCCGGTTTGGACTTGGGGGAGGGGCTAGGGCAGCCGCCCACCCCTCTATATAAAGAGGGCTGGGGGCGCACCAGCCCCCACACCTTCCCCTCCAAAGCTAGCCGCCCTGCGGCCCTCCTCTCTCTCTCCCTCCCGACTGCGTGTAGGCGAAGCCCTACTGCAGAAACTCTCCACCATATACACCACGCCGTCGTGTTGTAGATCCAATCCGTCTCTCCACCATACTTGCTGGACCGAGGAAGGAGGAGACGTCGAGGTACTGCACGTGTGCATCTCACGGAGGCACCGCCACTTGTGGTGCTAGATCGGATCAGATCGCGAGGAGGAGAAGCGAGTACGACTATATCACCCACATTCCGACGAACGTTCCGTTGTGCGAATCTTCAAGGGTATGGAGATCTAATCCAATCTTTCTCGTTGTTTGCATCTTCTAGATTAGATCTTGGCTTCCCTCTGTTCGCATCCGTAGAAAATTTTGATTTACTATGCCGCGAAACCTTTCAGGCGCACCCTCCAAACTTGGGAGGCGCGCATGCTGTACGAGGCGGGGTACATGGCGCCGCCGGACACGCGTATGCCTCCGGGCTGGACGCTAAGCGCCGGTGGCATCCCAATCCCGCCGGGGACGACGCCGGAGGAGCTGCCGTACGATGTACAGGAGTACACCGCCGGCATGGACAACCCCGCCGAAGCGGTGAGCGCCGACGACCTCGTCTACTGGGCGCACTTCTTCGAGGAGCGGCGCCAACAGGAGCTCGCCCGCCACGAGGGACCGTCGGACGAGTCCCCGTCGACGCGCAAAAACTCGGCGGGGCGCCGGCGTTGGTGGAGCGCACCAGGGCGTACGCTCGCCGCCGTGCTGGACCACATCAATCGCGGGAACACTCCACGGCTCGGCTTCCCGCGCAACCCGACGCCGGCGGCCAGGTCTGGCCGGCGTGCTCCGGCGAACTGGGCGCCGAGGAGGATGGCGAGCATGAGCTCGTCCTCCTCCGCTTCGACGTCCCACTCTTCCGGCAGCGCGCCGCTTCGCACGCCGACCGCCATGAAGCGCGAAGCTGTCTCGTCGGCGCGCTCACCGCCGCGCACACGCGCGCGCGGTATCGTCATCACCGAGCCGTCTGCGCCCACGCCGCCAAGAGGCCACCTGCGCCTACGCCGCCCCAAGACAGAAGGCTCGGCGCCGGCCGAGGACGCTGCCTTGAAGATGGCGCTGGAGCAGTCGCTCCGCGAAGCGCCGCCGCTTACACCGACCTGCCGCTGACGCCGACGATGCCGCTGGTCGACCCCTCCTCGCCGGACATCCTCGAATGGTCTAGGAGGGACTGGGAGAAGGCGGAGCATCAGCATATCCTCGGCCAGGCCGAGGAGCAGGCTGCACGGCGTCGGGCGCTGTCTGGGCATGAGCTCGCCTATCAAGGCGCCCCGCTCTACGTCCTGGACGACGACGACGAGGACGCAGGCCCGTCCTACCAGCCATGGAGGTACGACGACCCTGGCCAGGGCAGCTCCCGCCAGAACCAGCCACCGAGCGACGACGACGACGGCAGCGAGGATGACAGCCGAGCCGACCCCGGCTACACGTCGTTCTACGGCAACCTCGGTATGTAGGACGACGAGGAGAAGGCACCGGCGGCGGCCTTTTTAGTTTATTTATATACTAGTTTCGTTTAAAGTTGATGTAATCTGCCTATATTCGCCCAACTTAATGAAAATCGCCTAAATTTGATGAATTTTAGCTGAACTTAGAGACTCGGCCTGGATACGTAGGTGGGAGAATGACGTATCCATGCAAAAAAAAAACAAGTTTAGTCCGGCCGAATTCGCCCTAGGTTCGGCAAGGAGTGGAGATGCTCTTACCGTGAGACTTCTTTTGCCAATCAAGAAATACACGAACAGATGCGGTTTCATTCGGAAAAAAAAAAGAACAGATGCGGTTGAGCTATTTTCAACACGTTTGCCCAATCGATGGTTCCATTCTCGCTATTCCTTCCACAACTGGCGGCGCATACTGCCTGCCCCAACCGCTGCGCCGGATCGATCGCGACGGGCGGCGGCTCGTTTGCGGCAGGATCGAGACCGACACCGGCTCGATCCCGACGGGCGCTGAGGTGGGGAGGTCACGGCGCAGTCTCCCGCGTCGCCGGCGTGACCTCCCGGCGGCAACCTTAGCGGCCAATCCCCTTCCTCCCACTCCTAGCGGCAGTCCATTCCCCGCCCGCCATGTCTCCACCGTTGCCGCACCTCGTCGACGAGATCCTAGAGGAGATCTTCGTCTGCCTGCCCACCCCGGCCGCGCTCGCCCGCGCCTCAACCGCCTGCCCCCGTTTCCGTCGCATCATCACCGACCGCTCCTTCCTCCGCCGCTACCGCAAACGCCACCCGCCGCCGCTCCTCGGGTTCGCGGACAAATATGGCTTCCACCCCGCCGAGGCGCCCCACCCCTCCGCCCCGCTCGCCCGGGCCCTCGCCGACGCCGCTGATTTCACCTACTCCTTCGTCCCCAAGCCCAACAACGAGACCTGGCGCCCCTGCGACTTCCGTGATGGCCGTGTGCTCCTCGAGGGCAGCCCAAGATGGAAGATGCCCAGAAATCTCGCTGTGTGCGATCCGTTGTTCCGGCGCTACGTGCTGCTTCCGCCCATACCCAAGGATCTGGCATCCCAGGAGAAACTCCCATTTCAAATGAAGTCCATACTGGTGCCCATTGGCGAGGATGAGGATATTGGTAGGGATGAGGATGAGACATCATTCAAGGTGTTATGCTTTGTTGACTATGGAATCGAGCTCGAGCTGGTTGCATTTGTCTTCTGTTCAATCTCTCAAAAATGGTGTATAGCCGCATCTGCTAGCTGGGACTCTTTGGGCGGTCAACCCTATAGATATCGACTTGCTCGATTCTCGGGATGCCACGGTGTGTCCTGTTTCAACTACGTGCATGGCTGCTTCTACTCGGCATCGGTTTGGGTGGACAAATTGCTCGTGTTGGACACACGAAAAATGCAGTTTTCCACTATCAGCAATTGCACTGGCTACCATGCGGAGCTCAGATGGCTGCCTGGCCAGGTGGAAAACGTTATCGCCAACAGAGACGTGCCGCAGAGACGTCGGCCTGGCCAGCACAGAAGTCTTCCTGGAATTGTAGTGGGTAGAGGAGGAGCCCTTGAGATGTTGTCTCTCGTTGGTAATCATAGTCCAGATGGATCATTTGATCTCCATCATACCACCTGGGAAAATAACGGTGAATCTTCCAAGGAATGGCAGCTGGAGAATGTTATACCGTTGCCTAGCCAGTATGACTATTTCACAGTGGGCGCAGCCAAAGGATTCTTATTTCTTGGAGCCACTACAGAAGATCAGCTTGATATTGGTGAATACTCGGAGTTTTTGTCCATGACTGATTGGGATGTAGATTATTTTTCGCTGGAGCTTCAGACTTCTGAACTTAGAAAGGTCTGTAGGAGGAAGAGGCGATTTTTCTATTCTGAAGTTGTTTGCTGGTACTTCGGCTTCCCTCCATCTTTGTCAAAACCGAGTATATGAAGAGGTAAGTTATCTGTGTTTGTTACTGTCCTAATTGTTCATGTTGAAAGTAATTGTTTTATGCTATTATCTGAACTTTTTAAACCATTAAAAGGTGGTCATGATCTGTTTCTGTCTTGTTCAATAATAGTTGTGCAAAGGGTTAAGTAAAGAAGAAAATTTCATTTCATACCGGGAAATGAATCTATGTCCCACCCACCAAATTTGCATATAATGCGTACCGATTAACGTTTGAGGGCCATGCATTCACATCTTGTTCTGCTACTTGCTCTGTACTGCTTCCTAACCGGAATAAGAATATAAGATGGCTATAGAACATTTTAAAAGCATGAATAAGCTGATTATGTGCATTTAGTCATAAACTTAACTGTATTTCTAAATTTCAATATAAGGCGTTACTGTGAAACGATGAAGCAAATATATCTGTAGCATCTAGGTGAGGTGCTTATTATAAGTTTTTACTAAATATGTTTGCAGGGATGAACTCACTTGCATTTGGGGTTCTTTTTTCTGGGCCATGCATCTGATGCCATTGAGGAGAAATGGAGGATGTACATGATGGTGTTGAGAAATATGTTGGCTAGATATGGTACTTGAGCCTTGGAATTATTTTTTAGGAATTAGCCATCATATACTGAGATATTTTGGTATTAGGCTTATTTAAGCAAGACATGCTGTAAGCAAACTGAATTTGTCAAACTGTGCCTCTTATAATATATAAGGGTTGTTCTGTTCTTTTGTGTTGGAAGCATGGCCACGTCTTATTATGGTGGTGCCCTTTGCGTCCACTCTATTTATCCATGTTCAGGCTACAATTGCAGCTACATTACCTCTGCTCTGCATGTTCACACAACATCCAGTTTTTATGCATTGGACGACTTATTATTATTACTGTTTTTGTTTCCACTGCTGCTTTTAGTGTTTGAGTTTATGTTTTGTCCAAAGTCAGGAAAGCAATGGTGAGACATTTCATTTATCCTCATCTTATTATAAGAGAAATACCCTGGAAATGTTATGCTAGGTTGGGCACATATTCACTATTTTTCCTTGTTCATCTGATGTCACACATATATGCCCATTGTTCTAGCTATTACTGGGGGCGTGCTTTTTAATGGTTGTTCTACTGTTTTCTAACTGTGAACATTGTCCACCTTTTCTCCAGTTGCCAGTTGGGCATGCTTTGCGATGTGTAAAGATTAATATTTTTCTACAAGGCTTGGCAGCACTACAAATTCTCCCCAGCATGGTCGTCTGATTTGTTTGCAAGATGTTAACTTAGAGAGCATGTCTCATGAAATGCAAGAGAAGGACTGCTCCATTGGCATACAGATTGCCTAGCGGTCGGTCAACAGGTAGGTGACCGGAAACTAATCATAGTATACTACACTCCATGGTGGTCCTTATGAAAATCCGTCATGCAGCCACTCGTAATTTCGTATGTATATATGGCTAGCCTGGGCTGTGTGGCTGCAATCATCTTCTTTCCTGCCGCCATTGTTACACCTTGAACCAAAATCCATCCATGGGTGGATGTTCCTATTGCTTTCCTGTTACTTCCTCGAGCATTGGCCCATAAGTGTCCCGGTTCCCCGTCCCATCCTCTAAACCCGCCCACACCAACCAGAAAGACGGTGAGAAGAATCTGAAAGAACATTGTCGCGTTTTGCAGTCCAATGTATGCAAGCTAAGTCCATTTCTCCTCTTGTTTTGGTGATATAGTTGATGCTGTATACGAGTTGTACGTGTCTCTGAGCTCACGGGACCACTGTGGTTGCGCTGCTTCGGGAGGAGACCCCTGCGAGAAGGCGTGGCAAGGGGTGAAGTGCCTTGGCCCCAACATAACCGTGATGTAAGTGCTCTGCTCCAAATCTCCTACCGTTGCAGTATACTCGAGACTGTACACTGGGTAGTTTTGCTGAACCTGACAGAGAGCTCAGAGGAGACGGATGGCGGACAATGTTTTGCAGACTCACATGATTATTGCTTGCTAATTTAAGGAGCATTATTGAAGAAATAAAAAAATACAAAGGAATATGATCAGGTCATATTCAGAAAGCATGCGTGTCTGAACTAGTACTAAATAACATCCCCTTTTCAGATGCTTTGCTGAAGAGCTCTCTGTGCTTCTTTCACAAGAGAAGGGAGAGACATGACCGGCTTGGTTACCGCATGATCATCGCCAGCAAAGAGCATGCAGTTATCAAGATCTGACATGGTGTTCAGAGCCTTGGACAGTACTTCCTTGAAATGATGTTCGTTAAAATCCTTGATGCAGCTGGGCTTGAGATGAGAGATTGTTATAACTACCTGGCAGGAAAGCTTCACAATCCTTAAGCAGTCAGGCTTGGTGTCTTGGTTTATTTCTATTATTTCCTTGAGCTTCTTGACCAGTGCTGCATCTTCAGGGGCAGCACAAGCAAAATCGCCTTCAGTGACCTCATATTTGGTGCATATCACCACGGTAATGGATAGCATGGCTGCAATCAGTTTTCTTTCCTCGGATTGTTCTTCAGTCTCCTGGGTGGAAGGCTTTATACTGCCTTCATCTTGTGGCGATGGCTGGCTTTCCACAGCAGTTTCTACTACAGAACCATTAGTTGCAACATCCTCCGCCACTCCATCTGCAGCTGCTTCTGTTTTACAAGATAATATTTTATGGAGCACCTGCAAGACCATACAGATAATGTGGATCAGAGGTGCGCACCAATATGCCCACCATCTATGTTTGAATTGGAAAGAAAAAAAAATCTCTGTATTACAGAAGTAAGAGACGCACATTGCATCTGAAGAAATAGGAGTAAGATTAAACAGAGGCAAAGGCATCTCAAGGGAGTTACCTTCTTCAACATGTTGGACACGTCTTCCCTTGGACGTGGATCAACAGCATTTCCATAACCATTTGCTGCTGAATTCAAGTCATCTGTGGCACCAACTGTGCTTGGAATGGCAAGCAATCTGGCGAGTGCTTCCCCTGCTTTTCTCGTGACGCTCTTGTGTTTCAGTCTGTCTTGGTTTGCTACTACAGCGCTGCCGTCCTCATCCTCAAACAAGATGCTTCTCAGAATCTGCATGAACTTCTCTGTGATGTTTGTATTTGTACTAGACTCATCAAATGTTTGATTTCTGAAAGATTCATTGAAAGCTAGCTCCGTGAGAATTTCCATGGCCTGTTCCCTCAGTTCTCGGACGCTTTCGCTGCCACTCTCCAGAATACCCATCAAATTTCTGACAGCGACCGGGTTACATGAGATCCTTTGGCTCAGTCTCGAGGCGCCATCTCCAGGACTGATGATTAGCCTGCTCAACACCGTGAGTGACCTGGTTATCATCTCAACCCATATCTGGTCATACGTATTGATGTGAAAATCTTGGTAGCTCATTATTGGTGATGTGATCTTAGAGAGCAGCCTTGCGTGGTTGCATATCGCCGTACAGTTGTCTTGGTCTTGCGTGAGCCTCTCGAGAATCAGCAAGCCTTGAGAGATCAGCTCTTTGGTTCCCTTGGATACAAAAGTGTAGGGGTATTTCAGATCAAAATATTTGTTTCTATTTATCATGAGTAAGTACAATGAAGGCCCCCCATTCCTGGGTAACTCGATTTGCTGATGGTCAGTTTGCTTGATGATATCCAGTGATAAGTGGACACCTTCTTGATCGGGATGAGGCTCTGAATTTTCTAATGCAACATTGCTGGATTTCTTGTCAAGACTTTGCTCAGCATTCTCCGATGGGTGGACAACTTCTGCATCAATGTATTGCTTATGGCTTTCGAGTAAGGAGCATGTGCATTGTAACACGCCTGGCAACTGGGTTGCCAGAATATCACTGGCGAGATGAGCCACAATTCTTGCGGCACGCTCTCTGATCTCGCTGCTGTGAGCTGTGTTTGTACTTAAAATCATAGCAATGAGATTCTGAATTGCTTTGCTGGAAGATAGTAGCTGCTGACGTGCAGCTATCCTCTGTTCGATGAACGTGTCTAACACCCTTGCTCCTGAAAGACGGTCATCCAGAGATGCAGACTCCAGCAAACCAACAGCGTACGTGACCAAGTTCCAGTCTGTCGGCAAAGGTTCATCTTTGCTACAGTTGGCATGGGTGGCTTCAAGATATCTCAGAACCAGCATGTAACCCCAGTCTCCAAATCCACATCTGTTGCTCACTGTTCTGTAAGGCTGAGAAGCGTTGAGCAATACCCAGTATAACTGGAAACAGCTTTGAATCAGAACTAGAGCATAGAAGATGTCCAGTGCCGCTTCCAGTTTTCCTTTGTTGGCAGCGTCTCCACCCGCTTCGCCATAATCCCGTTGTACCAGACGTGTCACTGAGATCACGAAGCACGCATATGACGCAAACGTAAAGATGGTCGCTACACAGAAAAGAGAAGTGCACTTCACGACCACCAACGTGGATACTATACTTGAACCATATCGTATATTGCATGCACGCATTCCACGTAATATCTCTCTCTCTGCTAGGTAAATGCCGCCATTCGCCTTTTCCAGAAAAGTCACCATCCTGTTATTTTCATGTCATAGTAGCCAGACACACGATTATGTATATGTGTGATATATGATAAGTAGAACTAGGAGGATTATTTATGCGGCTAAACATATGAAATTGCTTCAGCTAGAGGGATATGAGCAACTCAAGTCATACACATCAGAAATATTATAAAAGTTTGTTTGGAACACTAGAAGAAGATAACTTCTATATGGATGAGTCCCAAACAGATGATATTCTCTAGGTTTCTGTCGAGAAAAATAACCTTCTTACTTCACCTATACTAAGAAGGAAGTAAGAAATGAGGTTTTCTAGATGGAACACACGAAGTCTCCGATGGTTTTCCAGTTGAGTTCTACCAGAACTTTTGGGATCTCATCAAATCGGATCTGTTAGATTTGTTTGGCTTTTTTCAGGGACTTATTTGGCTAGTAAGATAATTTTATTACCCAAGGTCAACAAGGCAAAAATTATACAATAATATAGACATATTTATCTACTTAACGTTAGTTTTAAATTTTTTCACAAAAACCACAACGATTAGGCCGAACTCGGTGGTTGACCATGTGGTTTGTCCCACTTAGATTACATTCATGCAACAAAAAAAAATCCTAGATGGAGTACGAAGTCTACATGAAACAATCCACAAATTAAATCGAAAAGAGTTGAAAGCGGTAATACTATTGACTTTCAACAAGCTTATGACAAAGTCAAGTGATTTTTTCTCCAACAAACTCTCGGAATGAAAGGTTTTCCTACGAAGTGAGTGCTTTAATCCATAGTTGGGTATATGGAGGCAGTGTTGCCATCAAAATCAATAACGATGTTGGCATATACTTCCAAACAAAAAAAATAATACAAGGCGACCTATTATCACAAATGTTATTCAATATACTAGTTGATATGTTAGTTGTCATGATTAAACGCGCAAAAAATGATGGCCAAATTGAGTGAGTGATTTCACGTCTAGTTGATGGTGGACTTAATATCCTTTGGTATGTCTACATAGGATTTTCTTTATAAAAATGACCTTGAAAAATCAATAAACCTGGTTTTAATTTTATCAGTGTTTGAGCAACTTTTGGGTCTAAAATTAATTTCTACAAGAGTGAATTGTCTTGTTTTAGCGAGGTTAAGATGAGGATCACCTATATGTTAAAATATTTGGCTACTCGCAGGGCAAGTTTTGGATTCGTTACTTGGGTATTCTATTTCATTTTTGGAGAATTACAAATATTGAACGGAAGCACGTCGATGAGAGACTACAGAAAAAGATTAAGCAGTTGAAAAGGAAAATTACTATCTCTGAGCAGAAGATTAGTTCTCGTGAACTCAATACTAAATAACATGGTATTGCACATGATTTCTTTCTTCCAGTTTCCTAAAGGAGTCTTACATAGCTTGGACTAAATCCCATCAATATTCTTTTGGCAAGAGGAGAGTGTGAAGAGTAAGTTTCGACCGGCTAAATGGAGTGTGATTTCTTGTCTCAAAGATCAAG
Organism: Avena atlantica; assembly: GCA_910589765.1. NCBI lineage: Eukaryota > Viridiplantae > Streptophyta > Magnoliopsida > Poales > Poaceae > Avena > Avena atlantica. The sequence continues at coordinate 510,204,910 of OU342733.1, read as the reverse complement.
GTGGGCCAGTATTCATAATTTTGAGGTAAACATCCTGCTCTATTAGGTAAATGGATTTACAAGTTACTTACCCAAGATGTGGTATGGAAAACCCTCATAAAAATACATACACTCAAATGCGTTTTATGAAATTTATTGAAAGCCTGGGGACTCACATTTGTAGGTTGGTCTAATTGCTACGAAGAAACACTTCTTTCAATTTGGATCTTTTATAATTAAGGATGGATCAAAGTTAGATTCTAGGAGGATAACTGGCTTGGAAATGACACTCTTTGGGAACAATATCCATCTCTATAAAACATTTGTTGCCACAAAAGTGATACTATTGCTACAAGTTTGGTGTGCTCTCCTACGAATGTGATGTTTAGAAAAGATTTAGTTGGCCTCAAGCTTTCATCTTGGAACACTTTACTATAGGTTTGGCAATGATGCGATTGTCGCAAGGGGCCAATGAGTTTCGATTAAATCTACACGAGTGGTAAATTGTCAGTAGAATGCATGTATAGAGAAATGATCTATCTAGATGTGCTAGTTGATAACAACAACAAAAATTGGAACCGTCAAGATAAAAATATTTGCTTAGTATCATCGTCGAGGAGTTATCCTCACCAAATACAACCTTATAAAGCAGAATTGACATAGAAGTACAAAGTGTGTATTTTTTCCAGCATGGTGATACAATTAAACACTTATTATTTCAATGCCATTTCGCTTGTTCTATATGGTTAGTCATCCAATTAGCTTCTAGCGGCTAGTCATCCAATTAGCTTATAGCTTGTGTCCTTTATGTAGTGTTGCAAATATTTTTAGCAACTAGCTACATAGTATTGATCACAAGTTTATAATTCGTACTACCTCCATTCCGGTTTATAAGGCAAATATGTGCTTCGAGAAAATAGTTTGACCGTAAATTTGGTCAATAAATACAAACTATATTTAATAAAAATTATACCATTAGATTCATATTCAAAATACGTTTCCAATGTTATAATTTTTGTGACATATAGTTGATATATTGTTGACCAAATTTATGGTCAAACTATTTTCTTGAAGTACATATTAGCCCTATAATCCGGAATGGAGGGAGTATTAGAGTGGGAGCGTTTGTTATTATTTCTCGCTTTGACTATGTACAAATGACAAGAAGTGAGCCTGGTTAGGGAAGTGGATTTATAACCTAGCCATCCAGGTTCAAGTCCTCATGGACGTAGATTTGAGTTCTTATTATTTAAAAAACAAACTCGTTGTAGGGGCTTCTCCTACTATATTTCTTTAAAAAAATTATGTAGAAATGATCAAGTTTTTAATGATAATTTTTTTCTCGTATGCAGGTTATCTATCGGTGCAATAATATGCTACGTTCGTGTCTACAACTTGTGGAGAACCGCGACATGTTTATAGAGATGTCTACACGGTTGAACCACACAACAAGAGGTATTTTTATCCAACATGGATGACAATATGATTTATAGATTAGTCCTTTTATCTAGGGTTATGTAGTTTCTTGATGATATGTATTTCAAATTTTTTCTTTTTTTTATCTTGGACATGTGGCTATGTGCATCCTAGTTATTCAGAAGTTAAGTGTAATGAAACATCATTATCATCAATGTTACATTTCAAGTAATAAGACATCTTTTATAAAAAAAACATAGTGGTTTGTGCACATTTAGTGCGCAACATCTTAATCATGTAGTGTATTATGACTGAGATTGTTACGTGTATACATATATTCTATAGTCTTTTGACATTATTTTCTTTGGTAACTAATATTATAGTTCTCAACATCATTATCATCAATGTTATCAATCCAATAAATTTGCAAATATACTTTTTCTTATGCAAAGCCTAGTCAACTTACTATCAAATATGTATTAGTGTTTACATTTATAATATCATAACTTATCCTTTCGAACAACCACAATTATGTTCATATTTTATTTATTTGTTTATGATAATTTATCAATTGTAATATGTTATGGGTATAAATAATCATACCAAGGATCCATTGAATCTTATGTGGCAAATCAACCAAGCCAAGTCAAGTAAAAGGAAGTCCATGTAGCAAGCCAAGTTCAACATGTCAAAAGCAAGGAGGAAAATACAGAAGTCAATACATGAGGCCTAAGAAAAATAAGTCCATTAGGTGGAGGGTCATGTGGGATTGTCCACTACGGACTAGTGGACAAAAGATTATCTCGAGAACATACCCCACCTACCAAACCAAGGTTAGCTTCGATCATTTGTCAATGACGCATAGGATGTAAAAGGTCACATGGGGTGTGTACTCAACTCATTCTTACTTGAATTGAATCAAAAGGAGGGCACTAGAGCTCCAAGACTTGCTTCAGGGAGTCCTAGGGTTGAGTTTGGGAAGACTTGCTTCGGCCCAAACCTTCTACGAAGCCTCCCTCTATGCCTTCCTAACATAGGAGTACGTTGCGGTCCAATGAGGCATCTAATCCTATTAAAAATACATTGTTGTGTCAACTCTTGTATAGTGTACAATGAGCTTCGCTATAATGTCATCGTACACATTACTTACTCTCTCCGTTCTCTTTTAGTCTAATTCCAGGCCAAAATTTCATACCCAACTAATCTACATTCTATCTTTTAGTTAAAAATAAATAAGAAAACAAAGCGATCTTTTATCTCTCTATTTGGTTTCACTAATTTTAATGTAGGATTGGTTGTTTACATGTAAACAGTACTAATAAACCCATTACTAGTTTGTCAGATTTTTTCTAGAATTAGACTATATCAGATGGAGGGAGTACGTTACATTGCAACTACACTCAAGAAGATAACCCTACCTCATCGTTGTTTCTACGACAACATAGTATATATGCCATAAAGTGCTAATATAGATAATCCTACGGAAAAATTAATCTCTAAATCTGTGACTTGCAATTTTAGATTTCATGAATGTTATACCCTCTGATTTATAATTAGGCCATCATGAATAATCTGAAATTTAAAATTCAAACCAGCAAAAACTTTATGTTATATTTGTATTATTGGTTTTTGTTGCCTTGTCTTGGTTTTATTGAATTCCATTGTAACTAAAAATATGCTTAGCAAGTGTACATGATAAAATATTACCAAATGATCCAATTGTATCATGTATTATGATGCACACGAGGGTAGCGGCGGGGAAAAAGAATGAGGAGGGCCATTGAAAGAAAATTCATCTTGTCATTTGTTGGGGATGGCCAAAGTATAAATTTACACTATTTTGAGGTAATTTGGCAAGCAAATCAGGGAGTACACAAAAATACTCTGCACCTTAGGGGGGGCATGGCCCCTACTGCCCATGTCTTCGCCACTGGATGTACACCCTAAAAATAAATACTTAACATTTATTTTGGCAAATACATACCCTATTTGCTTCTTTTCTTTTCCAAAAACTCTAAGAACCCCATGGTTTTCTTTTGCAAAACAATTGTTAATTAAATTTATTTCGAAGACTACAGTATTTTATTATTTTTCAAAAACCCATGTTTTTGATAAAATGGAATTTTGCAAAATAAGAATTTATTAAAAATATTTTTGGAGACTACAATATTTCGTACATGATCCCACGTCTAAATAAATAGTTTAGAGATATTTAAGTATATCCTTTTTCCATCTTTCAAAGGAGCAGAAATGGTGAAATCATTTTTTATTATTGCAACTAATTTCATTAGCAAATTAGCCTAGGTATATTAACATATTTTTTTACCTTGCAAGTGAAACCGACATAAGCAAATTTCAAACGTAAATCATCAAAAAAATTTGCATCCAATTCCTTGTTTATTTGCTCAACTCGCAAAGATCTTCGCACCCTGTACGATAGTTTATTTTTTCAATTAATCAAAAGTACTCTCCCTATATGTGGCCGTGGAGACTATTATTTGAAGGCTACGAATCTGTCCAATTGATAAAATAGAACCTAAATAATTGATACTAATAAATAAATACAAATATAAAATAAGTTTGAATGTGGCGGGACAACCAGAGCCTTTGTAGGAAAAAATAAAAAATGTACGACCATACGCCGAGGGTGGCCGTCGGTGTAGCTTGGCCATACGCCAAGGGTGATCGTCGGCGTAGGCTATACCGACGATGACTCTCGGCGTACGGATGGTGCCTTTAGGGATCTGTCCCGGCCTGGCCGGCGAGTGCCACGGGTCCATCTTGTATGCACGACGGCGTTTTTACACCGAGGATTGTCGTCAACATATTGGTGGCTACACCGACGGCGTGACTACGTCGAGAACGTGAAAGCGGGGCTGGCCTTGCCCGGTCCTATGCCGACGGTCCTGACCTTTGGCCGTCGGCGCACGGCGCCATTCCTGTAGTGCTAAAACATCTTATATTTTAAAACGAAGAGAGTAGAACACAAACGTACACGAACATGAAGACCGTTTTTTCAACATGTATTGAAGACTTGGTGTTAAGTAAAGAAAAGAAGGTTAGTTGGGTAACCAGCAAAGGTATGGATCAATGCATGGAAAGAAAAACGTAGCCAAGCTAGGTAATCAGGATGCAGGGTTGGACGATGAGACGGTTTAACTTACTTGGAAGCCATTACGAAGCTGAGAACGGTGAGGTACCAGAAATCCTTTATCCTCAAGACGCTAACGAAGCCGCCGAGGAGGACGACGGTGGACCACAACAGCGCCAGGAACCCCACAGCGTTCACGATATTCCCTACGCCCCTCCGAGCCTTGGCACAGCCATTGATTAGTTCTTCCGGCCTAATTTTGTCTGCTCCCATGGTCTACGTACGTTCGAGGTCGCTTGCAAAGTCGCAGCAATGGAGCAAGCTGCGGAATGGTGGCTTACTTTCAAAATGCCATCCAGCTTGATCTGGATCACCGAGCTTTCTCTGGGAAAAAGAAAAAGAAGACGACCGCGCGACACTACACGAATCACTGCATGGCTAGCTCCACACGCAAAGACAGGTTAGAGCACCTCCACTTGTTCGATCTTTTCATGCCCAATTACGGCGCTATTTAGCGTCAGATAGATATAACATTCGGACTAAGAACCGATTAGTTTTTCACTCGTGTTTTTAGGCCGAATTTTTGTTTTTGACCAAAATTTAAACAAACACGACGGAATTTAGACGATTATATGCGATTTCATTAAAATATACACGAGTTCGTACATATTATGTCAAATTCGGACATATACCCGAATTTTAACTGTAGTAGGCTAAAAAAACTTAAAAACATAGAAATAACTAATACTACGTGATGCCGATGCTGACAGACGCGTCGTACATGCCGAAGTAACGATAGAAAGACGTGTAGTCACCAGTAGAAAAATTGCCTTTTGTTTGGAGCAGCCCAGAGCATTTGTCCCGGTTAGACCACGAACCAGGACTAATGCCTGCATTCGTCCCGGTTTGAGCGGGCCGGCCTGTCGCACGGGAGCGGGAGGCATCCGTCCCGGTTTAGGAACGATCATGTGTCCCAGGACTAAAGGTTGGCGCCAGATACCTGGCCTGCCGCACACCTTTAGTCCCGATTTGTCTTATAAATCGGGACGTATGATCCCTGCCTATAAATACAATGCCCCGGCCCTTTGCCTCCTCTATGTTTTTTCTTGGTGGAATGTGTGAGAGGTGTACTAGTTTATTTATTTTTCCTATGCATGCGAGGTGCTTGATGAAATATTTGAGTGAACGATTCCGTTTAATTTCTCAATAAATAAATAAATATAGGAGGTGCTTGAGCCACATCTGAGCTTTCTCCTCTTTCTTTCCTCCTCAATCAAGGTTAGCAACCTTATCTGTTCATCTGTCATTGATACAATGCATGTGTCGATGTGAATTGGTCATTTCACTATTTATAATGTTTTGTAATGGTTTTTGATAAACTTAATTATATGATGCAGATGAACAGTCAGGAATGGATGTATGGTGACCGGCGTGAACCCGGGTACATTAAGGGCGTGGATAAATGTATCGATGTGGCTACGGCAAACAAAGAGAATGGTTTTATCCGTTGTCCATATGTTCAATGTCGGAACAACAAAGAGTACTCTTCCTCGAAAATCATTCGCGGCCACCTGGTTATAAAAGGTTTCATGCCCAGCTATAATTGCTCGACCAAGCACGTGGAAAGAGGGGTTATGATGGAAGACAATGAAGAAGAAGAGGATGATGATAACAACTATCATCATATGTTTTCTGAATACGGCGATACTACAAAGGAAGACAATAAAGAGGAAGGAGGTGAAGGACGGGCATCGGATGAGCCCGCTGATGATCTTGGTAGGTGTTATCGCCATATTTTGGCCAACGAAGGAGATGGGCCGTGATCAAGATGGGCTTGGAAGATGCGTATATTCAACGTATTGTTGGATCGGCCTAGTACGTAGAATTGGGCTAAACTGCCCGTGTATCTTGTATCATAGTAGGTTTCGTTTCAGTTTAGGTTCCGTTTCAGTTTAGGTAAAGATAGAATTGTAGAGTTATTCCAAAAGTAGAGAGTCTCCGGACTATAAATATGTACCTAAGGTTATCAAGAAAAGGAGGACAATCACGTTCACAACAAACACAATCTCGGCGCATCGCCACCCCTTGTTTCTAGGGTTTCTTTCGGGTAAGTGTCATGCTGCCTAGATCGCATCTTGCGATCTAGGCAGTACTTTTACTTATGCATTATTTGGTGTTACTCGTACTGAAGCCTTGTTGATGGCGAGTAACATTATTATCATAGATCTGTTGAGGTTAGCATCGGTGTTCTTCGTTATAATCGTTTGATTTTGCTACCCCTAGTTGTCTCGCTACCTTTGCACCGTTTCCCAAGTGCAATGGTAGCACCTTGCTTGCTCTTTATTTAGCTGATTCGATCTGTTATGGTTGTGCCTTGCTCGCCAAGGTTCAGTTTGACATCTACGTAGTCAGGCCTTACAAACGGGTTGAACGATCCAGTAGTACGTAAGGACGTAGCTTATTCGTTCTAAAGAAGTTGTTCCGGTAATTGACTTTATGTTGGTTATTAGGCCTCCTCTAGGGTTAATATTCTTCATCTTTTGTACATACCAGGCTCAATTACGTGTAGGACGTTCCAGCTACGTGGTGAAAACATTAAACTGTCGTAGATCGATTTAACTGGTAGTGATCAAGCAAAACCTCATGTTATCGTAAATCTAATGCAGAACCATGGGGCAATCGGCTCTAGGAGCCGATTTACAGGGAAACCTGGGAGCCGGTCACGGCTCGAATTTTACGTATACTTGTTTACCATGCAGGAAATCAATCGGAGCAATCCTTCACCTTCCTGACCAGGTATAGGTCAGGTGGCACGCCCTCGAACCAAGCCAGGACGTGTGCCGGAGTTTTGCGGGCCGTTGCCCGAGGGACCAGGGCCCACCAGCAGTTCTGGGAGCCTCCCGGCTCTTCGTGTTGCTCGTCGCTGCTCGCCGGTGAGTTTTGGCAGGCAACACATTCTGGCACGCCCGGTGGGACATTCAACAACGTCTACATCAACATCCGACGCTGCGATGGAGAGCAGACCAGTCACGTACGACGAGCTGCCTGAAGAGCACAAGGCGAAGTATGATGAGATCAGAAATCTCTTCGAAGCCGATCTCATCGGCTCTTTTGAGAGGACCCGTAAGCATGGCATCAAGTGGAGAGGGTTCTCCCCCGAGGGTGCTCTTGATGAGGTGGATCTGTCTGTTCCTTCGGAGGAGCGTACCAGAGCTCTACGATAGGAAGTCAACTACATGGTGGCTCATTCTCTGCACCGCCATTCTGAGAGCCTGGTGAACGCTTTCGAACGGGTCGCGGTTCGCGTAGTTCAGGAGATCATGAAACATCAGTACTCTCCGTCGGGGCCTACTTTAGGGACTCACCAGGGAGAAAGACCGCTCCAGACCAGGCCACAGCTGCCATTCACACTTGCAGCTCCAGAGCCGCCAGGAGCAGCGGCTTATGTCGTCTACAAGGCTGGAGGCGACCCAGGCGATTGCCAATTCCTGTTTGAGCCACCTAAGGAAATCCCACACGGATATATATGCACCTACGTGCCGGACTGCAATAACCTGACACGCACCAAACAGATTGCAACCGCAGGAGTTTCTGCGGCAGGGGTTCCTGGGACAGGATCTTCAGGAGCAGGCGTGTCTGGAGCAGCGATGTCTGGGATGGACGCTGACAAACAGGCGTGGCTAGCCAAGTATGCCACTGGAACAAGTCATGAGAATCTAGCCCCTGCAGCTCAAACAGTGGAGCAAATCCGTACCATCCTGAGAGACCAGTTCGGCTTCGTGCCGAAGAGAAGGACAATCGGCTATTCAAAGCCGTACCCCAACGAGTTTGATCTGATTCCGCTGCCACCCAAGTATCGGCTCCCTGAGTTCTCAAGGTTCAGCGGGTCAGAAGGGTCAAGCTCGATCGAGCACATAAGCCGATACCTGGCACAGCTAGGCATAATTTCGGCATCGGATCAGATGCGCGTAAGGTTTTTTGCGCAATCTCTGACAGGACCAGCCTTTGGGTGGTACACCTCGCTGCCACCTGATTCGATTCATACCTGGAAGCAACTGGAAGAGCAGTTCCACATCCAGTACCATTCAGAGGCTACTGAGGCTGGCATTGCAGACCTGGCGCAGGTGCGGCAGAAGCGGGGAGAAACTGTAGCCGAATACATCCAGCGCTTCAGGACCGTCAAGAACCGATGTTACTCAGCTCGTTTAACTGAGAAGGAAGCAGTCGAGCTGGCAGTGTTGGGTCTCTCAGCACCCATCAAGGATCTGGCTTTCCAAGTGGAGTACAACTCATTGGCGCACATGGCCCAGAAACTGACGATGTATGAACAGCGCCACCCTGAATTGTACCAAGACAAATTCAAACGTCCGATAGGCCTGGTCGATGCAGAAGAAGATGATCCTACACAGGACCAGGAAGTGGCCGTAGCTGAATGGGCTCGGGGGGCAGATCCTGTATCCTGCAAATGGGTGAAACAGCAAGGGCCTGCAAAAGGGTTCGACTTCGATGTGAGCAAAGCCGAGCAGATATTCGATTTGCTACTGAAGGAGAAGCAGCTGAGGTTACCCGAAGGCCACAAAATCCCTACGGCTCAGGAAATGAACGGGAGACCATACTGCAAGTGGCATCACTCGTTCACCCACACCACCAATGATTGCAAAGAGCTTCGCCGCCAAATCCAAATGGCGATAGAACAAGGTCGTCTGATCCTTGGGCAGTTCGCCATGAAAGTGGACACGAACCCATTTCCCGGCGTCAACATGATAGAACTCAGTCGCTCCGCGAGGCGCCAACTGGATTTTTCGTTCGGTGTTAATATGGCAGGGTCTGGGTACCACCATGACACGTACAAGGAGGAAGGTGGCCGCTCTCGGGGCAAAGAAAGAAAGGAGGCTGGTCCATGCGACCGGCCCAGCCACAATAACAGGCGGTACTTAACAGAGGAACAGGTGAGGAGAGTGCGGTATCAGAAGCCACATTCCGCCCACCTCCTTAACAAGTATGAGCGTCAGTATGACCAACGTCGCCGGCGCGATGGAGACGATGAAGGATATGAGCACCTCGCCAGGGGACCGTCTAAAGAAAAGGAAGGTGCAGACAAACATTGGGATTGTCCTTTCTTCAAGTATTGCTGGGACGCGGGAATGAGCCGATTGCCTACAGTCGACAACTGCCCGGAATGCGGTCAGCAGAAGGAGGACACGAGGCCAGTGTCAGTGTTCAGACGTCTAGGGCCTCTTCCACCCCAGAGCCGTTACAGGGAGTCCGCTCGAGCAGAGGACCTCGAGAAGCCAAAAAATGACAAAGACGAAGACAGATATCACCGTCCAAGGTGGTGTCCCGACGGACTCAGACACACCCAAAAACGTAGAGTGCAGCGGCTGCGTAACTTGGAGGAAGCTGAAGCGCAGTATCTCCACGCTTTAAAGAAAGCACGACCCGATCTGGCCGTCAAAATTAGGCGGACCCTGGAAACGGAAGACCGCCCGACAAGGAAAGAATGGCGCCCCAAACCAGTAAAAGCCGATGCACAGACATCGGCTGGCACAAACATGGTGTTCGTACTTCCGTCAGAATTCTGCGCGCCAAGAACCAATGAGCTACCAGTGGCATAGTTTGACTGCGGTCCACGACCGGTTATCTTTGAGAAGCCACGTGAGAAGGGTTACAAACATCTGAAAGCCCTGTACCTACGAGGTTACATCAATGGGCAACCTGTCAGCAAGATGTTGGTGGACACCGGAGCGGCAGTCAATATCATGCCATACTCCATGCTACGACGTTTGGGACGCTCCACTGCAGATCTGATCAAGACCAACGTCACGTTAAGCGACTTCAACGGTCAGTCTTCGGAAACGCAAGGCATACTGAACGTGGATCTGACGGTGGGCAGGAAAACCATACCCACGTCGTTTTTTGTCGTGGACAGCAAAAGTACCTACGCTGTCTTGCTAGGTAGAGACTGGATTCACGCTAATTGCTGCATTCCATCCACGATGCACCAGTGCCTAATACAGTGGGACGGAGATGAAGTGGAGGTCATCCATGCAGATGATTCTATCGAGATTTCCATAGCTGGCATGAACGTCTGGGAAGCAGAAGACCAAGAGCCGATCTCTGGAATCAATCTAGACGGCTGTGAGCGCATTGAAGCTACAAAAAACGGGGTGAGGCTGGTCTTATCCACTGGCCTGACAGAGTAGCAAGGTCCACGAGCGCACGTGGTACGGCCGATCCTCGCGATCGGCCACTAAAAATAGGAAGCACCACTCGTACGGCAAGCAGATCACGTAGTCGTAGCAGGGAGATGCCCTGCCATTATAACACAATAAGGTGTAAACCATCCTTGACTAATGCAATCGAAAAGGGGGCCGATTCAGGCAATCGGCCCAAATCATTTTTGTTACCCTCACCTACTGTTTGCCCTGTGTTTAGCGTCGATTTGACAGGAGACGGAAAGCTAGGGTATGGGTTTACATCCGCTGATGAGCTAGAAGAGATCGACATTGGTCCTGGGGATAAGCCACGGCCAACATTTATCAGCAGAAAGTTAGATCCGAATCTGCGGGGCCCGATGATAGCCCTGTTGAAACAATATCCAGACTGCTTCGCCTGGGACTACACAGAGATGCCTGGGTTAGACAGGAGCATCATTGAGCATCGACTCCCGCTCAAAAAGGGATTTCAGCCATTTCAGCAGCGAGCACGACAAATGAAGGCCGAAATTCTGGAAGAAGTCAAGAAAGAGGTCGAGAAAATGTTGACAGCCAATTTAATCAGGCCATGCAGGTATGCTGAGTGGATTTCTAGTATCGTACCTGTAGAGAAAAAGGATGGCCGGTGGCGTGTTGCCATAGATTTTCGGGATCTCAACAGAGCTACCCCAAAGGATGAGTATCCGATGCCGGTGGCAGAAACGTTAATCAACGCAGCGGCTGGTCATAAGATCTTGAGCTTCATGGATGGCAATGCCTGTTACAACCAAATTTTTATGGCTCCAGAAGACATACACAAGACTGCATTCAGAGTCCCAGGTTCGGTGGGCTTGTTCGAGTATGTGGTCATGACGTTTGGACTAAAGAATGCCGGCGCCACGTACCAAAGAGCCATGAATTATATTTTCCATGATCTGATCGGCAAGCTGGTGGAAATCTACATCGATGACGTGGTGGTCAAGTCTGCTTCAGCGCAAGGACACTTGGACGATCTACAACGCGTCCTGGACCGAACAAGAAAATTCGGCCTACGGATGAATCCAAAGAAGTGTGCCTTCGGGGTAACGGCCGGTCAGTTCTTGGGTTTTTTGGTCCATGAACGCGGAATCGAGATCGGCCTGAAAAGTCAGGAGGCAGTGCGAACAATGAAGCCACCCACCACAAAGAGAGAACTGCAGTCTCTCATCGGCAAGATCAACTTCGTCAGAAGATTCATCTCCAATCTGTCAGGAAGGATAGAGCCGTTCATGGGACTAGTGAAAATTAAATCTGACGAGGAATTCCGCTGGGGGGCAGAACAACAACGAGCCTTTGACGAGATCAAAGAATATCTAACGAAGCCGCCAGTGTTGGTTCCACCCCAGCCGGACAGACCGTTCTACATATACTTGTTAGTAGCTGACACGTCCATCGCCTCGGTGGTGGTGCAAGTTTATGATGGGCTGGAGCGAGTCGTATTTTACATAAGCAGAAGGATGCTGGACGCAGAGACAAGGTATCCTGATATCGAGAAGTTATGCCTCTGCCTGTTTTTCACCTGCACCAAGCTGCGCCACATTTTGCTATCAGCAGAGATCATCATCATATGCAAATCAGACGTCATAAAGCACATGCTGTCGGCTCCTATGTTAAAAGGCCGACTGGGCAAATGGATGTTTGCATTATCAGAGTTTGACATCCGGTATCAACCCGCGAAAGCAGTTAAGGGACAGGCGTTGGCCGATCTTATCGCTGAAAGGATCAACACCAACATAGAAGCACTGTCCATAAGAGCGTGGGCTATGTTTTTCGACGGATCAGTTTGTGACGATGGCTGCGGCATCGGCATTTTACTCGTGTCGCCCCGGGGGGCAACATTTTCCTTCTCCATCAGATTTTCTACCTCTCGCACCAACAATGTAGCCGAGTACGAGGCGATACGCAAGGGAATGGAGTTACTCCTCGAAGCCGGAGCAGAAGCAGTGGAAATTTTTGGAGACTCCAAGTTGGTGATTTCCCAACTCACGGAGGAGTACAAGTGTGAGAGCGAGTCCCTCTTCCCATTATGGTTGCACTGCCGTGAGCTGATGGCGCAGTTCCGGTACATAAACTTCACCTGGATCCCACGGTCGCAGAATACAGAGGCAAATGATCTTGCACAAATGGCTTCAGGCTACAAGGATGTAGCAGAAGGAGCTGATGTTCAGGTACAGTTCCTGGAAGCTGACGACTGGAGAGCCGATATCTTCAATTACTTGAAGGATTCGGCTCGGGGGGCACCTAAACGGATAAGGTACAAAGCCATGAAGTATGTGCTTATTGGGGATGACATGTTTTACAGGACTCTGGAAGGATTATTGCTCAAATGTCTGGGGACAGCCGAGGCTAATCGGCTCCTACACGAGGTACACGAAGGCGCCTGTGGAACTCACCAATCAGCTCACAAGATGAAATGGTTGATCAGGCGATCAGGGTTTTATTGGCCCACCATGCTTGAGGACTGTTTCAAGTACTACAAAGGGTGCCAAGCATGTCAGAAGTTTGGGAAAATTCAGATGGTACCCGCGTCGGCAATGAACCCCGTCATCAAGCCTTGGCCATTCCGAGGTTGGGGCATGGATATGATCGGCAAAATCAATCCCCCATCAAGCAAAGGCCACATGTGGATTTTGGCCATTACTGATTATTTCACTAAATGGGTGGAGGCTGTCCCGATGAAATCAGTAAACTCAAAGGATGTTATCAACTTTGTGAAAGAACATGTCATCCATAGATTCGGGATTCCCCAAACTATCACGACCGATGGAGGTTCGGCCTTTATTTCTCAGGAGTTTAGAAAATTTTGCGAGGACACGGGGATTAAGCTGATCAGATCATCTCCATACTATGCTCAGGCGAATGGGCAAGCTGAAGCGTCCAACCAGAGCCTCATCAAGCTGATCAAGAGAAAAGTCGATGAGCACCCTAGGCGCTGGCACGAGGTTTTGTCAGAGGCATTGTGGGCTTATCGCATGTCATGCCATGGGGCGATTAAAACCTCGCCATACCATCTAGTATATGGACAAGAAGCCGTGTTTCCTTGGGAAATTACGGCTGGGTCAAGACGGGTCACTTTTCAGGACGATCTAACGACTGAAGAATACGCAACCCTGATGAGTGACAGTGTGGAGGATTTAACCGAGCTCAGGCTGTGGTCACTGGAGAAAATCAAAGAGAACAAGGCCAAAGTAGCTCGTGCATACAACAAGAAAGTGAAGCCAAAGGAGTTCCACGTTGGTGATCTGGTATGGGAAGCTGTGTTGCCCTTGGGGACTAAGGATGCAACATATGGTAAATGGTCTCCAAATTGGCACGGGTCGTACAGGATCGACCAAGTTTTAAGAGGAAACGCGTACATGCTTGAGGAGCTGGACGGCGTGAAATTCCCAGTGGCGGTCAACAGTCAACATCTCAAGAAATATTTCCCAAGCATGTGGGATGTTGGACAGTAAAACTTGAGGGGCCGATACATGAAATCGGCTAAGTAAAAGCATGTGAGACGATGGACAGTAAAAATGTGGGGGCCGATGCTGAAAATCGGCCGAATAAAAGCAAAAATGTATAGCCGATGCACGGTCATCGACTCTAGAGGTTCACACATGTTACAAACAGGTGCCAGTTCGCACATACAAGCTACTGAAGAAATGCTTCGAAGGCATGGAGGGCGTCAGCACGGACACGGTCCACCTCGGCGATCTTGGCTTCGTCAGCTTCATCCTTACCCGACACTAGCTGCTTGTTCAGGGCACGTATGTCTGCCAGATCGGTCTTCAGTTGAGCCTTGAGGCCTTCCGCCTCGTCTTGGGAACGGGCGATGGATTCTTCCTTGTCACGGATGAGCTGTTTAGTCACCCGGACCTTCTCCTCAAGATCTTCCAGCTCCCTTTTCAGGGATGCGAGCTCGGCGGTACTGACGGAGGTGTCAGTTTTAGCATCCAGAGACGCCTTTTTCTCGTTGAGTTGCTGAGATCTGTCTGCAATATCGGCTTTCAATGGAAGTTGGGCGTGGCGCAGGTTGATCCTTTCATGAGCTAACTTCACCCGCGGCCCGAAAAAGGACAGATTTGCAACTGACCAAAGCTTCACCTGCAATGCTACTGGAAGATGGTCCTGGATTTCGGCAAGAACGCTCTTCACTTCCTCAGAACCCTCGATCAACTCCTCGATCGGGGAGGACAGCAAGGTTTTAAGACGTTGGAAATGAGGAAGAGCAACCCTGGCTTGTGGTTCAGTGTGGGCAACAGAGGGAGTTGGTTCGATGGATTCAGGATCGAACGACAGCAAACCTGAAAGATCACAACTCTGGCAGCCAGAAAAGCGTCAGTATGCGTCCAAACGTGCAAGGATGGGCCAAAAGAACTTAAACGTACCTCTCCTATCGAGGGGATAGCCGATGAGGAGACCATCGGTTTGTGTGTGGTCGCTGGAGGCTTGGCTAGAGTAGTAGCCGTTTCATCTACACCTTCGGAGATCCCCAGATCCGGCGTCGGCATTGCCCCAGCTGTCTCGCTGAGGACGTCAGTCGTCTGCATGAAGGGTGTTCTTAGCCGGTGTAAATAACGATAAATCGGCAGACAAAAGGAAACAAGTAGTAAGAGTATGAAGGGTGGTGATTTTTTTGAAACCTCCTGGCTCGACGAAGAAGCTTGTTGTCCTTTGCGAGCTCTCTTAGGACCCGCAGTTGGCCCCGCCTCGGCTGGTGCTCGGGGGGAAGCAGGTTCAGGAGCCGACCTTTTTCTGGAAGTCGATGGTGGTGAATCTGGCTGGTTCGGTGTGATGGTCCTCTCAGAATCCGTTGGGCCTAGTTCTCCTCGATTAGTCTGGGTATCCTCACTGGAGGTGTCTTCGATGGAAGCCTGTAAAAGAGGAAAACCAGTAAGCGCGAGTATGTTTGCAAGAGTGGAGGAATGACGAGGATCGACCAAGGCCTGAATTAGCTTACATGCGAGCTATCTGAGGAAGGGCTCCGGCGCCTCAAGGTCTTCCTAGCAGCTACCTTCCTCACCATCGTTCTGGTTTTAGTCGGAACTCGAGGGGCAGCTGACTTAGGAGTTGCTGGTTTCTTGGAAGCCGATTGTGGTGTTATCGGCTGTTTCTGCATTATGACCTTTTTCAGAGGTGGCGAGTCTTTGCAGAAAAGAACCACAGGAGCTGGCGGGAAGAACTCGAAGGGGGAGCCATCACTGTGTGTAGGCTCAGGGCCATCTTGTTGCTGCAAAGAGAAAGAATGGATTAGTAAAAGGATCGATTGCAAGATGCTTCGAGAAAATTTGCAAGTAGTGGTACCTGTTCCGCGGGGATGTCATAGTCAGCATCGAGCTGTTTCAGCAACGGTCCCAGAGCTCTCCTGAAGGCGTGAGTATTCCACATCGACCACCAGTCTCCAAAGCCATCGGTTGATGAGGCAAAGGTGAGGTCGTTGGGAATTGGGATGGTCAGAGCATCAAAGAAGGAGTAACACCTTTGGCTGGTGAGAGGATCAGGCAGGTCGGCTCTGCTCTCCGTAAGATGATGGAGAAAGAAGTGGGGAGCTACTTGTCCAAGGCCGAATTGGCGAGCCACTAAGACTGGCTGGTAGAATTCATACCCGGGTTTGATTATTCTGTTGGACGTACTCATGCCAACTGGAAGGAAACATGGGCGAATCACGGTGGAAAAGAGCTGCCGAGTGCTAGTGTCATCGGAAAAATTGTCCAGCCTGAAGGAGAGTGGATTTTCAAAGTGTTCCGATTCCTCCATATAAGGGAAGAAGGTAGGGTTGTCCAGGCCCTGGAAGAAAGTGCTGAACCACTTGGATGCTTCCTGAGGGGATAGTTTGCTGCCCGGCAGCCTATACAAAGCTTGGCCATAACTAGTGCATCGGATCTGTTTCCCTTTTACATCTGGAAAGGTGCAACTCGCCAGAAGGGGGAAGTTTGGGATGTGATTTTGGAAATACAGCTGAGCCCATAGCTGAATAAACCACCAAGGACCACCTGTTTTGACTGCTATGCCAGAAAACAGTTTGACAGACATCAATTGGAGGTATCGATAGACTTCTCCCAGAAACAATTTGCCGAGGCCAAGTTGAGTACCTTTGGCCAGTTCATGGGCTAAGGAGAGATAATTTTTGGTTGGAGCAAGGGAAGGGCCACAGAATATGAAATGCTCCAGCTAGAAGTTGAGAAAGGCTGTGTGTTCTTTCTCTGAAACAGGACCCTTTGTTTTCATGTGGCGTTGGAGGTAGGCACCCCAGTTTGTGCAGTCTGTTTTAGAAGACAGCTTGTAAGGGACTTTGGTCAGTTTAAAGGCAGAGGGGCTGGGTGATGTAACATCCAGACCAGTGATCATCACCACATCTAGTAAAGTCGGTGACATAGGGCCATGACCAAACATGAAACAGTTCAGAGCGTCAGACCAGAAGTAGCCGATGGTTTTGAGAAGATTCTCGTGTTTCTCAAGAGGAGACAATGATAGGTGCAAGGCATCGGCTATTCCCGTAGTTTCCCATTGGGATTGGTAAGCTCTAGCTACCCTACTGAACCAAGAAACCCAATGTTCGGGGGGATTAGGCCAGGCTCGCAAGCAGTCGGCCCAAGAGTTCAGATCTAGATCTTGGCTTACGAAGGGGATTCTATTTGCTTCGCAAGAAATCAGATGGGCAGGACTAGAATCTGTACGAGGGCCAAGACAAAGGGAATTTGGGAGAGAAGGATGCGGCAGCAGGATGTCTGAAACCTAGAAAGTTTAATGGTGGAATGAAGGCATTAATTCAGGTGTTTGCCATTAAATTCTAACATCACTATCAGACTACGAGGAGTAGGCGTACCTTCAGACCGGAGACCCCTGGATTGGTGTTGGACGATTCCGCCATCTATGCAAGTTGAGGATTGGGGGGTTCTGGTTGCTGTGAGCTCGATCTGGTCGATGGGCAATTGGGGATCTAGGTCGCCCTTTTTGAAGAGGGTCGCAGGTTACCGTTTGAAGTGGCCGTTTGGTTTTGCCCAAGTATGCGACCAAGTTTGACCTTGTCGAACGTTTTGGGAAAGACGATGTGCATCGGCTCTTTGAGCTGTGGCTTGGTTGACTGTGTAAACGTAACAAGGTAAAAGCCGATGCGTTGCTATCGGCTTCTGGGACATCGACCTATCGTGACTATCGGCAAAATCAGGGGCGAACAAGGCAATCTTCGGGAAATAGATTTTCATTCATTCAAAAGATGATTGCTTACAAAGGACGATTGATTACAAAAGGGAGCTTATTGCTACTACTACTACTGGTTCCTAATCTAGGCCGAGTTCGTCGTCGCTGTCATCGCCGCCGTCTTGTGCGCTATCCTCAGCGCTGCTACCGGCGTCGTCTTCGCTGCTGCTGCTGAAGAAGCCAGCAGGGGCCTCCTCGTCCTCGTCGTCGTCGGTGTCCTCGCTGGACCCGGTGCGGAAGTACTTCACCGGCTGGTACTCCTCGGAGGAGGTGTCCTCCTCTTCCTCCTCTTCTTCGGAGGAGTCGACGCCGTCCCAGGACATGGCGTCGTCGGTGCTGTCTGCCTCCAGTTCCCCATCAGCAAGGAACTGCAGTTCTTCTTCGCCGTCAGTCAAGGACGCGTCGTCCTCCGACCAAACGGCGAAGTCCCAACCCCTCTCGTCCCACCATTGTGGGGCAAGAGTGTTGTACGCCGCCATCGGCGGGTGCTCTGGCGTCGGCTCTCGGTCGCTCATTGAGTTGGAGGCATGGGAGGACAGGCCAGAGGAAGCAGAGGAGGCCATGGCGGAGTAAGAGGGTTTTTTGGCTACTGGAGGAAGATGGGGACTGCGAACTGCTCAGACGAATTTAAATAAGGGGAATAGTGGAGAGACGGTTCAATGCTATAGCGGTTTCCCAGATTGCGCTGCCAAAATCGTCAAATCATACACTGTAGAGGAGTTGAGAAGACATGGCATCATGATGAAGGGGTAGCGTGACGATTCTGTTCTGCCACGCATTCTGTCAACGCGCAACCCGATACAAAAAAAAGGGGAGAGGAGAAGAAAAAAACACAAGAGTGGTTTTGGAATTATCATTGCCAAAACCAGGGGGGGCATGTGTTATCGCCATATTTTGGCCAACGAAGGAGATGGGCCGTGATCAAGATGGGCTTGGAAGATGCGTATATTCAACGTATTGTTGGATCGGCCTAGTACGTAGAATTAGGCTAAACTGCCCGTGTATCTTGTATCATAGTAGGTTTCGTTTCAGTTTAGGTAAAGATAGAGTTGTAGAGTTATTCCAAAAGTAGAGAGTCTCCGGACTATAAATATGTACCTAAGGTTATCAAGAAAAGGAGGACAATCACGTTCACAACAAACACAATCTCGGCGCATCGCCACCCCTTGTTTCTAGGGTTTCTTTCGGGTAAGTGTCAGATGCGATCTAGGCAGTACTTTTACTTATGCGTTATTTGGTGTTACTCGTACTGAAGCCTTGTTGATGGCGAGTAACATTATTATCATAGATCTGTTGAGGTTAGCATCGGTGTTCTTCGTTATAATCGTTTGATTTTGCTACCCCTAGTTGTCTCGCTACCTTTGCACCGTTTCCCAAGTGCAAGGGTAGCACCTTGCTTGCTCTTTATTTAGCTGATTCGATCTGTTATGGTTGTGCCTTGCTCGCCAAGGTTCAGTTTGACATCTACGTAGTCAGGCCTTACAAACGGGTTGAACGATCCAGTAGTACGTAAGGACGTAGCTTATTCGTTCTAGAGAAGTTGTTCCGGTAATTGACTTTACGTTGGTTATTAGGCCTCCTCTAGGGTTAATATTCTTCATCTTTTGTACATACCAGGCTCAATTACGTGTAGGACGTTCCAGCTACGTGGTGAAAACATTAAACTGTCGTAGATCGATTTAACTGGTAGTGATCAAGCAAAACCTCATGTTATCGTAAATCTAATGCAGAACCATGGGGCAATCGGCTCTAGGAGCCGATTTACAGGGAAACCTGGGAGCCGGTCACGGCTCGAATTTTACGTATACTTGTTTACCATGCAGGAAATCAATCGGAGCAATCCTTCACCTTCCTGACCAGGTATAGGTCAGGTGGCACGCCCTCGAACCAAGCCAGGACGTGTGCCGGAGTTTTGCGGGCCGTGGCCCGAGGGACCAGGGCCCACCAGCAGTTCTGGGAGCCTCCCGGCTCTTCGTGTTGCTCGTCGCTGCTCGCCGGTGAGTTTTGGCAGGCAACAGTAGGGCCATTTCTGATGCAAAGCGAGACTGTGAAACAGAAAAGGAGAAGTTGAAGTTGGAGGGCATGTTAGAAGATGACAAAAAAATATTGTACCCAAATTGCGAAGATGGCAGCACAAAGCTCGGTGCCACACTAGAATTGCTGCGATGGAAGGCAGAGTGTGGTCTAACTGACTCCGCATTTGAAAAGATGCTGAAAATAATGAAGCCGAAGCTTCCAAAGCATAACGTATTTTCCGAGAGTACGTACGAAGCAAAGAAGACTCGCTGCCATCTAGGATTAGATGTGCAGAAGATACATGCATGCATTAATGACCGCATCCTCTACCGCGGTGAGGAGTATGAGAATTTAGATAAATGCCCGGTATGCACTGCATTGAGGTATAAGATTGGACGAGATGACCCTGGTGATGTTGAGGGACAGCCTCCCGGAAGAGGGTTCCTGGTAAGGTTATGCGGTATGCTCCTATAATGCCAAGGTTGAAACGCATGTTCAGAACCAAAGAGCATGCCATGTTGTTGCGATGGAACAAAGAAGACCGTAAGAAATACGGGAAGTTGAGATACCCAGCTGATGGGTAGCAATGGAGAAAAATCGAGAGAGACTTCCCAGACTTTGCAGGTGTAACGCCCCCGAATCGGGTCTATGCAGATCTTAGCATTTCCCGTCAAAACCCGCATAGAAGCGATTCAAAGACGCCCACTAGACACTTTTGTGTGGGTGGGATTTGATTACAAGTAGTTACATCACAGTAGTTTACAACAGAGTCCACAAGAACTTATATGTACAACAACGACTCAACGAGTCAAGATTACAAAAGGTACAATACGAAGATACAACTCAAGAAGAAAGCAAGATAGTAACCGAGTACGGAAAAGATCCAAATGGGACTAAGAGTCCTGAAGAATAACCAAGCGTTGTCCAACCCTGCCCAGGCCAAGCCGGAAGGGTAACCTTGCTAACGTCGTCGATCATATACCTGTCAAGCCAAAAGGGTGTCGGCAAAGGGAAATGGAAGACAGAAAGAGAGCCGTCAGTACTGAGGCCAGTACACGGCGTGTCTTAGAATTCGGTGGTCCTCTCCTACATAGATATGGTGGGTTCAGCGGCAGCAAAGCTTGCACTACCTAACTTATAGAGACTCGCTACAACTTCGGCTATTAGAGTGAGATAAGAGAGAACTATGCGGTAACAATAATATAACATCAAACATAACCCATCCGAAGATTTCCCCCTCGAAAACTCGTCGAGGAAGTCCTCTTACAGAACACACACGGTGAAAATTTTAGTTAATCAGGTATTTAGTTGATAAGGCTAATTACTAATCATATTATTAGAGGCAAAACATTAGTGGCATTATCTATGACCATGACACTGTACTCCTGAGGCGTCCATAACCGTGGACACACGGCTTTTCGAAAAGATTTACCCTGCAGGGGTGCACTACTATACCCAAAGGCATGCTCAACCCATCAGGCAACTCTCAACTCCCGGATTTTTAATCATAGATGCCTGTTATGCCATACATCGCAATCCTAGGATTACCATTTTTGCAAGACATAAAAGATTTGGATATCACAGTACATCATCCATTACAAACCATACATAAGGTCTTACACAAATAAGGATATCATGATCCAGTTCTTAATTCAATTCAAGCAGCGGAATAACGTAATAGTAACGATAGCGCAGGAGAAGCTCCATCTTCAGGGTCACATGCAATACTGACGATGGGAGATGATCCTAGTTGTCATAACCTTCCTGCGATCCGTCATCCTGATAATCCTCTTTATAGTTTGCCCACGGGAATAGCCAGGGACAAAGCCATGAGTATTCTTTAAGTACTCGCAAACTAATACTGATAAGTTAAGGGGTTTTTTATAGTAGGATACTAAGATCTAGGGTTGTTTTGCAAAATGCCAGATTTAACTCTACTAAGTTCAAAAGCAAAGAAGGCTAGTTGAAAGTTTTATAACACCTAAGTGGGAATTTGAATTTCATATCACAACTCTGTTGTGGTCAAGTAAAAGTATCAATTCATTTCATAAGTCATTTTGAAAACATCTGATGGGGGAACAGTATGGCCACTCCAACTGTCCATAACCACGGATGTGGCTATTCGAATAGTTTGACACTCTGCAGAGATTGTACACTTTCACCACAACATTCGATACATCCATCAGGAACAAATCCTGAATTCACCATACTCAGTATGCTGACAATCAATCCTAACCTTTCAATTACACTCCCTAGTATAGGCACCTTTCCTGTGAGTTTGGCCTCCCAACCATGACCAGCTGTCATCTTGGGTACTGCACAGGTGGACAATCTTCACAAGGTAGCCTCAGCTCAGACCTTGGCCACGAGGGAACCCATACTAAGGTATATAAATTTACAGTCAAGCCCTACCCAATTTTTGGGTATTGTGGTTGTACGGTAAAATTGGAATGGTATCGCATCCAGACAACCATTAGTTTTATAAAGTGTTAAGGCTCATGCCTCAACATTTTCATCATCAAAATCATCTGGGGTTCAGAAACACATGTCAAAACATTTCAGTAGAATGACTCATCATTCTAAGGTTTTCATAACCATTTTCACCAAGTATTCCCATCTAAAGTTGATCAAGTTTTATGCTTAGCACTAGCATCTACAAGTGGTGGTGAATACTAAAGAGGGGTGGTAAACAAGTGGAGATTTGCTAAGTTCAATCTCATGCCTTAGGATGACATCAAGATTATCTAACTTAGGCCAATTTTTATGCTCTTTATGCTACCTTTAGTTATCTTTCTAGAATTTACAATTCACTAGGTAAACTTGAAGAGAAAGCTTTGATAAAGAAATAAAGTATAAAGCTTGCAAGTAAAACTAGGATTGGGTTATCAAGTGGGTATGATCACATATGCTTAAGGCATATGGTTATCATGGTGACAAGCAAGTATTACCTTGCTAGGATGTTGGTATAAGCTTGCTAAATTCAACTAGTAGTATTAGGCTTGCATAGGTAAGGTAACTTGCAAGTGTTAGCTTGCCTTGTGCAGAGCAGTGGTTGAAGTTCTCCTTGGCTTCTTCCTCGTAGTATCCTCCTTCCTCCTCGTATCCTTGGTCGGTACTAGCATCTATAAATAAATACGAGGTACACAATCACCAAACAATACTTAACTATTTTCAATCATCACACAAAGGTGCACTATAGATGATCTAGCATCATCACTTAACATTACAAGATTAAAGCATTTGTCTTATTTATTTTAATTTGAGAAAAGTAATTTCTACTCATTGAAAAACTACTTAAGATTTAATATTCTCCAACTCAAACATGGGATCATGTTGACACATGTCATCACCACATATTTCAGTACATGGGAATGTGATTTAAAGTGGTGTCACAATTTAATAAGGTTTAACCTTTTTATTTTAAATAAATAAAGTGACTAGAAATGCCTATGTGGCATTCTTTTATTACTTGAACATTATTTCTGTAAGTAAACCCATATGTTTTATATATTCTGAAAGGTGTGATCAAATGTGATTTTTGAGAGTTGGAATCAACTCAAAATCTCTTATGGTTGAATTTTGAAAAATGTTTGAATGCAGAAAAGCTTCTGCCTTGTTATTTTTACCAAGGTTGATCTATAACTCCAAAGGGTTTGAATCCAACGGGCTTGGATTAAGCATTTCAGTACCTTTCTAACAAAACTACTTTCATTCATTTTGGTTCACTGAGTCAAGCTGGTTTGATTTTGAATATATGTACAGAACTGTGTTTGAAATTAAATGGAAAATCTAAATTTAAACTGTTAGGTCGCGCGAGAGATGCTATTGGGACGGCCCAGTGTCACTCCACAACGCGGGGTTCAACTGACAGGGGGTCCACCAGTTAGTGGCTCATAACGCGCGAAGCGGTACATGGCGGTGTGGGACGTTGGATTAGAGTGGGGATCAACGGCTGTGGATCGTCGTCGATGACGGACCTGTCGTCGGCGAGCTCTAACCCTAGCGGCTCGGTGGGGGTGCATAGGGGGCGTACCAGGGCTCCAGCAACGACGGCGACGTGGGCAAACAGACTGGTGGTCGACGGCGAGCTGAGGGACGATTGAGGCAGCTCCGGGGGTGGTCGCAATCAACGACGCCCTTCTCCTCCAGAGGCGGCCTGCTGCGGTACAATTCCGGCGAGATGCTGCTCCCTGTGCTCCGGATAGAGGTGTGGGACGATCAGTGAGGTGAGGGGAGTGGAGTGGTGTGCTGCAAACGGCTGGGGGTGCCCTCCTTTTATAGGCTCGACGACGAGACCGAGAGGGATGGGCAGGCGACGGTGGCGACATGGCTACGGCTGCTAGCGGCATGGCTGAGGGTGGCGATCGACGCGCGGACTCCTGGCGGTGCTCTAGGACTTTAATGTGGGCTTAGGGGCGGTGGTAAGCGGTCGGGTGGAGCTGGCGCTCTGAGCGGCAGAGGCGGCGGCTTCGACGGCGAGCGGTGGCTGTGAGGCGTTGGACGATGAATGGGGGTGTCTGGCGTGCTCCCTGGTTCGTGGCGACGCGGTGGGCGTGGGATGCGGTCGAGTGGCGGCTTGTGCACGCGTGCCGGGTGCGGCGCTCTGGCGCGTGCTCGGCATGGCGCGGTGGCACTGGGCGCGGTGATTTCTCGGTGGTCCATGGCTGGGCCTGGCTCGGGGAGGGGACAGTGGGCGGCGGCGAGGTGCTGGCTATCTCCTAGACATGGCGAGAGAGGGGGAGGCGGTCTGCTGCGGCGGCGACCAAGTTGGCCGGCGAGGTGGGGCTCGGCTTGGCATGGCCATGCTGCTAGGAGGTAGGGGATGGGGTAGTGATGCCCTGGTTTGAACCAGAGGGGACAATGTGAGCAAATGTGGGTCAAATGGGAGACAAGTTTGGCCAGAACACTATTCAAAATAGTGAATTTGGTTTTGTTTGAATTCTGCCTGCCAAGTGTTAGATGAAATGGCCACAAGAAAATTCTTTTTGAATTTTGAAAATATTTTTGGTGGGTGTGCTAGGCATAAGCTTGAGACTCTGTGGTTGCTTGGGTTTTGAAAATTGAGCTTGTTTGAGTGGTTTTTGAAGTAGTGGGATCTTCCCATATGAAATAGATTCAATTTTAAACTGTCATTTAAACTTAGCATTTGAATGTTTTTGGAAGATCACAAAGTGGGCCTTGGTACCTGATTATGTGTACTAGAAAGGGTGCAAAGATCCACAATTTTTTCTGTTAAGTTTTGAGTACTAGGAATAGCCAAAGTAGGCATGATAGTTAATTTGGAAAAAATGACCATTCACTTCATTTATTTATTTTGAGCTGTTTTTCTTTGGGAAAAGTTTGGGAATGATTTTGATGATGTTTATTTCACCTAAGAATCATTTTACAAGCAATGAATCATAGAACCATGGCAATTCAAATGAACTCCTAATTTAAATACACATACACATGAATGCTTTCATATTTTGAGATGGAAAAGTTTTTTTGTTAACCCTAATTTTGATGATTTGGATCTTGATCAACTTGGGAAATTTTTGGGATGTTACAAACCTTCCCTCCTTAAAAAAAATCTCGTACCGAGATTTGAGAAAGAAGAACAAAGATTACCTAGGATTTAAAGAGATCAGGAAACTCTGTCCTGATGTGATCTTCTTGATCCCAGGTAGCTTCTTCTTCAGTGTGATTGCTCCACTAAATCTTGAGAAACTTGATGCTTCGGGTTCTGGTAGTTCTGAAAGCTTCTTACAAAATACAGATGGGTACTTCGGGATACATCAGGTCATCATTGATTTCTATGGTCCGGTGATCAATATTCTTGAAAACTTCAGTCTTCTTCGGAACTTCGAGGCATTTATGAAGTAACGAGATATGGAACACATTGTGCACGGCTGACATTTCTTTTGGCAGTTCCAATTGATATGATACTTCTCCTCGACGATTCAGAATCTTGAAGGGTCCGATATATCTGGGGGCTAACTTTCCCTTCAGCTGGAAACGCTGCATTCCTTTCAAGGGCGACACTTTCAGATACACGAACTTTTCGATATTCAAAGCGAGGTCTCGACATCTCTTGTCGGTGTAACTCTTCTGTCTTGACTGGGCGGTCTTGAGGTGCTCCCGAATCTTGTGAACTTTGTCTTCTGCTTCTCGTAGGCTGTCGGGTCCAAAAATCTGAATCTCTCCTACTTACGACCAATTCAAAGGGGTGCGACACTTCCTTCCATACATGAATTCAAATGGGCCCATTTGCAAACTTGCCTGATAACTGTTGTTGTATGAAAATTCTGCGAAAGGCAGACAATCTTCCCATTTGGATCCATACTCCAACACACATGCTCTCAACATATCTTCGAGTATTTGATTTACTCGTTCTGTTTGTCCATCAGTCTGAGGGTGATAAGCTGTGCTGAAATCCAGTCGGGTTCCTAAACCTTCTTGGACTTTCTACCAGAATCTCGAGGTAAACTGAGTTCCTCGATCCGATACGATGTTCTTGGGTACTCCGTGCAAACTGACGATTCTAGCGATGTACAACTCAGCTAGTTTCGAACTCTCGTATGTGGTCTTGACTGGTAATAAATGGGCGACTTCGGATAATCTGTCAACTATGACCCAAATGGAGTCATTTCCCCTACTAGAAGTAGGCAATCCGGTGATAAAGTCCATTCCAACGGAATCTCATTTCCGTTCCAGAATCTGCAATGGTTGCAACAGTCATGCGGGTCTTTGATGTCCCGCCTTGACTCTCTGACATATATCACACTTGACGATATAGCTTCCGATTTCTCTCTTCATCTTATGCCACCAGAATTGTTCCTTCAAATCCTGTTACATCTTCGTTCCTCTGGGGTGGATATAATAAAGAGTATCATGGGCCTCTTTCAAGATCACTTATTTCAATTCCGAATCTGCTGGTACACAAAGGCGTCCTTTGTACCACAAAACTCCTTCTTCGTCTTTGGTGAATTCGGGTACTTTGCCTGTACCGATATGACGCTTGATTCCGTCGATACTAGCATTTCCTTTCTGCGCCTCTTTGATCTGGCTGATCAAAGTGGGTTGAAGTTCTATGCTAGCCAAAAATCCTTCACTCACTAATTCCATTCGGAAATCTTCCATCTCTTTGTGAAAACTTGGTTGCTCCTTCAAAATCATGGAGTTCAAGCGGCACGGCAATCTGCTAAGGGCATCTGCTACCACATTGGCTTTATCAGGGTGATCGTGAATGTCCAGGTCATAATCCTTGATTATCTCGATCCATCTTATCTGTCTCATATTCAGCTCCTTATGAGTGAATATATACTTCAAGCTCTTGTGATCCGAATAAATCTCACAACGGTTGCCCATGAGATAATGCCTCCATGTATTCAGGGCTAGAACTACGGCTGCGAGCTCGAGGTCATGGGTTGGGTAGTTTTGTTCATCCTGTTTCAGTTGTCGAGATAGATAGGATATAACTTTTCCTTCTTGCATTAGCACACATCCGAGACCGATCTTGGATGCGTCACAATACACGTCAAAGGGCTTCGTGATATCCGGCATGATCAAGATTGGGGCTGAAATCAGTATTCTCTTGAGTTCTTGAAAACTCGCTTCACATTTGTTCGTCCATTCAAACTTCTTGTCCTTCTTCAGCAATTGGGTCATGGGTCTGGCGATACTCGAGAATCCTTCTATGAACTTGCGGTAGTATCCCGCTATTCCGAGAAAGGCACGAACTTGGGTTTGGGTGGTTGGGGCTTGCCAATCTTCGACATCTTTCACCTTTGCAGGGTCAACGACAATTCCTCCGGCTGATACAATGTGGCCGAGGAATCCTACCTCATGTAACCAGAATTCACATTTGCTAAACTTGGCATACAACTGATGCTCTCTAAGGGTTCCAAGAATGGTCCTTAGGTGTAGCTCATGTTCTTCTTCTGATTTGGAATAAATCAGAATGTCATCGATGAAAACACGACAAACTTATCCAGGAAGTCCATAAAAATCTTATTCATGAGATTCATGAAATAAGCGGGGGCATTGGTTAATCCAAAATACATGACCGTATACTCGTATAATCCACATCTGGTGGTAAAGGCAGTATTTGGAATATCCTCTGCGTGAATCTTGAGTTGATGATAGCCAGTTCTAAGATCAATCTTAGAAAACACCTTGGCACCAGTTAACTGGTCAAACATATCTTCTATCTTTGGCAATGGGTACTTGTTCTTGATAGTGACATCATTCAACTTCCGATAATCCGTACACAAACGGTTACCTCCATCTTTCTTGTCCACGAACAAAACAGGTGATCTCCATGGTGACACACTTGGTTGAATCAATCCAATTTCTAGCATGGCATCCAATTGCTTCTTCAGTTCTGCTAGTTCAGACGGGTTCATACTATATGGTCTCTTGGCTATGGGTCCTGTTCCAGGGATTAGTTCAATGATAAACTCGATATCCCGATCTGGGGGCATACCGGGCAAAACATCTGGAAATACATCGGGGTATTCACAGACTATCCGTACGTGATCAATGGTATGTTATGCTATACTCTTGTTGCACTTGAATTGACGAGGTAAGGTTTTAGATACATGCTCGACTGATACTCCGGCTATACTGGTCATGGTTATGGCTTTCTTGGCACAGTCAATTAATCCTTTATGTTTGGACATCCAATCCATTCCTAGTATTACTTCCAAACCTTTAGTTCCGAGTACTATAAGATTAGCATAAAAATCTATGCCACGGATTCAGATAGGGACGGCTTTGCAAATTTTCCTAGCTTTGGTGGTTGAACCGGGGATTTGAACAATCATAACATGCTTCAGTTTGGTTGGTTGAATCTTACTAGTGCATGCAAATTCTTCGGTGACAAATGAGTGCAATGCTCCAGAATCAAACAACACTCTTGCAAGTACTGAGTTAACAGAAAACATACTCAACACGACGTCTGGCGCTTCCTAGGCTTCTTCAGCATGCATGAGAAAAAGACGGCCATTGCGGTTGAGCGAATTCCCTGGGGCAAACCTTCTTCTGGGCTGAACATGACGCTGTTGCTGAGCTAGAGCATTTGCTTTGGGGGATGCGGCAGTCTTCTTGGGGCACTCATTGGAGTAGTGAACCTTGGTTCCACATTCATAACAAGTCACTTGCGACTTGTACTTTGCTGCAACAGGCACATCATTGCTTCCAGTCCTTGGGGCAGTGTCGGTGTTGGTGGCGGCATTGTTGTTGTTGAACTTGGGTGATGCACGGTTGGAATTGCTAGAGTTGCTGGGGTTGTTGTGGTTTCCTCCGGGCCTTGGGTTTCCATGGTTGGGATAGGTCGGACGGTTCATCGGGGGTCTGTTGGTTCTCGGGGCAAATCCTGGAGATGGGTTGGGGCGATACTTTATTGTCTGGTGGGTTCCTGGTTGATGCATCATGCGACGCTTGCGGTTCTCATTGGCTTGGTTGATCTTTTCTTCCATCTGAATGGCAGAGTCGACCAGGGCTCCAATATCAGCAAAAGGGATATTGACCAACACTGTCTGCATCTCATCGTGCAGACCATTCACGAATCTCTCTTTCTTCTTGGCTTCAGTGTCGATCTCATCCGGGGCATACCTAGCTAATGACAAGAATTTGTCATGGTATACCACTACGGTCATCCTTCCTTGCTTCAGTTCTCTGAATTCATCTCTCATCCTCTTGATCAAACCCGGTGGCACATGGGTTCTGCTGAACTTGACCTTGAATTCATCCCAGGTCATCATCCGACCTCCAGTCATTGCACGAACGCTGTTCCACCATGCTCTTTCATCTCCGGCTAGATAGTGGGTGGTGAACAGAAATTTCTCGTTAGCTTCCACTCCGGCGACTTCCAGATTGTTCTCCATTCTTTGCGGCCAATTGTAACACCCTCAGAATCGGACCTATGCAAGTTTAGTAAAATTCGCCAAACCCGCATAGACACGATTCAAAGGTGCCCACCAGGCACTTTCGTGCGGGTGGAAAACGAAGTAATAACATTACACAACAGTCCTCGATGGGACCCACAGAACAGATATATATATAGCAGCGACTTCAAGAATACAGATATAATATACAAAGATCCAAATCACTTTGAAAACGATATAGCGTCCAGCTACGGACAAGATGCAAATGGGGCTAAGAGCCCTGAAGAATAACCAATGGCGTCCATAACCCTGCCCAGGCCAAGCCGGAAGGGTAACCCTGCTAACGGCGTCGATCTCAAAACCTGCTTAACAAAAGGGGTGCCGACAAGGGCAAAGCAGAAAACAAAGAAGGAGCGTCAGTACTGAGGCCAGTACACGGCGAGGCTAGAATTCGGCGGTCCTCGCCTACATAGGTATGGTGGACTGAAGCGGCAGCGGCAGCATGCACTAAACAACCTATAGAGACTCGATACAACTGGCGGTTATTAGAGAGGGGTGAGAAAGACCTATTCGGATCCAACCTGAAGCTATCACCAGACAAACCCATCCTGGCGTTTCCCCTCGAAACCAAACGAGGAAGTCAACCGAGGAACTCACACCGTTGGCAGTTTTACTTATTCAGTTATCGTGGCAACAATTACTAGTCAGGTTTAGATAATCGTCCTGATAAAATAAGCAGTGGGCACTTTCATTTAATCATTCCGTTGTAGTTGCAACAATTACTAATCAGGTACAGATAGCATGAGATAACCCAAAACCCAGCAGTTGTTGGTACTTTTATTCAGCCATTTCGTTGTAGTTGCAATACTTACTAGTCAGATACATTTGTCGCAAGCGACAACCAAACAAGCAATTGTGGGCAGTATTAATTAGCCGTTCCATTATAGTGAAGCTGATTACTAGTCATTATAAGTCAAATTTATAGCAGTAAACTTTAGTTATGCTTGTCTATGATCGAGATACTGTGCTCCAAGTCGTCCATAACCGCGGACACGGCTTTCAGAAAGTTTTACCCGGCCGGGGTGCACCAATAGCAACACACACTCGATCAACCTCGGAAAAACCAAATCAAAACCCAACGAGGCTTTCACGACTGAACAATCACAGGATTCAGAATTATTCCAGGGGGCCACCCCTTAAGTAGAATCCGCAACGGAGTAAGCAAGCTCCGAGACGGCCTCAAGGTCTGCGTCAGTGGCTGTGAGCGACTGGGAACCCCAAACGGGGCTTGTCGACACCGCGTAAACACTCCGCTTCCAAAACAGTACAGTGTGCAGTACCTCGCACAATCGTAAATAAAGCAGTAAACCATGGCATAAGTACAGGATCGTAAATAAATCCTCAAACTAGTTTGTGGCCCCATGAAATAAGACGGAATCAAGCTCTGGCCCAGGGGGGTCCCATATACCTCCCGGATGTGGATAGCGCGATAAATCAAGGAACAGGTATCAAGTACTCGGGGTCTTACGGGACACAAGTGGGCGTTCGGAAACCAAATATTATCTATCACCCACCGATGCCTCTGCTTATTCAATTTTAGTTGTTAAACAGAAAGTAAAATGACGATAAGTACAACTAGAATCATCTCCAACATCAACATGCGGCAATTCATCAGCAACTGTGGCATTTGACGACACACATCAGCACTTGAGCAAGCAGCTACGACGCGCAAGTCCAACTATCTACCAAACAACAGGTAATAGGGTGTGTCCAAGGCAATATAGGGCTGCAAAGGATTTCACGGGTACGATAACTAAAGCATCGCAACACAGATAGCAATAGATCAACAGGAGGGAAGTAAATACTATAAAGTAAGATAGGTAGAAAGGGGGAGATGCTCGCCTGAAAACATTGTCGAAGGTTTTCCCGAAGATCGGGGCGAAGCTCACATCAACTCAACGGCCTTATCCGCGAAGAACCAAATCACTAGAAGAAACAACGGATGCAATATTTAATACAACGGCAGAAGATCGGCATGATGCATGTATGATGGATGGCATGGCAAAGGTGCGATGCAATTAGGTCATTTTAGGCGGAACCGGGGTCCCGACAATTAGATAGATGGTTCTAGTTACTTAGCTACCCCGCAATTTAAATGTTGTATTAACATGACAAGATGAGATACCGGTTCGCTACACAAGTTTAAATGAGGCCGATATGAGACTAGATTTGCCCGCATATGGGCCCCATATTTAATTATTAGGTGAATCGGCATGAGGCCCCCAAACCACATGAATGTATGCATGCATGACCAATTAATATGCGACAAGTTGTTATTATGTTTTAAAATAGGGTTCTCGGATAAGGGTCACACTTGGGGTTCGGCGAACTTGGGGTTCCGGGGGTTCGGGGTTCGACAGGGTCCAGGGTTCGACGGTCCGCTCTCGGCTCCGGGGTCGTTCTCGGCGCATCCGGGTGCGGGACTTGGGGTCATGCCGACGGTCATGTCGTTCAGGGGGAAGTTCTCGGTGTCCGGGTCGCGGTGCCTTAGGGGACCGATTGAAGATCTTGGTATGCGGGTTCGGAATCGGTCTTCGGGTTCGGGGGTCTCGGCGTCCGAGGCAGCTCTTGTCGGTTTTCCCGCCGAAGGACTCGTTGTCCGGCAGCGGAGCTCATGGTCATCGGGGTCCGGGTCTCCGACGTCGCATACGGGAAGGTCTTGAGAATCCGGCGAAGATCTTGGCGCACTTGTGGTCTTCGGATTCCGTGGGTTCTCGACGTCTAGGACGATCTTATCGATCCCGAGTCATCGCCTTCGGTTCCTTGTCGGCGGCCGGGGTGGTTCTGATTTCCTTGTCGGGGGAGGTCTTGAGCGGATGGCGACGATGCTCGACGTGGGGCCCACGGCCGGTGAGGAAGCGGGCCCGAGGAGGCGCTGGCGTCGGAGGGGCTGCTGGGGCGCGCCGGCGCGGAGGAGGTGGATGGCGACGGCGGTGTCCTGGGGTCGGGGCAGGTAGCAGCGGCTCGGGGGCTTCGGGCGACGCCGGAGGGGACGGCGGCGGCAGGCCGGCGCAGTCCGGCGACGAGGTGGACCCGCAGCAGCGGCGGCAGGATCTGGCAGGCGCGGCGGAGGCGGGCCGGGCTTGCGGGGTGCGCGGGGTCGGGGCGGCGTCGAGCAACAGGGCGGCGAGGGCTGGCTCGGGCGCCGGCGGGACGAGGTGACGGCGGCGCTTGGGGCCGGAGGGGCGAGGCCGAGGCGGCGGCTGCAGAGGGTCGGCGACGGGGCCAGAGGTCGGGGCAGACGCGACG
This sequence comes from Avena atlantica, assembly GCA_910589765.1. Classification (NCBI taxonomy): domain Eukaryota; kingdom Viridiplantae; phylum Streptophyta; class Magnoliopsida; order Poales; family Poaceae; genus Avena; species Avena atlantica. The sequence continues at coordinate 510,171,818 of OU342733.1, read as the reverse complement.
GGAGAAGGGCGGCTCCGGCGGCGGCGGACGCAGCTGGGACGGTGGCCGCCGGCGTCGAGGCGGAGGGTCCTGCAGGCGAGCGGCGGCGGTAGGGCGGACGCGGGCTCGGCGCGGGGCGGGGCGGATCCATGGAAGCCGGCGACGCGCGGCCGCGGCCGGAGACGAACTCGGGGGAGGCGGGCACTGTGGCGGCGGGGCCAGCTCGCTGGGGACGCGGAGGGTGAGCGGCAGCGCTGCGGGGGCGGCGAGGTGTGGATGCAGAGAGGGGAGGGAGGCGGTGCTCGGCCGGCGGCGGAGCGAGGGAGGTAGGCGGCGACGGTGGTTGCCGGAGGGGGCGGGGAGCTGCAGAGGGGGTCGCGGGGAAGGAGAAAGGAGGGAGTGGCGGGCCCGCGGGGCAGGGACAGGGGAGGCCGAGTGGGGCCCGGCGGCTGGCTGGCTGTGAGGAGAAAGGGGAGAGAGAGGTGGAGGGAGAAAAAGAGGAGGTGGCAGGGTATGATTGGAGGGGGAAGAGGGACAGCTGAGGTGGCGAGCAACGATAGGTTGAGGTGATGTGGCTGCTAGGGGAGGGTAGATTAGCTGGTGAGCTTAGGATTTAGAGGGACAGTTGGTGGACCGATTTAAAATATCTGGGGCGGTTGTTCGGGCTAAACGGCCCGTTCGACTGCCCCGCTAAAAATAAATATAAATTTATTTGTTTTAATAACACTATTTGCAAACCGCTAGCAACAAACAAAATGATTCCGGAGACCCGGTGTTTGGCGTTTGAATAAAAGACGGCGTTTTAGAAGACAAAACGGGTTTTGCAAACATAGTTTTGACAAACAATGCATGATGATGACGATGCAATGCACAAATTCAACGCGATTTCTAGTAGTGGTTTTGCGGGATGCCACAATTCGACACCACTAACAAAGGATCTCGCCCTCGAGATCCGCCTCATGGTACCGGAAGGAAGGTCGGCGATCTGATCCGTTGCGCTTCGTGTAGGTCCTCGCGACACCACTAACAAGAGGTCGTTGTCCGTGATCGTCGAGAGAACACTCCGGGGACAAAAAGGTCGAAGGTAGAGGTATCAACAATTAAAGCCACCTCTAACTTCCGTGGACGGAGTAAAACTGCTGGATCCACTGATTCGACGTACAAGAGCGAATGATAAGAGTAGTCGGATGGTGATCAGTCCATCGCGCACCCAAACCATTACTCTGCACACGAGTAGGCGGATTATGCAACCAACTCTCGGATTCAGACTGAAGATCTCGACAAGCGAGTTTCGGAACAAAGGAGTGATGCAGTCTCTGCATCGGATCTGGCGTAGATGATGTCGTCGCGTCGGAAAACACCGGAAGGCGCAAACAAAGAACAAAGAATGGCACCACAGCAGACGGATCCATCAGGCAACCTGAACACCGGATGGTAGAGCACCGTTATCTCAGAAGGACGCGAAACCCTGAAGGTACGACGGAAACCCAACCACGAGAAATCCTGGACTCGAAGAGAGAGAAGAGAACGGATTCAAAACGCGTAGAGATAAGAGGAGAACAGCAGAGGGGTAAGGAATAAAATCAGACCTAATCAGAACTATCCAACCGATTTTCAAAAATAGTTTTGACACTCTACTTCGGCCGTTAGCTAGGTTATCCTACAGGCTGGACTTGTGGGGTATCGCAACTGCTGAGCTCTGATACCACTCTGTAACACCCTCAGAATCGGACCTATGCAAGTTTAGCAAAATTCGCCAAACCCGCATAGACACGATTCAAAGGTGCCCACCAGGCACTTTCGTGCGGGTGGAAAACGAAGTAATAACATTACACAACAGTCCTCGATGGGACCCACAGAACAGATATATATATAGCAGCGACTTCAAGAATACAGATATAATATACAAAGATCCAAATCACTTTGAAAACGATATAGCGTCCAGCTACGGACAAGATGCAAATGGGGCTAAGAGCCCTGAAGAATAACCAATGGCGTCCATAACCCTGCCCAGGCCAAGCCGGAAGGGTAACCCTGCTAACGGCGTCGATCTCAAAACCTGCTTAACAAAAGGGGTGCCGACAAGGGCAAAGCAGAAAACAAAGAAGGAGCGTCAGTACTGAGGCCAGTACACGGCGAGGCTAGAATTCGGCGGTCCTCGCCTACATAGGTATGGTGGACTGAAGCGGCAGCGGCAGCATGCACTAAACAACCTATAGAGACTCGATACAACTGGCGGTTATTAGAGAGGGGTGAGAAAGACCTATTCGGATCCAACCTGAAGCTATCACCAGACAAACCCATCCTGGCGTTTCCCCTCGAAACCAAACGAGGAAGTCAACCGAGGAACTCACACCGTTGGCAGTTTTACTTATTCAGTTATCGTGGCAACAATTACTAGTCAGGTTTAGATAATCGTCCTGATAAAATAAGCAGTGGGCACTTTCATTTAATCATTCCGTTGTAGTTGCAACAATTACTAATCAGGTACAGATAGCATGAGATAACCCAAAACCCAGCAGTTGTTGGTACTTTTATTCAGCCATTTCGTTGTAGTTGCAATACTTACTAGTCAGATACATTTGTCGCAAGCGACAACCAAACAAGCAATTGTGGGCAGTATTAATTAGCCGTTCCATTATAGTGAAGCTGATTACTAGTCATTATAAGTCAAATTTATAGCAGTAAACTTTAGTTATGCTTGTCTATGATCGAGATACTGTGCTCCAAGTCGTCCATAACCGCGGACACGGCTTTCAGAAAGTTTTACCCGGCCGGGGTGCACCAATAGCAACACACACTCGATCAACCTCGGAAAAACCAAATCAAAACCCAACGAGGCTTTCACGACTGAACAATCACAGGATTCAGAATTATTCCAGGGGGCCACCCCTTAAGTAGAATCCGCAACGGAGTAAGCAAGCTCCGAGACGGCCTCAAGGTCTGCGTCAGTGGCTGTGAGCGACTGGGAACCCCAAACGGGGCTTGTCGACACCGCGTAAACACTCCGCTTCCAAAACAGTACAGTGTGCAGTACCTCGCACAATCGTAAATAAAGCAGTAAACCATGGCATAAGTACAGGATCGTAAATAAATCCTCAAACTAGTTTGTGGCCCCATGAAATAAGACGGAATCAAGCTCTGGCCCAGGGGGGTCCCATATACCTCCCGGATGTGGATAGCGCGATAAATCAAGGAACAGGTATCAAGTACTCGGGGTCTTACGGGACACAAGTGGGCGTTCGGAAACCAAATATTATCTATCACCCACCGATGCCTCTGCTTATTCAATTTTAGTTGTTAAACAGAAAGTAAAATGACGATAAGTACAACTAGAATCATCTCCAACATCAACATGCGGCAATTCATCAGCAACTGTGGCATTTGACGACACACATCAGCACTTGAGCAAGCAGCTACGACGCGCAAGTCCAACTATCTACCAAACAACAGGTAATAGGGTGTGTCCAAGGCAATATAGGGCTGCAAAGGATTTCACGGGTACGATAACTAAAGCATCGCAACACAGATAGCAATAGATCAACAGGAGGGAAGTAAATACTATAAAGTAAGATAGGTAGAAAGGGGGAGATGCTCGCCTGAAAACATTGTCGAAGGTTTTCCCGAAGATCGGGGCGAAGCTCACATCAACTCAACGGCCTTATCCGCGAAGAACCAAATCACTAGAAGAAACAACGGATGCAATATTTAATACAACGGCAGAAGATCGGCATGATGCATGTATGATGGATGGCATGGCAAAGGTGCGATGCAATTAGGTCATTTTAGGCGGAACCGGGGTCCCGACAATTAGATAGATGGTTCTAGTTACTTAGCTACCCCGCAATTTAAATGTTGTATTAACATGACAAGATGAGATACCGGTTCGCTACACAAGTTTAAATGAGGCCGATATGAGACTAGATTTGCCCGCATATGGGCCCCATATTTAATTATTAGGTGAATCGGCATGAGGCCCCCAAACCACATGAATGTATGCATGCATGACCAATTAATATGCGACAAGTTGTTATTATGTTTTAAAATAGGGTTCTCGGATAAGGGTCACACTTGGGGTTCGGCGAACTTGGGGTTCCGGGGGTTCGGGGTTCGACAGGGTCCAGGGTTCGACGGTCCGCTCTCGGCTCCGGGGTCGTTCTCGGCGCATCCGGGTGCGGGACTTGGGGTCATGCCGACGGTCATGTCGTTCAGGGGGAAGTTCTCGGTGTCCGGGTCGCGGTGCCTTAGGGGACCGATTGAAGATCTTGGTATGCGGGTTCGGAATCGGTCTTCGGGTTCGGGGGTCTCGGCGTCCGAGGCAGCTCTTGTCGGTTTTCCCGCCGAAGGACTCGTTGTCCGGCAGCGGAGCTCATGGTCATCGGGGTCCGGGTCTCCGACGTCGCATACGGGAAGGTCTTGAGAATCTGGCGAAGATCTTGGCGCACTTGTGGTCTTCGGATTCCGTGGGTTCTCGACGTCTAGGACGATCTTATCGATCCCGAGTCATCGCCTTCGGTTCCTTGTCGGCGGCCGGGGTGGTTCCGATTTCCTTGTCGGGGGAGGTCTTGAGCGGATGGCGACGATGCTCGACGTGGGGCCCACGGCCGGTGAGGAAGCGGGCCCGAGGAGGCGCTGGCGTCGGAGGGGCTGCTGGGGCGCGCCGGCGCGGAGGAGGTGGATGGCGACGGCGGTGTCCTGGGGTCGGGGCAGGTAGCAGCGGCTCGGGGGCTTCGGGCGACGCCGGAGGGGACGGCGGCGGCAGGCCGGCGCAGTCCGGCGACGAGGTGGACCCGCAGCGGCGGCGGCAGGATCTGGCAGGCGCGGCGGAGGTGGGCCGGGCTTGCGGGGTGCGCGGGGTCGGGGCGGCGTCGAGCAACAGGGCGGCGAGGGCTGGCTCGGGCGCCGGCGGGACGAGGTGACGGCGGCGCTTGGGGCCGGAGGGGCGAGGCCGAGGCGGCGGCTGCAGAGGGTCGGCGACGGGGCCAGAGGTCGGGGCAGACGCGACGGGAGAAGGGCGGCTCCGGCGGCGGCGGACGCAGCTGGGACGGTGGCCGCCGGCGTCGAGGCGGAGGGTCCTGCAGGCGAGCGGCGGCGGTAGGGCGGACGCGGGCTCGGCGCGGGGCGGGGCGGATCCATGGAAGCCGGCGACGCGCGGCCACGGCCGGAGACGAACTCGGGGGAGGCGGGCACTGTGGCGGCGGGGCCAGCTCGCTGGGGACGCGGAGGGTGAGCGGCAGCGCTGCGGGGGCGGCGAGGTGTGGATGCAGAGAGGGGAGGGAGGCGGTGCTCGGCCGGCGGCGGAGCGAGGGAGGTAGGCGGCGACGGTGGTTGCCGGAGGGGGCGGGGAGCTGCAGAGGGGGTCGCGGGGAAGGAGAAAGGAGGGAGTGGCGGGCCCGCGGGGCAGGGACAGGGGAGGCCGAGTGGGGCCCGGCGGCTGGCTGGCTGTGAGGAGAAAGGGGAGAGAGAGGTGGAGGGAGAAAAAGAGGAGGTGGCAGGGTATGATTGGAGGGGGAAGAGGGACAGCTGAGGTGGCGAGCAACGATAGGTTGAGGTGATGTGGCTGCTAGGGGAGGGTAGATTAGCTGGTGAGCTTAGGATTTAGAGGGACAGTTGGTGGACCGATTTAAAATATCTGGGGCGGTTGTTCGGGCTAAACGGCCCGTTCGACTGCCCCGCTAAAAATAAATATAAATTTATTTGTTTTAATAACACTATTTGCAAACCGCTAGCAACAAACAAAATGATTCCGGAGACCCGGTGTTTGGCGTTTGAATAAAAGACGGCGTTTTAGAAGACAAAACGGGTTTTGCAAACATAGTTTTGACAAACAATGCATGATGATGACGATGCAATGCACAAATTCAACGCGATTTCTAGTAGTGGTTTTGCGGGATGCCACACCAATCATCTGCATCTAGGGGTTCCTCTGACTTAGTGAAAACAGGTGGATTGGTGTTCTAGAAATTCTTGAGCTTAGATCCATGGTTGTCCTGATTTCCTTGGCCTTGATTATTGTTGGCCATCTGAGCTATGTGTTGAAGGGTGGGTAGGTTGGCTTGACGTTCGGCTCTTTCAGCTTCGTGGTCAGAAACCAACATTTGCAAGATCTGCAACATTGGGTCCGGGGATGACCTGCTTCTCCGCGAGGCATCTTAAGATTGATATAGATCATGAGAAAGGAAAGAAATTTCTAAGGTTCCGAGGTTGTTAAAAAGTTTTTTAGTTTGACTCAGATTTTTCTAGCAACTTGCTTTTCATTCATTCATAGCACACGATACAAACACACACCACAACAAAGGAAAACAAATGGTTTTAAGAACCATTCTGGAAACTACGATACAGTGGGACCGAATAGAACTCACTAACGCTAGTGCTAAAGTGCTACTACTCCTCGGAGTTGGTGTACTCATCATCCTCATCCTCATCATCGTCATCGATGAAGGCGAAATCCTCCTCATCGGTGAAGAAGTCCATGGCCTGATCCTTCAGAAAGTCATCATCATCGCTGAGATAGGAGTAGGGATCTCCACGAAGGTCTTCTCCAGCATTCTCCCTTTCCTCCAACTGCATGTCTCTCTCGTGGATGGTCTCCTCCATGTCCGTGATCCGGTGGCGAAGACGAGCAATGATGCGCTCCTTCTTATCGAGTTGACAGCGACGAGACTTGCGATCCTTCACTAGCATGGCGAGGGTCTGATCCTTCTTCTTGGCGATGGCGTACTTGTGGTTGGCGTAGGCACGGGCATTGTCCAACTCCTTCTGACGATCGTACATCATGAAGCTGAGGTGGTCCACTTGACTCTTCAGCTCGGGATGATGTGGGGCCTCCAGTGGTTGTCCCATGACATCACGCCTTGGCTAGAACTCAAAGCGTGTACCATTGATCTGATTGATACTCTGCCCACACAGACGGGCAAGAGCTTCCTGCATTGCCCTGGCCAGTCCATCGAGCCAGTTGTTTTCTCTTAAGGTGAACTGAATTCCCTCGGCAGTGGGAGGTTCAATCTTTCCTCGGAGACTTGCAACAACTAGCCACTGCAGGTCTTCTCCTTCCTGATCATTGAGCTGAGCTCCGAAGAACTCGGGGTGCGGACTCTCCAGAAGTTCCGAAAGATGGTCCAAGTCACGCTCAAATATGAAGTCTCCTCCATTCCCCAACTGATAAAACTTGCTGTACTTCACGTCCATCTATAAGAATATAGGATGAGTAAGTTAGTAGAGTGATCAAGTGTGTCAAATTTTATGTATTTTGCAAGAATTTTGAGGAACATGAATTTTCATGAAAGAGTCCAAGTGATAAGAATGAGAATAAGTTTTTGTAAATACTCACTTTCTTTGGTTTTGAAACTAAGTTTTTGATTCAAACGTCCATTCTAACTAGGGTCTCCTATGGTCAGGATAGCTCTGATACCAACTTGTCAACACCCGGATTTTAAATCACAGATGCCTGTTATTCCATACATCGCAATCCCAGGATTACCATTTTTGCGAGACATAACATATTTGGATATCACAGTACATCATCCATTACAAAACATACATAAGGTCTTACACAAATAAGGATCTCATGATCCAGTTCTTAATACAATTTAAGCAGCGGAATAACGTAATAGTAACGATAGCGTAGGCGAAGCTCCATCTTCAAGGTCATAGGCAATGCTGACGATGGGAGATGATCCTAGTTGTCGTAACCTTCCTGCGGTCCGTCATCCTGATACTACTCTTCATAGTCTGGCCATGGGAATAGCCAGGGACAAAGCCATGAGTACTCTTTAAGTACTCGCAAACTAATACTGATAAGTTAAGAGGGTTTTTATACTAGGATACTAAGCTCTAGGGTTGTTTTGCAAAAAGCCAGATTTAACTCTACTAAGTTCAAAAGCAAAGAAGGCTAGTTGAAAGTTTTATAACACCTAAGTGGGAATTTGAATTTCATATCACAACTCTGTTGTGGTCAAGTCAAAGTCTCAATTCATTTCATAAGTCATTTTGAAAAAATCTGACGGGGGAACAGTATGGCCACTCCAACTGTCCATAACCGCGGACGCGGCTATTCGAATAGTTTGAAACTCTGCAGAGATTGTACACTTTCACCACAACATTCGATACATCCGTCAGGAACAAATCCTGAATTCACCATACTCAGTATGCGGATAATTAATCCTAACCTTTCAATTACACGCCCTAATATAGGCACCTCTCCTGTGAGTTTGGCCTCCCAACCATGACCAGCTGTCATCTTGGGTACTGCACAGGTGGACAATCTTCACAAGGTAGCCTCAGCTCAGACCTTGGCCGCGAGGGAACCCATACTAAGGTATATAAATTTCCAATCAAGCCCTACCCAATTTTCGGGTATTGTGGTTGTACGGTAAAATTGGAATGGTATCGCATCCAGACAACCATTAGTTTTATAAAGGGTTAAGGCTCATGCCTCAACATTTTCATCATCAAAATCATCTGGGGTTCGGAAACACATGTCAAAACGTTTCAGTAGAATGACTCATCAGTCTAAGGTTTTCATAACCATCTTCACCAAGTATTCCCATTGTCGTGGTATTGCACGGCATATGCTACTAGGGGTAGCTAACGTAGAGGGAGCAAGGCGACGTAGGAGAATCCGGGAGCGAGATTGGCACGCGATGTACCCAGGTTCACGTCCCCTCGGTGGAGGATCGCTACGTCCTGCTGTCAATCCAGTATATGGTCATAGATTGGTTTACAAGGGAGCCGCCGTAGGCGGAGGGAGAGAATAGATCTAATCTAATGTGGGCGAAGATGTAATCTGACATACCCCCTGGTGGCTTTATATATGTAGCCACCTAGGGTTTACATGTGCACTAATGGGCTTTGTATTGGAGTCGCCGTCTTGGGCCTCCAGTCGGCGCCACTCGTCTGGGTCCAGCATGCGCCAGTCGCCATATTGGGCGAGTCGACCCGCTATGGTCTTGGCTTCAGTCGGCTCAATCCAGATGGCGAATCCGCTTCGTGGGTATACCCCGATTGGTATTCCCCCATCAGTAGTACCCGAGCGCGTTGTTGATTCGACGCGGGCTTGAGGCAGGGCGCGGAGAGTCTTGACGATGGGTCGTGGCGAATCGGCGACGAGCTCCTGAACAGAGAAAAGAACCGTGAAGGGGGAGGCGGTCGGCGTGAGCCAGTCGGTGATGGCCAGTTGGCGAAATACGCAGGGTGTCGGTGAAGCTGCCAGTTGCGGCGAGTCCACAAACGTGGAGCGTGCCGAGTCCCGAGTGTGGCGAGTGGCGAGGTTGGCGACCGACGAGTCCCCGAACGTGGAGCGTGTCGAGTCCCGAGCGCGTCGAGTGGCGAGGTTGGGCGACCGAAGAGTGGCGCTGACTGTAGCACATCGAGTCCCTGAGCGTGTTGAGTACGTGAGGGCGAGTACCCGAGCGCGTTGAGTACGCGAGGGCGAGTCCGCGGTGGCGAGTCCCCGAGCGCTTTGAGTATGCGAGGGCGAGTCCGCGGTGGAGAGTTTTCGAGCGTGTCAAGTACGTGAGGGCGAGTCCACGGTGGCGAGTCGACGAGGGCGAGCCGCGGTCGTGGAACCACGCGTACACGCAGCATGCCTAGGAGTAACTGTCGTGGTATTGCACGGCAGATGCTACTGGGTTAACTTACATAGAGGGAGCAAGACGACGTAGGAGAATCCGGGAGTGAGATTGGCACACGATGTACCCAGGTTCACTTCCCCTCGATGGAGGATCACTACTGTTGGAGATATGCCCTAGAGGCAATAATAAATGTAGTTATTATTATATCTTTGTGTTTATGATAAATGTTTACATTCATGCTATAATAGTATTAACAAGGAAACATTAATACTTGTGTGATTTGTAAACTTAAATTGAAAGTCCCTAGTAAAGCCTCTTCATAATACTAGCTTGTTGGTTAATAAATGATTGTGGTTTCCCTATCATGAACATTGATATGTAATTAACAACAAGATCATATAGTTAGGAGAATGATATGGTGGACATACTCCTATAGATAAGCGTAGCATAAAGATCAAGTCATTTTAATAGTTCAATTGCTATATGCTTTCTGATACATATTAACCTAATTCCTTCGACCATGAGATCATGCATATCACCTTCACCGGAAGGATGCTTTGATGACATCAAACACCACACCGTAACTGGGTGGCTATAAAGGTGGCATTGAGTGTTCAGAAAGTATTGGTTGAGACACATGGATCAAGAGTGGGATTTGTCCATCCATATGACGGATAGATATACTCTGGGCCCTCTCGGTGGAATGTCATCCAATTAGCTTGCAAGCATGTGATTGGCTCACAAGGGATCACATATCACGGGAACGATAAAAGAGTACTTATCAGTAACGAGGTTGAACTAGGTATGCAGAGATATCGACGATCAAAACCCCGGATAAGTAAACTATCGTGAGACAAAGGGAAATTGGTATCGTACGTAAGTGGTTCATTCGATCGCAAAATAATCGTAGAAATATGTGGGAGCCATATGAATTTCCAGATTCCTCTATTGGTTATTGTTCGGATAAGTGTCTCGATCATGTCCGCATAATTCACGAACCGTAGGGAGACACACTTAAGGATTCGACGTTGTTTGAGTAGTTATGGAATGATGAGTAAGAGACCGAATGTTGTTCGGAGTCTCGGATGGGATCCGGGATATCACGAGGAGATCCGGAATGGTCCGGAGAATAAGATTCATATAAGGAAAGTCCTGTTTCAGGTTTGGAGAATGGTTCCGGTGTTTTCATCGGGAATGTTCTAGAAGGTTCCGGAATGTCCGGCACTCCGGAGGGGAATGGTACATGAATGTGTCATAACAAGTTGGAATGATTGCATCATGTACTAGGTGTCATCGCTGAACAAAATAAAGGGTTTAATCAAATCCTAGTTTGAAAAGTCAAACGCCAATTTGAAAAGTCAAACGGCTATTTGTGAGGTGGAGGGAGAGTAGGAAACCTACTTGGGGAGGAGTTCCCTCCCTCCACCGCCGGCCCACTTGGAGACCGAGTTGGGGAGGGACTCCCCTCCCCTTGGCGCGCCCCCTCCACCTATATAAGGAGGGGCAGGGCTGCCCCTCCAAGCACACAATACCACGCCCCGCAAACCCTAATCCTAGCCGCCGGCGCCGCCACCTCCTGCTGCCGCCACCGCCACCTAGGGCAAGCCGCCGCTGCCTAGGCAAACCCTAGCCACCGGCCTTGCTCCTCCTTGGTGCGTCTAAACCCTAGATCATCGAGGCTCTCTCTCATAGTCCACCATACTCGCTCTGGCTTAAGGCGAAGCCCTGCGAGATCTCCCCTCTACTTCCGGTACCACGCCGTTGTGCTGCCGGAATCGCGAGGAGAGTGCTACAACCTCCGCTGCCTGCTGGAACAAGGGAGAGGAAGGTCTTCGTCGAGTACCGAACGTGTGACCGACTGCAGAAGCGCTGTCGGAACGCAGCGCCGGAAGGATCGTCTACGCGATCTTGAGATCGGGAAGAGTACGACTACATCACCCACGAGAATCCGCTCTCGTTAAACACTTTGGAATCTTCGAGGGTGAGTTATTCCATCGACTCGCTGCTACAATCTAGTAGATAGATCTTGGCTTGTTTGTTTGTATGCGATAGAAATTTTTTGTTTTCCATGCTACGAACCCCTACAGTGGTATCAGAGCCGTGTCTATATGTAGATCTATTGCACGAGTAGAACACAATGGTCATTGTGGGCGTTGATGCTTTTGTTGTCGATTACTTCTTGTGTACTTTGCATCTTGCGGGATGGTGGGATGAAGCGGCCCGGGCTAACCTTACATGACATCGTTCATGAGACTTGCTCCACGCTTGACATGCAACTTGTATTGCATAAGTGGCTTTGCGGGTGCCTGTTTCTCCCAACAAAGTTAAGATTCAATTTACAACGGGTGATTGACAATACTAGTATCAATGTTGTGGTTCTTGTTTGTAAGTTAGAACGACACTTATTGAAAGCCCCAAACCACGTAAATCATGCAAATAAAGTAGAGGCGTCTAACTTTGTTTTGCAGGGGTGTGATGTGATGTGATATGACCATGATTGTGACTATATTTGATGTATGCAATGTTCCTTATTGTAAGTTGGCAACCGGCAGGACCCATATGGTTGTCTTTAAATTCCGTTAAGACCCGCGTGTCTATTCAAAGTAGTTGTAATAGTTGAAGCTAGTGGACGACAACCATGGAGTAGCGTCATGGACCTTGATGCAATGCCGGTGATGATGGAGATCATGTTCGTGCTTGAAGATGGAGATCGGAAGCACAAAGAAGAAAGGCCATATCATATCACATATTATGAATTGCATGTGATGTTAATCCTTTATGCATCTTGTATTGCTTAGTTAACGACGGTAGCATTATAAGATGATCCCTCATGCACATAAATTTCAAGTCTAAAGTGTTCATCCTTAGTGAGCACCGTTGATAAAGCTTGTTGTTTCGAAGCACCACGTGATGATCGGGTGTGTTAGATTCTGCAAGTGTATACAACGTGAGCAAGCCAGATTTGCTCATGCGGAAGCTAAGGTTTGATCTTGACGAGCCTAGTATGTATAGACATGGTCTCGGAACACGGATCACCGAAAGGTAAAGCATGAATCATATAGTAGATATGATGAACATGTCGATTGTTCGCCATTGAAGCTACATCAACTCTCGTGATGATCGGTGTTGATGTGGTGGATTTGGTTCGTGTGATCACTAAAACAATGTGAGGGATATTGTTTTGAGTGGGAGTTCACCTAGATTAATTTAACTATTAATTAGAACTCAATTTGTCATAAACTTAGTCTAAACTATTGCAAATATGTTGTAGATCAATGGCGACCCCTACCATCAATTTTAAAGCGTTCCTAGAGAAAGAAAAGTTGAAAAACAATGGAAGCAACTTCGCGGATTGGTTCCTCAATTTGAGGATTGTCCTCACTGCTGGTAATTTGACCTATGTGCTGGATGCACCGCTGGGTGACCCACCTGCAGCTACTGCTACCGATGAAGTAAAGAATGTTTACCTCGCTCGGAAGACTCAATACTCCACAGTTCAGTGTGCTATCTTGTATGGTTTAGAATCGGAGCTTCAGAAAAGATTTGAGAATTCAGACCCACATGATATTGTCCGTGATCTCAAATTGATCTTTGAGACTCATGCGGCAATTGAGAGCTATGAGGCTTCTGAAAATTTCTTTAACTGCAAGATGGAAGAGGGCAGCTCTGTCAGTGAGCATGTGCTTAAGATGTCTGGGAACGCAAACAAACTTCAAAGCTTGGGTATAGTGATTCCTAATGCTTTGGGGATTTATCGTGTCCTCCAATCACTACCACCAAGTTACAAGAACTTTATGATGAACTACAATATGCAAAACATGAACAAGCAGTTGCCAGAACTCTTCGCCATGTTAAAATCTGCAGAAGTGGAGATCAAGAAAGAGCACCAAGTGTTGATGGTCAATAAGACCACCAAATTCAAGAAAGGCAAGTCTAAGCAAAAGGGACACTTCAGGAAGGGTGGTAAGAAAGTTACCGCGCCGAAGAAGAAGACCAAGGCTGGACCTAAGCCTGATACTGAGTGCTTTTACTGCAAGGGAGAAGGTCACTGGAAGCGGAATTGCCCAAAGTACTTGGCGGATTTGAAGAACGGCAACATCAAGAAGAAAGGTATATCCGATATACATGTTATTGATGTGTATCTCACTAGTAGTCGTAGTAGTGCTTGGGTATTTGATACTGGTTCGGTTGCTCATATCTGTAACTCGAAACAGGTGCTGCAGAATAAACGGAAGCTAGCGAAGAACGAGGTGACGATGCGCGTGGGAAACGGATCAAAGGTTGATGTGATCGCGGTCGGCACACTACCTCTTCATCTACCATCGGGATTAGTTTTATACTTAAATAATTGTTATTTGGTGCCTGCGTTAAGCATGAACATTATATCGGGATCTTGTTTATTGCGAGACGGTTACTTGTTTAAGTCCGAGAATAATGGTTGTTCGATTTATATGAGTAATATGTTTTATGCACATGCACCTTTGATAGATGGTCTATTCTTATTGAATCTCGATAGTGGAAATACACATATTAATAACATTGAAGCTAAACGTTTGAAATCGAGCGATAACTCGACCTATATGTGGCATTGTCGTCTTGGTCACATTGGAGTGAACGCATGAAGAAACTCCATTCCGATGGACTTCTTGAATCACTTGATTTCGAATCACTTGAAAGATGCGAAGCATGTCTGATGGGTAAAATGACTAAGACTCCATTTTCTGGTATGATGGAGCGAGCTACGGACTTATTGGAAATCATACATACCGATGTGTGTGGTCCAATGAGTGTAGCATCGCGTGGTAGTTATCGTTATGTTCTTACCTTCACGGATGACTTGAGTAGATATGGGTATATCTATTTCATGAAACATAAGTCCAAAACTTTCAAGAAGTTTAAGGAATTTCAAAGTGAGGTTGAGAATCAACGTAACAAGAAGATTAAATTTCTACGTTCTGATCGTGGAGGTGAATATCTAAGTTACGATTTTGGCGAGCATTTGAAGAAATGCGGAATACTTTCACAATTGACACCGCCGGGAACACCACGGCGTAATGGTGTGTCCGAACGTCGTAATCGAACTCTCTTAGATATGGTTCGTTCTATGATGTCACTTACAGATTTACCGCTATCATTTTGGGGTTATGCATTAGAAACAGCCGCATTCACTTTAAATAGGGCACCATCTAAATCCGTTGAAACGACACCGTATGAATTATGGTTTGGGAAAAACCTAAATTTTCGTTTCTTAAAGTTTGGGGTTGCGAAGCCTATGTAAAGAAGTTACAGCCGGACAAGCTTGAACCCAAAGCGGAAAAATACGTCTTCATAGGATACCCAAAGGAAACTATTGGGTATACCTTCTATCATAGATCCGAAGGCAAAATCTTCGTTGCCAAGAATGGATCCTTTCTAGAGAAGGAATTTCTCTCGAAAGAAGTGACTGGAAGGAAAGTAGAACTCGACGAGGTTGTCGAACCTTCTCTCAAACTTTCGAGTAGCGCAGCACCGGAAGAAGTTCCTGTGGTGCCTGCACCAATAAGAGAGGAAGCTAATGATGATGATCATGAAACTTCGGTTGTAGTTGCTACAGAGCCTCGCAGGTCAACAAGAACTCGTACTACTCCTGATTGGTATGATCCCATTATGAGTGTCATGTTGGTGGACAACACCGATGACCCTGCGACATCTGAGGAAGCGATGATGAGCCCAGATTCCAATAAATGGAAAGAAGCCATGAAATCCGAGATTGGATCCATGTACGAAAACCAATTATGGACTTTGGTGGACTTACCGGATGGCCGGAAGGCTGTCGAGAACAAATGGATTTTCAAGAAGAAAACAGATGCTGATGGTAATGTTACTGTCTATAAAGCTCAACTTGTCGCAAAAGGGTTTCGACAAATTCAAGGAGTTGACTACGATGAGAATTTCTCACCTGTAGCGAAGCTAAAGTCTGTGAGGATTATGTTAGCAATCGCTGCATATTACGATTATGAGATATGACAGATGGATGTCAAAACAGCGTTCCTCAATGGAGACATTGATGAAGAGTTGTATATGATGCAACCCAAAGGTTTTGTCGATCCTAAAGATGCTAACAAGGTATGCAAACTTCAACGGTCCATCTATGGATTGAAGCAAGCATCCCGAAGTTGGAATCAACGTTTTGATAAAGTAATCAAAAGTTTTGGTTTTATACAAACTTATGGAGAAGCTTGTATTTACAAGAAAGTGAGTGGGAGCTCTGTAGCATTCTTAATACTATATGTAGATGACATATTGTTGATTGGGAATGATGTAGACCTTCTTAATAGTGTCAAGGAATATTTGAATAATAGTTTTTCAATTAAGGATCTTGGCGAAGCAGCTTATATATTAGGCATAAAGATTTATAGAGATAGATCGAGACGCCTAATATCATTGTCACAAAGTACGTATTTGGACAAAGTTCTAAAGAGGTTTGAAATGGAAGATAGCAAGAAAGGGTTCTTGCCCATGTTGCCCAATACGACCTTGAGTAAAACTCAAAGTCCGACAACGGCAGAAGATAGAGAAAGGATGAGTAAAACTCCCTATGCCTCAGCCATAGGATCTCTGATGTATGCCATGCTATGTACTAGACCCGACATTGCATATGCTGTTAGTTTAACTAGCAGATATCAAAGTGATCCAGGAGTGGATCATTGGACAACGGTCAAAAACATCCTTAAGTACTTGAGAAGAACTAAGGATATGGTTCTTTCTTATGGAGGTGATGAACAGCTCATTGTTAATGGTTACACCGATGCTAGTTGGAACACCGATCCGGATGATTCTAATTCACAATCTGGATACGTATTTACTTTGAATGGTGCAGAAGTTAGCTGGAGGAGTGCAAAGCAAAGCGTTGTGGCGAGATCTTCAACTGAATCGGAATACATGGCTGCTTCAGAGGCTTCACAAGAAGCAATATGGATGAAAGAGTTCATTACAGAGCTCGGTGTGGTTCCTAGTGCGCTGGACCCAATGTCAATCTACTGTGATAACATGGGCGCCATAGCCAATGCGCAAGAACCAAGGTCACACAAGAAGCTGAAGCACATCAAGCTACGTTTTCACGCTATTCGAGAACATGTCCAAGATGGGGACATAAAGATTTGCAAAGTACACACAGATCTGAATGTGGCAGATCCGTTGACTAAACCTCTCCCGAGGGCAAAACATGACCAACACCAAACTGCCATGGGTGTTCGGTATATTATCATGTAATCTGGATTAGATGACTCTAGTGCAAGTGGGAGACTGTTGGAGATATGCCCTAGAGGCAATAGTAAATGTAGTTATTATTATATATTTGTGTTTATGATAAATGTTTACATTCATGCTATAATAGTATTAACAAGGAAACATTAATACTTGTGTGATTTGTAAACTTAAATTGAAAGTCCCTAGTAAAGCCTCTTCATAATACTAGCTTGTTGGTTAATAAATGATTGTGGTTTCCCTATCATGAACATTGAGATGTTATTAACAACAAGATCATATCGTTAGGAGAATGATATGGTGGACATACTCCTATAGATAAGCGTAGCATAAAGATCAAGTCATTTTAATAGTTCAATTGCTATATGCTTTCTGATACATAGTAACCTAATTCCTTCGACCATGAGATCATGCATATCACCTTCACCGGAAGGATGATTTGATGACATTAAACACCACACCGTAACTAGGTGGCTATAAAGGTGACATTGAGTGTTCAGAAAGTATTGGTTGAGACACATGGATCAAGAGTGGGATTTGTCCATCCATATGACGGATAGATATACTCTGGGCCCTCTCGGTGGAATGTCATCCAATTAGCTTGCAAGCATGTGACTGGCTCACAAGGGACCACATATCACGGGAACGAGAAAATAGTACTTATCAGTAACGAGGTTGAACTAGGTATACAGAGATACCGACGATCAAAACCTCGGATAAGTAAACTATCGTGAGACAAAGGGAAATTGGTATCGTATGTAAGTGGTTCATTCGATCGCAAAGTAATCGTAGAAATATGTGGGAGCCATATGAATTTCCAGATTCCTCTATTGGTTATTGTTCGGAGAAGTGTCTCGATCATGTCCGCATAATTCACGAACCATAGGGAGACACACTTAAGGATTCGACGTTGTTTGAGTAGTTATGGAATGATGAGTAAGAGACCGAATGTTGTTCAGAGTCTCGGATGGGATCCGGGATATCCGGAGGAGATCCGGAATGGTCCGGAGAATAAGATTCATATAAGGAAAGTCCTGTTTCAGGTTTGGAGAATGGTTCCGGTGTTTTCATCGGGAATGTTCTAGAAGGTTCCGGAATGTCCGACACTCCGGAGGGGAAGGGTACATGAATGTGTCATAACAAGTTGGAATGATTGCATCATGTACTAGGTGTCATCGCTGAACAAAATAAAGGTTTTAATCAAATCCTAGTTTGAAAAGTCAAACGCCAATTTGAAAAGTCAAACGGCTATTTTGTGAGGTGGAGGGAGAGTAGGAAACCTACTTGGGGAGGAGTTCCCTCCCTCCACCACCAGCCCACTTGGAGACCGAGTTGGGGAGGGACTCCCCTCCCCTTGGCGCTCCCCCTCCACCTATATAAGGAGGGGCAGGGCTGCCCCTCCAAGCACACAATACCACGCCCCGCAAACCCTAATCCTAGCCGCCGGCGCCGCCACCTCCTGCTGCCGCCGCCTAGGCAAACCCTAGCCGCCGGCCTTGCTCCTCCTTGGCGCGTCTAAACCCTAGATCACCGAGGCTCTCTCTCATTGTCCACCATACTCGCTCCGGTTAAGGCGAAGCCCTGCGAGATCTCCCCTCTACTTCAGGTACCACGCCGTTGTGCTGCCGGAATCGCGAGGAGAGTGCTACAACCTCTGCTGCCCGCTGGAACAAGGGAGAGGAAGGTCTTCGTCGAGTACCGAACGTGTGACCGACTGTGGAAGCGCTGCCGGAACGCAACGCCGGAAGGATCGTCTACGCGATCTTGAGATCGGCAAGAGTACAACTACATCACCCACGAGAATCCGCTCTCGTTAAACACTTTGGAATCTTCGAGGGTGAGTTATTCCATCGACTCGTTGCTACAATCTAGTAGATAGATCTTGGCTTGTTTGTTTGTATGCGATAGAAATTTTTTGTTTTCCATGCTACGAACCCCTACAACTACGTCCTGCTATCAATCCAGTATATGATCATAGATTGGTTTACATGGGAGCCGTCGTAGGCGGAGGGAGAGACTAGATCTAATGAGATGTGGGAGAAGATACCCCGTGGGGGTGCCCCTGGTGGCTTTATATATGCAGCCAGTTAGGGTTTACAAGTATTTGGTGGGCTTCGTATTGGAGTCGCCGTCTTGGGCCTCCAGTCGGCGCCACTCGTCTGGGTCCAGCATGCGCCAGTCATTGTATTGGGCGAGTCGACCCGCTCTGGGCTTGGCTTCAGTCGGCTCGATCAGAATGGCGAATCCGCTTCGTGGGTATACCCCGATTGGTATTCCCCCATCAGTAGTCCCCGAGCGCGTTGTCGATTCGACGCAGGCTTGAGGGAGGGCGCGGAGAGTCTTGATGATGGGTCGTGGCAAATCGGCGACGATCTCCTGAACAAAGAAAAGAATCGTGAAGGGGGAGGCGGTCGGCGTGAGCCAGTCGGTGATGGCCAGTTGTTGAAATACGCAGGGTGTCGGTGAAGCTGCCAGTTGCGGCGAGTCCCCGAACGTGGAGCGTGCCGAGTCCCGAGTGTGGCGAGTGGTGAGGTTGGGCGACCGGCGAGTCCCCGAACGTGGAGCGTGCCGAGTCCCGAGCGCGTCGAGTGGCGAGGTTGGGCGACCGACGAGTGGCGCTGACTGTAGCACTTCGAGTCCCCGAGCGCGTTGAGTACGTGAGGGCGAGTCCCCAAGCGCGTTGAGTACGCGAGGGCGAGTCCGTGGTGGCGAGTCCCCGAGCGCGTTGAGTACGCGAGGGCGAGTCCGCGGTGGAGAGTTTCCGAGCGTGTCGAGTACGTGAGGGCGAGTCCGCGGTGGCGAATCGAGGAGGGCGAGCCGCGGTCACGTAACCACGCGTACACGCAGCATGCCTAGGAGTAGTCCCCGAGGATCGAGTTGGCTTGCAGAGGCGACTTGAGGCTCATATTCTGAAAATAGTAGTGGTTGCTGCCGAGCATGGCGAGTGGCGAAGTCGAGCGACCGGCGAGTGCCAAGTCCCCGAGCACGGCGAGTGGCGAGGTCCAGCGACCGGTGAGCGCCAAGTCCCCAGCGCGGCGGGCGGCGAGTGCCGAGTCCCCTAGCGCGGCGAGCGGCGAGGCCGAGCGACCGACGGGCGCCGATTCCACGAGCGCGGCGAGCGGAGAGGCCGAGCGACCGACGGGCGCCAAGTCCCCGAGCACAGCGGGCGGCAAGTGCCGAGTCCCCGAGCGCGGCGAGCGGCGAGGCCGAGCGACCGACGGGTGCCGAGTCCCCGAGCGCGGCGAGCGGCGAGGCCGAGCGACCGACGGGCGCCGATTCCCCGAGCGCGGTGAGCGGCGAGGCCGAGCGACCGACGGGCGCCGAGTCCCTGAGCGCGGCGAGCGGCGAGGCCGCGCGACCGACAGGCGCTAAGTCCCCGAGCGCGGAGAGTGACGAGGTCGAGCGACCGACGAACGCCGAGTCCCCGAGCGCGGCGAGCGCTGAGTCCCCGAGCGCGGAGAGCGGCGAGGTCGAGCGACAGACGAGTGCCGAGTCCCCGAGCGCGGTGACCAGCGAGTGCCGAGTCCCTGAGCGCGGCGACTGGCGAGGCCGAGCGACCGACGGGCGCCGAGTCCCCGAGCGCGGCGAGCGGCGAGGCCGAGCGACCGACGCGTGCCGAGTCCCCGAGCGCGGCGAGCAGCGAGGCCGAGCGACCGGCGAGTGCCGAGTCCCCGAGCACGGCGAGTGGCAAGAAAGACACCGTTTTGCTGAGAAGGAGAAAAGATACAATTGCATTAAGGTGTACTTGCATAATATATTGAATAATTGTAAGACGTGCGAATTGTATACATTGAAATAAAATGCACGTTTGTTATGTGGATTGATGGGCTATGTAAGGTTTATGCGTATCTTTTCATGAGTAGGCAGACCTCCAGTATCAAACGCTTGCTGGGTAACAGGGACACGATACCAGACTGTTGAATCCGGAGACAAGGTCGGCCTTTTGGTACCCAGCCTCACTACTTCGACATACGCGAATAAATAGCAGACAAAACTGAAACCGATCCCAAGTATAATTTTGGTCCCTGAAAGGGTCATACGTGACTGCATGGTCGGTTTTGGAGAATGAATGAAGATGCATATATGTTTTGGACCCATAACATGCACGAGTGTAAAGAAACTTAGCTGTAGCAAGTCCGCGACGACGAGTTCGCGAGCGTGGCGAGTCCGGGATCGAAAATGATAGCTACAGACGCGCAGGTAGTGATGGAAGATTATTTTTGCTGTTGCGCGGCCTTCTATTGATCAATTTTTATTCAGTCGGTTGAACTGTATATCCGATCAGGGATGTGAACGACTGATGCGGATGAAAGCCCCTCTCGGCCGATACTTCTGGCCATGACAGAAGCTTGGCACCTGTCTCCGTGAGGTTGCGACTCAATCATGTTTTGTCGTTTGTGTGGAGGAACCGATCAGTGCATGTGTCACCAATCTTTGCATGCATCAAAGAGAATTCGCTTGCATGCATCCAACTAATCCTCTTGGGAGCCCGCCGCCTGACATCCCGCGAGCTGCGAGCTGTGTGTTGGCAGGGAGTGCGCCGAGCTATGCCTAATTGCCAAACGGGCTCGCGCCGCTGCCGATCCGGATTCGAGCGAATTAAAGGCCGCGGCGCTGTATAGAAGCGATCGTGCGTCTGCGCATCCTTTGTTCTGGCGGTGATTGGAAGAAACCGGCTCGATGCGATCCGACCGGCGTTGATGGTGAGGGATCTTGCCCAGATTATCATCTCCAAGCGTCGCTTTCCCCACGGTGGGCGCCAACTGTCGTGGTATTGCATGGCAGATGCTACTGGGGGTAGCTTACGTAGAGGGAGCAAGACGACGTAGGAGAATCCGGGAGCGAGATTGGCATGCGATGTACCCAGGTTCACGTCCCCTCGATGGAGGATCGCTACGTCCTGCTGTCAATCCAGTATATGATCATAGATTGGTTTACAAGGGAGCCGCCGTAGGCGGAGGGAGAGAATAGATCTAATCTAATGTGGGCTAAGATGTAATCTGACATACCCCGTGGGGGTGCCCCTGGTGGCTTTATATATGTAACCACCTAGGGTTTACATGTGCACTAATGGGCTTTGTATTGGAGTCGCCATCTTGGGCCTCCAGTCGGCGCCACTCACCTGGATCCAGTATGCGCTAGTCGCCGTATTCGGCGAGTCGACCCTCTCAGGGCTTGGCTTCAGTCGGCTCGATCCAGCTGGCGAATCCGCTTCGTGGGTATACCCCGATTGGTATTCCCCATCACCCATCTAAAGTTGATCAAGTTTTATGCTTAGCACTAGCATCTACAAGTGGTGGTGAATACTAAAGAGGGGTGGTAAACAAGTAGAGATTTGCTAAGTTCAATCTCATGCCTTAGGATGACATCAAGATTATCGAACTTAGGCCAATTTTTATGCTCTTTATGCTACCTTTAGTTATCTTTCTAGAGTCTACAATTCACTAGGTAAACTTGAAGATAAAGCTTTAATAAAGAAATAAAGTATAAATCTTGCAAGTAAAACTAGGATTGGGTTATCAAGTGGGTATGATCACATATGCTTAAGGCATATGGTTATCATGGTGACAAGCAAGTATTAGATTGCTAGGATGTTGGTATAAGCTTGCTAAATTCAACTAGTAGTATTAGGCTTGCATAGGTAAGGTAACTTGCAAGTGTTAGCTTGCCTTGTGCAGAACAGTGGTTGAAGTTCTCCTCGGCTTCTTCCTCGTAGTATCCTCTTCCTCCTCGTATCCTTGGTTGGTACTAGCGTCTATAAATAAATACGAGGTACACAATCACCAAAAAATACTTAACTATTTTCAATAATCACACAAAGGTGCACTATAGATGATCTAGCATCATCACTTAACATTACAAGATTAAAGCATTTGTCTTATTTATTTTAATTTGAGAAAAGTAATTTCTACTCATTGAAAAACTACTTAAGATTTAATATTCTCCAACTCAAACATGGGATCATGTTGACACATGTCATCACCACATATTTCAGTACATGGGAATGTGATTTAAAGTGGTGTCACAATTTAATAAGGTTTAACCTTTTTATTTTAAATAAATAAAGTGACTAGAAATGCCTATGTGTCATTCTTTTATTACTTGAGCATTATTTCTCTAAGTAAACCCATATGTTTTATATATTCTGAAAGGTATGATCAAATGTGATTTTTGAGAGTTGGAATCAACTCAAAAGCTCTTATGGTTTAATTTTGAAAAATGTTTGAATGGAGAAAAGCTTCTGCCTTGTTCTTTTTACCAAGGTTAATCTATAACTCCAAAGGGTTTGAATCCAACGGGCTTGGATTAAGCATTTCAGTACCTTTCTAACAAAATTCATTTCATGCATTTTGGTTTAGTGAGTCGAGCTGGTTTGATTTTTGAATCCATGTACAGAACTGTGTTTGAAATTAAATGGAAAATCTAAATTTAATTTGTTGGGTCGCGCGGGAGACGCTAACGGGCCGGCCCAATGTCACTCCGTGGCGCGGGGTTCAGCTGACAGGGGGTCCACCAGTTAGTGGCTCATAACGCGCGAAGCGGTACAGGGCGGTGTGGGACGTTGGATTAGCGTGGGGATCAACGGCTGTGGATCGTCGTCGATGACGGACCTATCGCCGGCGAGCTCTCATCCTAGCGGCTCGGTGGGGGTGCATAGGGGGCGTACCAGGGCTCCAGCGACAAAGGCGATGCGGGCAAACGGATTGTTGGTCGACGACGAGCTTAGGGATGGTCGAGGCAGCTCCGGGGGTGGTCGCAATCAGCGACGCCCTTCTCCTTCAGAGGCGGCCTGTTGCGGTACAATTCCGGCGAGCTGCTGCTCCCCGTGCTCCGGCTAGAGGTGTGGGACGATCAGTGAGGTGAGGGGAGTGGAGTGGTTTGCTGCAAACGGCTGGGGGTTCCCTCCTTTTATAGGTTCGACGGCGAGACCGTGAGGGATGGGCAGGCGACGGTGGCGACATGGCTACGGGCTGCTAGCGGCATGGCTAAGGGTGGCGATCGATGCGCGGACTCCTGGTGGTGCATAGGACTTTAATGCGGGCTTAGGGACGGTGGTAAGCGGTCGGGCGGAGCTGGCGCTCTGAGCGGCAGAGGCGGCGGCTTCGACGGCGAGGGGTGGCTATGAGGCGTTGGACGGCGAATGGGGGTGTCTGGCGTGCTCCCTGTGTCGTGGCGACGTGGGCGTGGGATGCGGTCGAGTGGCGGCTTGTGCACGCGTGCCGGGTGCGGCGGTCTTGCGCGTGCTCGGCATGGCGAAGTGGAACTGGGCGCGGGGATTTCTCGATGGTCCACGGCTGGGCCTGGCTCGGGGAGGGGATAGTTGGCGGCGGTGAGGTGCTGGCAATCTCCTAGACATGGCGAGAGAGGGGGAGGCGGTCTGCTGCGGCGGCGACCAAGTTGGCCGGCGAGTGGGGCTCGGCTTGGCATGGCCATGCTACTAGGAGGTAGGGGATGGTGTAGTTATGCCCTGGTTTGATCCAGAGGGGACAATGTGAGCAAATGGGGGTCAAATGAGAGACAAGTTTGGCCAGAACACTATTCAAAATAGTGAATTTGGTTTTGTTTGAATTCTTCCTGCCAAGTGTTTGATGAAATGGCCGCAAGAAAATTCTTTTTGAATTTTGAAAATATTTTGGGTGTGCTAGGCATAAGCCTGAGACTCTGTGGTTGCTTGGGTTTTGAAAATTGATCTTGTTTGAGTGGTTTTTGAAATAGTGGGATCTTCCCATATGAAATAGATTCAATTTTAAACTGTCATTTAAACTTAGCATTTGAATCTTTTTGGCAGATCACAAAGTGGGCCTTGGTACCTCATTATGTGTACTAGCAAGGGGTGCAAAGATCCACAATTGTTTCTGTTAAGTTTTGAGTACTAGGAATAGCCAAAGTAGGCATGATAGTTAATTTGGCGACCATTCACTTCATTTATTTATTTTGAGTTGTTTTTCTTTGGGAAAAGTTTGGGAATGATTTAGATGATTGTTATTTCACCTAAGAATCATTTTACAAGCAATGAATCATAGAACCATGGCAATTCAAATGAACTCCTAATTTAAATACACATGCACATGAATGCTTTCATATTTTGAGATGGAAAAGTTTTTTTGTTAACCCTAATTTTGATGATTTGGATCTTGATCAACTTGGATTAAAGTTTTGGGATGTTACAAACCTTCCATCCTTAAACAAAATCTCGTCCCGAGATTTGAGAAAGAAGAACAAAGATTACCTAGGATTTAAAGAGACCGGGAAAATGCGTCCTGATGTGATCTTCTCACTCCCAGGTAGCTTCTTCTTCAGTGTGGTTGCTCCACTGAATCTTGAGAAACTTGATGCTTCAGGTTCTGGTAGTTCTGAAAGCTTCTTCCAAAATACAGACGGGTACTTCGGGATAAGTCAGGTCATCATTGATTTCTATGGTCCGGTGATCAATATTCTTGAAAACTTCAGTCTTCTCCGGAACTTCGAGGCATTTACGAAGTAACGAGATATGGAACACATTGTGCACGGCTAACATTTCTTCTGGCAGTTCCAATTGATATGATACTTCTCCTCAACGATTCAGAATCTTGAAGGGTCCGATATATCTAGGGGCTAACTTTCCCTTCAGCTAGAAATGCTGCATTCCTTTCAAGGGCGACACTTTCAGATACACGAACTCTCCGATATTGAAAGCGAGGTCTCGACATCTCTTGTCGGCGTAACTCTTCTATATTGACAAGGGAACAAGAAGCTAAGAACACATGGAAAATACATATATAGGAACAACAACAAATGCTCATCCTGCGTAGGTCGACGCGAGGCGGCATGACATCGGTTGTCTTGGCATCATGAACCGTTGACCCAAACTAAGGAGAAGACCGGCGTGGAGCGGATGACCGGAAGGCGAGCTCGGGGCCAGAGGGCAAGCTTGGGGTGGCTCGAGGATGCGCGGGCTGCAGGACTACGGAGACCCAGCATACCACTACATGTGTAGTACACTATAGTCGTTGACATGACATCCACAGAACACCGTTCCGTAAATATCACATCCCTCAGAGTGGTAGAATAGAAACATTGCGGGTCCATATTACAAAAATACACACATCATTATTATTACAATACCGGAAGTTCAAGACTTCCAAAAGATTCAACTTACAAACCAATATATAAAGTGTTTCAGCGGAATTTAAAAGTAGCAACTCCGACTAGGAGTTGAGCTCAACAGCTTATTATATAGAGTTCATGCTGCTCGGCTCCGTTGGTTACTACTAACTAGGGATACTTAGTTGGACTCATTATCATCGACAACGTAGCGGATTTCGTAATCCACTCCTTCAACGCCTCTGGACAGGTCAGGTTCTTCATAGAACACATCTTCTTGACACTCGGCTGCATACATTGGCACGTCTTCGGGATCCTCAGAGTCTAAGCAAGGGATCAAAGGAAATAATGAGTAACAGCGTTACCCAACAAGTTCATTATATGCAAGGTGGGAAGTTTGATGCTCGAACTACAACCTCGGATTATAAATCCTTGGTACTATGCAATTTTTGTAAATCTTTCTTCAAAGATTGATTTTATTCCGAAAAACTATGAAAATCAGCCTTCACAGGTTGACCAGAACTTTCATGGAGTTCCTTTCCTGCCGCGTTTGTAGCTCCTTCCCGAAATAGGGAGTAACAAGTTACAATTCTTACACTCTGTAGAGGTGCGTTACTTTACCCATGAGAGAACAACTCCTTATTGCACAACCGGGCGTACTTTCCCGTCCACAATTCCATGATGTGGGGCCCAGTAGTTGGTCCAAGCCAATCACTGCCACCTTCACGACCCCGCATGCCTCCTTGGTGTACACCATGCCCACATAATGAATTACGGAAATGGTTTGTACAAACCGTTAGATGCCAGAACTATCGTGGGACGATGAGGGTTCCCACCCATATGCTGCATATCCTCTACAAATTACCATTTAATATGCACGCTACGAGGATAACAGCCACGACCTGGACATCCGGCTTCATGCGAGAGGAAGAAGATACAGCTGACTTCTCCGTCCCATTCCAAATCTCATGGCTAACACATAATATACGGCGCTAGAATCACTGATGTCAGGGGTTATTAAGTCCCTACTTGATCATCATTGGATCCCTAAGTTCTATTGCTCCATTATATCACCACTTAGGATGATATCTATGATTTCTTTATTTATGAGAATAATATTTTCTTTCTTTTATAGCATATATGATAACACACAATTTGCAAATACTTTGATAAAGACTCTTCAAAGGACATGAGCAAGTCATGAACTTGCCTTGTGATGGCAAGGTAGTGAAGTCTGATGCTTGCACTGGACCTTGAGCTTCTATGTCTACAAAAACATCATTATTGCAAAATTTAAAGAAGCAAAATGATTGTGCAATAATGTAATGCATCATTTTAACTGGATATACATTCACCTCATTATTATGAAAAGTTATTTTAATAACAAAGGATTTATAATTTTTTTAATATTTATAATATATATTGAACTATTTTATTTTATTTTCCTTTATTTGACTCTTATTGTTTTACTAATTCTTTAGGAATTATCACTTAAATATCAAAAATTGTTATTAAATATTTATTAGTATTTTTCAAAAATACTACAGTATTAATATATAATGAAAGTGATTTTTATTTATTTTTATCATCTTTCATTAATTTTGTAAATTTCATAAAGAATATATAATTTACAAAATTCTTAGTAAAATCTATATGTCAAACATTTTATATTTCAATTTATTTGGATAGTTTGGATTTTTGTGAATCCAAAAATATTTTATTTATAATTTTTGGATTTTTATTTTATTTTCTAGAATTTTTATTGAGTTCAGGGGTATTTTGGTCTTTACCTATTTATTAAAACAGATTTTAATTTACTTGGGCTGGCCATTTGGGTTTATTGGGCCCTTGTGGCCCAATAGGGAGGGTCAAAATCATCGAGGGGTTTCGGCCCACCCAGCCCATTCTCTCTGTTTTTTCTTCGTTCTTACCTCTCCTCTTCCCCGACCCCGTGGGGTTCGGGCGCCGCCGCTGGCGATGGCCGCCGTCGTAGCTTTCCCTGGCCGCTGCCGTGGTGCAGGGCGAGGTTTGCGACTACGCTCGTTCATCTGGTCCAATTCGATTTGACTCCGGGGCTTCCCCGTGGACAGGTTCACCCCGTTCCCGTACCCTAGGGTTTGGGGAATGTGCTGCCGCCGCAGCCGCGGTCCCTCCTGTGGTGGTGTGCTGTGTTCGTGTGCTGCTGTGGCCGCCGCCGTGGCTGGTGCAGGTTGCAGCGCCCTCTGGGGTGCTTCCCGTGCCGCCGTGGGTTCGTTGGCCAATCTGCTTCCTCTTCAATTTGTCAGCGAGGGCCCTGGGTAAGTTGCCTATGTGGATCTCTTTGTGTGTATCTAGTGGCTACTCGTGCCTAGTGACTATGTTCTGATTAGGGTTCATCTCCTAATTAGGGTTCTTGTTCTGATTAGGGTTCATAACCCCCTGTTAATCATATCCACGATGCTTTAGATCTAGTGGTGATCATCCTTGAGCATGAGGAATGATTGTTTGCTGTGGATCATTATTTGTAGTTGGCTTTGGTGATGCTAGTGGCTTGTCAGACTTATTCCAGTGGTAATTTACTATGATTCTATGTTAGTGTTTCTATGGAATCCCTAATTGGAAATGTTGTTGATCTGAGAACTCTCTCCACTGTCAGAATGCTTATACTGACAGTAGTTCTCTCAGTAATTGCTTACTGCAATTATAATGGTGGGATTGTATGAGAATATACATACTGAATATAATCATTACATGTTAATGATTTTTCTATGGATGTATAGATGAATTTGATGTTGATTCCTGGCATTTGGCTTCAGGAAGATGATATTTATTGGCTTCTCCCTTTTATTTGTGGAATCTAAGTAAAGATTGGGATTAGATAATTATAACTTGTCCTTGTAATACCATTATAATCTGGCACACAAGTGATTGAGTCTTATTCCTGAGCTTAGCTCTGACAATACTTGTGATTAATACTGGCAAGATAAAATTAAAGATTCTCTTAACTCTCCTGCCTATGATGTTGGTCTAAGGCTCTAGGATTTTAAGTCCTAGTTAGTTGAGCAAATAGTTTGTTTGTAACTTGTAAGATTAGAGGTGCTACTCTCTCTGGGATATGTGCCCTGGTTTGATAAGAACAAATGAAGAATTATTTAAGTTGCATATGTTAACACAAAACTCCGTGAGGCTGGTCTGAGAGATTGGTGCTTTTGGCTTAGTTTGATTTCTGATTTTTATACTTGAAATCTCTAGGATAAATTCACCTCACTTAGGTGATCATTGAGAGATTGTTTCATAAAACAACACATGCTTTTGTCTAGATGTTATGATTAGATCATGTGATGGTTTTATGATACTCACCACAAAATCTGATGATTGTGGAGTAAGGTGGTGATGTTGATCTTGTTTTGATGAGCTCCTAAGCTTGACCTTGAGCTAGCTTGCTCCTCCTAGCTCCTGGACTTGATCTTGCTATCCACCTGATCCTTCCCCCTCCTTATGTCACCATCCTGGTGATGAGATCTTGGCTTTGGTTTGTTTGGTGGCTGGCTGTTGTGCTTGGTTAGCTGCTGTCTAAACTGGATGTTCTTGTGTGCAAGTAGTGGAGAGATGCACTGGTGCCTCTCCATGGCTGTGCTGCTGGTTTTGTGAGTTGGAGCTGTGCTGTGAAGCTGACAGCACATCACATGCATTTAGTTTTGTGTCCTGCTTGTGTGCTTGCTGTGCACTTGTGGATATATTCAGAATTTTGCAATGGACTGTTATCTGGTTACTTTTACCTAGCTGGTGAAACTTGCCCCTCTTGGCTGTCATTTGACTTCTGGCTTAAAAATTATAGAAGATTTATTCTTTCATTTTGGTGAAACTTGCCCCTTCTATAATTTCTCAATGATGAACTTGTTCAGTGCACCTCACTGGCATGTCTGAGAGAAAAACAATTCTAACACTAACCTTTTATTTTTCTATTTAGTTTTTGTTTTGTTTTGCAGGTACAGATTTAAAGTGAAGATTTTAGTTTAGGTTTAGTTATAGAATAGTCCAATGTAATCTTCTTCATATTTTTATAATTTTCATTTTATTATTTTGTAATCTTCATTTTATTCTTCTGTAATAAAGATTATATAATTTTCAATAAAGAAATATTCTTATTCTTTATTCATTTATTATTGTGAAGTTTGGAGATGATTTCAATAAGTTACCTTTTTGTAACTTGTTTATGCATTGAAAATATGAAATAAGTTTTCATATTCTTAATTTTTTTCTTTGGATAAAGTTTAAGTTATAATAGTTAACCCTTAATTAAATTAAGATTCAAACCTTATTCCTAATTTATTTGAATTATAATTCAAACACTCAAGTTTAAATTCAAATTCACTTTCCAAACACATAATTCCTCAAAGATTATATCAAAGTTTATAGCAATCATCCTTTAAGACTAAACCTAATCTCAAAGTATGAAAGAAACATTGATCACTTAAGGTTTTTATTTGGCAAAAATTTTACCCACATTTTCACAGATGAATGCATGCAACATTCCAAATTCCTAAATCTACCCTTCGTTAATTCCTAAATGCTGGCATGTTACAAGGACGTGCTCAAGAGGACGATAAGGGATGCGGCGGCAACCACAGGGTGTCGTTCGGACGCAGGGACGGCGCGACCTCGCTGGGAAACAGGTACCGATGGCAGCGCCAGGACGAGCTTGGCGTCGGGTTGGGTTGAGGACGCGCATGCCGTAGCGGCGACAGTTGCTGCAGGTGAGGAAGGAAGCTCATGAGGTGGGGGAACCGTATGTCGATGCGGAGGGGGCGGCACTCGATCCAGGCAGGCGAGGCCGACAAGAGAGATCGAGGACGGGACGCAGACGCTGGGGAAGAGGACGATGCAGGCAGGAGAGGCGGCACTCTCGCCTCCCTGGCAGCGGCAGGGAGACGAGGGGATTCGATGACGAGGGCGCATGAGGCGGCGCCTGGGCGAGTTGTGTGTTCGGTGACAGGATCAGGCAGGCTTTGGCTCTGCCTCGCGTTGAGGACGTTAGGAGGAGGTGGGTGGCTTCTAGCGATAGGTGGAGGATCGATCCACAGGGAGGGCGCTGCGTGCGTGGGTTGCGTGCGTTTCCTGGGGTGGGGTGCGTGACCAGCATGGGTCTAGAGCGTGGGTGCGTGGATGTGGCCAGGGTGCATGTCGGTGTGGTGTCGCGTGTGTGCGGTGACGGCGGGGTGTGTGGCATCGAGGATGGGGTTAGAATTAGCTAGGGTTTAGTTACGGGGTCGAAGGTGACTAGTGGGCCATTTGGCCAGGCCGGCTGCCTCCCCCTAAAAATTCTTTTATTTATTTATTTTATTTTAAATAGACTTTTATAAATAGGTTTTAGACAAATAAAAGATCTAGAAAGGACCAGGGTTTTGATTTGAAATTAAAAGATGGACTAATTAGAAAACAAAATAGACTTTTGGTTAAAATATTTTAGAGCAAAAATATACATGATGATGCACAAAATAAAAATAACAAACAATTTTATTTTGGAATATTTTCCGGGTCATTACAACTCGACACCACTAACAAGGGATCTCGTCCCGAGATCCAAGCAAGGACACCGGGGGAAAGGGGGTTGATGATTGGATCTTCTTGCGTAGGCTTGATGGTCGTGACACCACTAACAACTTGCTCCGTCTTGAAATCATCGACACCACCAACAAGGGTTGTTGCTCACATTCTTCGAGAGGACACTCCGAAGAAGCAGAGTCGGAAGTAAAGGTCTCAAAGACAAGTCCACATTTAACTTCCATGGAAGGAGTAAAATTCACATGCATCCACCACTTCAATGTAACATAGTGAATGATAAGAGTAGTGGTATGGTCATGACTCCATCCCGCACTCAAAGGATTACTATGTACATGAATAGAAGGATCATGCAACCAACTCTCAGAATTTAGACTAAAGATCTTGACTGTCGGTATTAACAAAGATTCAAGTAGATGATGTCGTCACAGAAGTTGCAGGACTCCGGGAAACATTTGAGGAGGGATCAAGTAGAATGAAATCCAGATGTAGATCCACCGTTTTAAAAGGAGGAAAAGCGGAACCCTAAAGGTATGAAGGAAGATACAACCACGAGAATCCTAGACTTGAAGAAGGTAAGAGACCAGATTAAAACACACGAAAATATAAGAGGAGAAGGAATAGAGATAAGGAGTAAAATCAGAGCTATTCAGATCTATCCAACACATTTGTAGCAAAATAGTTTGGACACTAAACATCGACCATTTGAAAGGTTTATCTATAGCCTGGACCAGTGGGGTCTCGTAAACCTTTGCTCTGATACCACTTGTAACGCCCCCGAATCGGGTCTATGCAGATCATAGCATTTCCCGCCAAAACCCGCAAAGAAGCGATTCAAAGACGCCCACCAGACACTTTCGTGTGGGTGGGATTTGATTACAAGTATTTACATCACAGTAGTTTACAACAGAGTCCACAAGAACTTATATGTACAACAACGACTCAACGAGTCAAGATTACAAAAGGTACAATACGAAGATACAACTCAATAGGAAAGCAAGATAGTATCCAAGTACGGACAAGATCCAAATGGGACTAAGAGTCCCGAAGAATAACCAAGCGGTGTCCAACCCTGCCCAGGCCAAGCCGGAAGGGTAACCTTGCTAACATCATCGATCATATAGCTGTCAAGCCAAAAGGGTACCGACAAAGGGCAAAGGAAGACAGAAAGAGAGCGGTCAGTACTAAGGCCAGTACACGGCGAGTCTTAGAATTCGGCGGTCCTCGCCTACATAGGTATGGTGGGCTCAGCGGCAGCAAAGCTTGCACTACCTAAATTATAGATACTCGCTACAACTTCGGCTATTAGAGCCAGATAAGAGAGCACTATGCGGTAAAAATAATATAACACAAAACATAACCCATCCGAAGATTTCCCCCTCGAAGATCAGTCGAGGAAGTCCTCTTACAAAACAAACACGGTGACAATTTTAGTTAATCAGGTATTTAGTTGATAAGGCTAATTACTAATCATATTATTAGAGGCAAAACATTAGTGGCGTTGTCTATGATCATGACACTGTACTCCTGAGGCATCCATAACCGTGGACACACGTCTTCTCGAAAAGATTTACCCTGCAGGGGTGCACTACTGTATTCAAACGCATGCTCAACCCATCAGGCAACATATTACGCGTGCCATCCGAATCTCACAATAAGAACTGTCCCTTAACTACGCGCATATCCAGATGCATCACCTACTATGGTGAACCAACCAAGAGGTACGGCAATTCTCAAGGAAGGCACAGTGTTTGCACCTACTGGTGGATCGGGCCCTGTTGGGTAACTTGTACACACCGTGGGTGCCGCCACCGTGTACCACGATTTATGTATGCAAGCCATGGCAATCCACCAAAACATTAAGTCCGAAGACATATCAACTCACCCATGTCTAAGGACATATTATGCATATGCACCAAATGGAAAACCAATTTTGTAACCCTCTGGATATACGAATAGCGCCGGTAGTTTAGGGGAGGTTCCCAGAGGCCCCATGTTTGGTTCAACTCAGAACTGGTATCATAGAACAAATGGGTCCTAGGTCGGCTCAAGCAGTTCCCAAAGGTGGTCCCTATCGGGGCCATATCATTAGGCGAAACCATAACCATAACCAACATCACCAATTTAATTATCTTATCACCATCATTATCCAAGTATCATCATGTTCCAGTTGTATGAGAGCAGAACTAAGCATGCCTACGACTCGCAAGGACAATGCTTGCTAGTCAAACAAGGCAATATAGTGGAATAGGTAAATAAAGGGGCAGTACTAAAGCATCGACAATAAGGATAACAATAGATCAATTGGAGGAAGTAAAGACTATAAATGCTAAATAGGTAGAAGGGGGAGAATGCTCCCCTGTGAGACAATGTCGGGAAACCGGAGGCTTGTCGAAACTCGCATCCACTCATCGTCCTATCCGGTGAAGAAGCAAAACACTAGAAGAGGCAACATATGCAATATTTAATACTAGGCAAAAGATACAGCATGTTTATGATATGATGCATGGCATGGCATATGGGTCCTACTTAGCAATGTTAAGCGGAATCGGGATCCCGACATTTAAATAGAAGGTTCAAGTTATTTAGCTAGCCCACAAATTTAAATGTTGACTTAACAAGATAAAACATGGGATCGGTTCGCTACTCAATATTAAATGGAGTCCGGAATATGACATAAATATCCCGCGTTTAATCTCCATGTTTAATTATTAGGTGATTCGACAAAGTCCCCCAAAATAATAAACATGTATGCTAGTATAGATGGATTAATATGCAACAAGCTATATTATATATATTATAACAAAATAGTGGTCTCGGATAGGGGCCACACATTGGTTCTGAAGATCTTGGATCCTATGGAATCGGGCCTTTCAAATCCGGGAAGAAGGTCTTGAGAGTCAACGAGAGTTGGGGTTCAGTCTTCGGGTTCCTCGAAGGACCTCTTGTATTTCGACACCATCGCCACTGAATCGGGGGGGGGGAGGGGCGAGGGTGTAGCCAAGCATCAAGGAAGTAGCCGAGCAACAACAAAATAGATCGTGGCTTGATTCAATATCCTAGTACAGATGATTTATTTTTTAGACAAGGTCACAAGAAGCTAAGAACGCATGGCAAACACACATATAGGAACAACAACAGATGCTCATCCTACGTAGGTCGACGCGAGGCAGCAGGACATCGGTGGTCTTGGCATCATGAATCGTTGACCCAAACTGAGGAGAAGACCGGCGTGGAGCGGATGACCAGAAGGCGAGCTCGGGGTGGCTCGAGGATACGCGGGATGCAGGACGTTCTCAGGAGGACAAGAAGAGATGCAGCGACAACCACAGGGCATTGGTCGGATGTAGGGACGGCGCGAACTCGCTGGGAAACAAGCACTGATGGCGGCGCCAGGATGAACTTGGCTTCGGGCTGGGTCGAGGACGTGCAGGATGCATCGGCGACAGTTGCGGTAGGCGAGGAAGGAATCTCGGGAGGTGGGGGCACCAGAGGTCGACAAGGAGGGGACGACACTCGAGCCAGGGAGGCGAGGCCGACGGGAGAGAGCAAGGACGGGACACGGGCGCCGGGGAAGAGGACGACGCGGGCAGGGGAGGCGGCGCTCTCGTGTCCCTGGCGGCGAAAGGGAGACGAGGGGATTCGACGACGAGGGCACACGGGACGGCGCCTGGGCGAGCTGTGTGGTCGGCGGCGGGATCGGGCAGGCTTTGGATCTGCCTCGCGTTGAGGAAGGGAGGAGGAGGTGGGTGGCTGCTAGCGATAGGTGGAGGATCGATCCAAAGGGAGGGCGCTGCGTGCATGGGTTGCGTGCGTTTCCTGGGGTGGGGTGTGTGCGTTTCCTGGGGTGGGGTGCGTGACCAGCATGGGTATAGAGCGTGTGTGCGTGTCAGATGTGGTGCCACATGTGTGCAACGGCGGCGGGGTGTGGTGACCCAGCATACCACTGCATGTTGTAGTATACTATAGTCGTGGACATAACACTCACAGAGTACCATTCCGCAAACATTACATCCTCAGAGTGGTACAACAGAAACAAAGTGGGTCCACAACATACATTGTCATTATTACAATCGGAAATTTACATGACGACTTTGAGATCCTCCTAGGTCCATAGAGGTATCCCGACGACTCAGGGCTAAACTATAATAACTCGGGGAACAGAATAAAGAAACAACTAAGATTTATACGAGATTTAATATAGATAGAGAATAGAGATCTATACTACTGGACTAGATCACTATATATGCTACATCTACACTTCAGATACGTCGGTCTCCATTCCATAGATGTTTTCGTAATTGTTCCCTTTGACACTTCTGGATACTTCTGGTTCTTCATAGCGGAATTCTTCTTGGTCTTCAATTGGATATAGTATTTCCTCTTCCTGACCGTTAATGTCTTCAGAATCTAGCAAGGGTTAAGAATATACATTGAGTACGAGCGCACTCATTAAGTTCACTAAAAAGGAGCGTTTGATGCACTATATCTACAACCACAGACCATGGGTCGTAGGCAATGCAAGTTTTCCGTAAACATTTCTTCAAAGGTTGCTTTTATTCTGAAAAGCTATGTCCGTCAGCCTTCACGGGTTTACCAAAACTTTCATGGAGTTCCTTTCCCGCCGCATTCGCAGCTCCTTCCCGGAACAGGGAGTAACAAGTTACAGTTCTTACACTCTGCAGAGGTGCGTTACATTACCCATGAGAGATCTTAGCTTTGTTGCACATTCGGGCGCGCATTCCCGTTCACACTTTCTTGGTATGATGCCCAAACTAAGATCCAAGCCAATCACTGTCCTTCTCCATGACCCCGCATATACCACAATTGTTGTATGCCCAAACTCAAGGTAGAATTTTACCCGTATAAAACGACTATACCTTAGTTGGATACACACAACAACCATTAACACTAGAAATCTTTCTTTTGTAAGCCCAGATCCATGGTAGACTTTCCCCCGTATAAAACAGCTATACCCACGATCTGCAACTTACAAATGCTCAGAACAGTGTCCAATGCATGCGAAAGGGAGCCGGTCCAGCTGACTTCTCTGTCCCATTCCAAATCTCATGGTTAACATGTAATATACGGCACAAGAATCACTGGCGACATTGGTTGTTAAGTCCTAGATAATATGTTCCTTTACCACCGAAACTTTCATAGAAGGTTATTACCTCATGGTAAATAACCTATAATCATATTATTATGAAAATAGTGTTTTTTGACCCTTTTGAAATGCAGGTGATGACAACACTGGATTTGAAAAATACTTTACAGAAAATAATCAAAGGACATGAGCAAGTGTGAACTTGCCTTGATATAGAGGAGTATTGTAGTCAAATGTCTCGACTTGACCCTGGACCTCGGGTTCTACAAAAGTACCATCATTGCCCGGTAAGGACAATGTTTAAAGAAGCAATATGTTGTTATGCATAAGTAGTGCTATGCATTTTGTAAAACCTTAAGTAATTCCTCAACATTACATGTGAGTTGGATTTAGATGATTTGTTTATGATGTGAGTTATCTTTAAGTTGAATTCATAAAGGAGTGTAGTTGTAAGGGTTTTTGGATAACATATAAGATATGAAAGTAAGGTACAATTGTAATACAATTCTAAGATTGGGGTGATACCATGTAATCATTAAAAGGTTTATGTTTTAATTTTGTTATGGTTTAAAATAAATGGTATAGTGTTTCTCTTGAAACTGGCAAAAAGAATAACATTTGAAGAAAATATTATTTATGTTAAGTTAATCAACTCTGAAGATTAATAAAATTAAAGTTATGGTTTAGGATAAGGTTTAAATGATTTTGAGTCATTATATATCTAGTTTATGATATGTCAAACCAAAGTTAACTATAAAGATATAATTGGACTTGGGATATAATATTTATTGCATTAACAACAATTAGGGTTTTTCCTAAGTATAATGAAACTTAGTCTTAAAGACTTAAATATAGTATCCCAAATTATAATTATATGTTAGACTATTTTAGAGTTAAAAGATTGTGTTTTTAACATGATTATTTCTTACTTAGGAAATAATGTTCAATAATTAATAAAACAACTATTTCATTTTAATAATTAAAGATATATGATCTAAGAATTTTAAAATGTTTTTGGAATAATATATTTAGTATTATTCTAGTAAGTATTCTTACTTAAAATCTCAAAATTGAATTTTATTTATTTTTAGGTATTTTTTTATAAAATTTCCCAATTATTGCATCTCTTTAAATATTTGTTTTAAGTTTTATTTGTAAAATTTTAAATTAGTATTTTTATTAGATAACAGGTTTATTTTTATGCATGAAAATGATTTTTTATTTTATTTTAGGAATTTTTCTGAATTTATTAAATTTCATTTAGTTATTTAAGGGTGTTAATGTTTATCTATATTTTAATAAACTTAAATAAATATGATTATATTTTTCTTAGGTGGAGATTATTTTGATAAGCATTTAGATGTACTAAATTAATTTTTAAAATTTTCTACATTTTTTTCTAGAGCTTAAAATGGGTAGAGGGTATTTTAATAATTTCCATTTTTGTTATTATATAAACTGGGCCAAGTTCTTGGGCCCATTGAGCCCAATACCCAGCCCAGTCCACCAGGTTGGACCGAGCCAAATAGCCCAACCGACCAAGTCAGTCAACTCGACCCCTTCTTCTCCTCGCTGGCTTGTTTCTCATCCACTCCCCCTCTGGCGACGTGGTGTCGCCGCCGTCGCCGCGCAACCATGGCCGGCTTCGGCCTCCTTGGCCGCCGCCATCGGTTGTCCTCGACGCTTCCCCCTCTGCTACACCCTTCCATCCAATTCGATCTGTGATACGAACCCTCTTCCGCTCGTCCCCGCTACACTCCTGTGGCTAGGGTTTCGGCCTCGACTCCGACGTGCTCTGGTGACCCCTGGATGGTGATGGTGGCAAAGTGGTGGTGCGGTTATGGTGATCTGATGATGGATTGGTTGCTTGTGCCGCCTCTTCTACGCACAGACACCCACTGGTGCGGCTTGGTGCGGGTTGAGTACCACGGTGCCCTCGTGCCGCCGCGCCGTGGTCGCCATTGATGGACAGTTCTGCTTCCTCTTCTCGGCTTAAGCGAGGACCCCGGGTAAGTTATCCCATCTACCCCCACATTTCTTTTGAGTGTCTCTGTTCCTCCTGGATGTCAAATCCTAATCTGTTCTAGCAGTGGTTTATTGTATCATGCGTAGCTTATAGTGGCCTTGCTACTAATCTTGCTAAGTGAATGGAATGAAAACTAGATTGATGATTTTGGTTTGTGCTTCCCTGAATCCTGTACTCAATGTGGCTTGTTAGTTGATTCATTTGACTTGACAATGTACATGGTGGTTTGTAGATCTTATTAAGATTAGATGATGATGATGTTGAATTGGGATTCATAAGCTGTGCTTCAGAAGCATAGGTTGGTCA
The DNA here is from genome assembly GCA_910589765.1 of Avena atlantica. NCBI lineage: Eukaryota > Viridiplantae > Streptophyta > Magnoliopsida > Poales > Poaceae > Avena > Avena atlantica. The sequence goes on along the minus strand of OU342733.1, from coordinate 510,132,958 downwards.
TTTGTGATGGATTTTGGGTACCCAACCAATATATTATCTTGGCAGAGAAGTAATCATTTATATGATTCCTAAATATTTACTAGGAAAATTATTATATTGTAGTTGTTGTTGATTAGCAGATGAGTTATGTGCTTTAACAACTAATGGCCTGCTACAGATGCTTTCTGAATGAATTATTCAGTTGAGTTTGCTTTTCACTGAACCTTTGTATCCAGGAAGGTTTTTGGTGGCTTTTGGGCTTGTATTATTGATGTGGTACTTTGTAGAAAGATGCACATAATAAGAATAAATGCTCATGATATGCTGTTGCCTCTTGGATCCAATGTTTGCCTTGTGAATGGTTGTTCAGAAGAAATGATGTGAATTCTAGATTTGGTTCCAGCTATAACTTATCATTTGAAGCTGTCCATGAAAACTATATATTCTGATTCCTATTAAAATCTTATTAGGAAAATGATTTATCTTGTTTATCTTGATTAAAGATAATTCAAGTGCAATGCTTGCTTGGTAACTAGAGAGGAATTGAGTTCCTATGTATGTAGACAGAGAACTGATATGCATCCTTGATTCCTGGATTATCCTCTAGGAAATTGATAGAAATGATCTTGTTTGACTAACTTGGGATATCTATTGAAGAAGAACTTGTATGCTGGCTCTGTTGCCTTGGGCTGCTACTGTGGTGCCTCCAATCTTGGAGTGTGCACATCGGTAACCCAGGTAATATGACTTGTTGTTGTAATCAACAGTCTAATAGTTGGTGTTGGTGTCCAAAAGATAGGAATCTAGCTCATGATGCAAAAGGCTTAAGCTTTACTTGTGTTGCACATGATCATATATAATTATTGCCTTGCAACAGATTGGGCTAGTCTCTGTGTACAAACTTTGTGGCTACTGTAGCTAGGCTATGATGTTGTGGTACCTCCCTAGAGGATGCACAACAAAATAGATCCTTCTACAGATTTCTATAAAGCTTGGTTGGCAAAATTAAATCATGGGCAATTGCCAAGGATGCAAAGGCTGAGGCCAAGTGGATAATAGAAGTATATATGTGGCTGTGGCACTATGCTTACTCCTATGATGATTTTATACTCCACTTGAGTATAAATCTGAGGAGATGATCATTTAAAATTAAATCATGCTTGGAAACTGGTAGGACAAACATTATGCATGATTTATAATAGACCAACCTTTTGTTGTTGCTGAATCAGTGTTGTGACTTCTTGTTCCTGGTGGATCTTGTTTCTGGATGCTACTTGATCTTATCCTCCTTGCTGCTCACTTGGCATGCTCCTTCTAATGCTTGATCTTCTCTTGGATGGCTTATGTAAGCAACCAGATGTTGATTGGGTGGTGGATTGAAGAGATGTTTGGTTGATGCACTGAGATAATCTAAGTAGCTCTTGGTGTTGTTCTAGAAATAGTGTGTTTCAGAGAGATGGAAATAGAAAGATGGAATGTGGACATGTAGAGTTTGGCTAGTGTGCTGTTGGTTTTGTGGATTGTGAATATTATCTGATGTGTTTCTGGAATACAGAAAGTAGAAGCAAGCAGGTGCTTTGCTACGGCCGCTCCCTGTTCTATCTACTTTCCAGTGCTCTTGGTGTGTTGACAACACACATGTATGCACGTGTTGAGTAAGCTACTTACTTTTGGGTCCTATAGGTTCAAGTTTCAAGGTTGTGGAAATATCTGTTATAGATGAGCTCAAGTTGAGAAGTGAATTTCCTGGGTTTTTTTACTATCTCTCTTTCTTTGTGGTTGGATCTCTAATTGGTGAAACTTGCCCCTGATTTCCTATGATGTTGAACTGAGGCCAGATTTACAATAAGAACAAATACTACTTTATTTGGCCCCTGTTTACTCTGCTCAGTGATGTAAATAGCAATGCATCTCATTGCCATACTAAGAGCAAAATTACTAACACTAACCCCTCTCTTTGTTTTTATCTTTTATTTATTTGTTTTGCAGGAAGCAAAATAATATCCAGGAACATCAGAGTAGATAGATATTCTAGCCAAAGATTATTTAATTGTAAGAATAGTGTAATTCTCCCCTCATAGCTTCTGTAATCTTTTTATTTAATTGTAAGAATAGTGTAATTCTTTTATATTTTACTAAAGCTTTTCTTTTTCTTTATTTGTAGTTATTCACCTATGTAATGACTTTGAATTTACTTGTATTAATTAAATCTTTGTTTTATTAAACAAAGATTTCTTCTTTTTTATTTACTATATTGTACTTTATTCTTATTCTTTTATGTTAAAAGAATAATGTAGTACTTCATGTATTCATTTATTATAAATAATTCTGTTATAACCTTGTTGTAATCATTTCTTTTTATTCCTTTGTTATAAAAGGATAATGTAATATACATAGATTCTTTTAATAAACAACTCTTCTATTTGTTTCATTATTGTAATTCATTTTCCATTTTCTTTATTCTTTTAAGTATTTTATTATAATATTTTCTTTATTCTTTTATTTTGAAAGAACATTGTAATGTTGGATTTTAAGAATCTTTATACTTTTACTTATAATACTTGCATTTGTATTACTGTGAATAATTATTTATAAGTCAAATTTCTCCCCTCATAACTCCAGAAAAAATAGAGGTCATGTCAAAATTCATCTCACTCCCCTTCTAATAACACTAAACCTAATTCATCGGAGTGAGAATTCTGATCACTCTAGTCTTTTGATTTGGCGAAAAATTTACCTGTATTTTTAAAATGCATGCATGAAGATGCACGAAATCCTAAATCTACCCTTTGTTTGGTCCTAAATGCTGGGATGTTACACGGGGTGTGTGGCATGCGGGGCTAGGGTGTGGCATCCCGCAAAACCACTACTAGAAAATCGCGTTGAATTTGTGCATTGCATCGTCATCATCATGCGTTGTTTGCCAAAACTATTTCGCAAAGCCCGTTTTGGTTTCTAAAACGCCCCATCTTTATTCAAACGCCAAACCCCGGGTGCTGCCGGATATTTTATTTGTCTAAAAACCACTTGCAAAAGTTTATCGCAGATTAAATAAAAAGTTAAATTATTTTAGCGGGGGCAGTCGAACGGGCCGGTTCGACCCGAACGACCACCCCCAGGGTTTAAATCGGTCCACCTGAACACCCCAGACAAACCTACAGCTACCAGCTAGTCTACCCTCTCTCCCCCCCTCCACATCACTCCACCCAATCAGTGTGTGCCACCTCACTCTCACCCCCCCCTAACCAATCTAAAACTGCCACATCACCCAACCCCCCCTCTCTCCCTTCCCTCTCTCTCCCTCTCAAACTCACACCCACACAGCACGCGCAGCTAACACACGCCACACACCCACCCTGCCACACACGCACCCACGCGGTGGCCCACCTCCCACACCCCACGCTCCTCTGGCCCCACCCCAGGCCCACTCCGCCTGTCTCGCCTGTCACCTTCCTCCCCTGTCCCGTTCCTCACCTGCCCGCATCCACCGCCGCCGTCCGCGCCGCCGGCGACCGCGCCCCACCCTCCTCTGAGCCTCACCGCCCTGGTCCCTGCGCCTCCCTCCGCGCCCCTCTGCGAGCTCCGCCTCGCCGGCGCAGCGCCCGGCCCGACCCCCGCAAGCCCCGGCCTCGCCTCCGCGCGCGCCGCCGGAGCTCCTCTGCCCCGCCTCCGAGCCGGCCGTCGCCCCCGTCCCCCTCCGCTCCGCCGCTCCCTGCCCGCGTCCGCCGCAGCGCGAGCCGCGTCGGCCACCGCGGCCCCCACCTGCTCCGCCGTCTCCGCCTCAGCGCCGCCCCGCCCGAAGCCACCTCCGACCGCCCCGCGACCTGGTCCTCCGCCCCCTCCTCGGTGGCTCCCTCTGGCCGGAGCCCGCGACGCCGCCGGCCTCGTCCTCCGCCCGCCGGCCTCGCCGCCGTTCGCCTCGCCCGCTCGAGCAGCCCCACCGCGCTCGCCACAGCACCGTCCCCGACGCGGCCCTCCCTCGCCGCTGCAGCCGCCCCCTGCTGCCGGGCCCGAGCCGGCCCGCGTCCTCGTCGCCGAGCCCGCCAAGACCTCCTCCTCGCAGCATCCCTCGAGCTCCACCCTGTTGGCCATGTCCTGCTCCAGGAGCGCTGCATCCCTGTCAAGACGATGCTCTCCGGCCGAACACGCTCCGCCTGGACCGGCTCCTTCTCGCAGGAAAGAGGACGCTTGCGCGTGTGTCACCCATGTTGGACAACATGTTCTTCGTGTGTCTGCAGCAGCCAAGACCGACCCAAAACCCCGATGCCTCGACACGGATCTTGGGGGACACCTTAATGGAAACCGAAGACGCCGTTCAGGAAGGCCGATCCCGTAACCGGTGCCGCGCGAAGATCTCCGAGAGACCCCGGTACCGGGCGAGTTCGCCATCGACCTCGAGTTCTCCCACACGGATACCAAGCGACAAGATCATCGCCATGGAACCCTAAGGCCACATGTGCGACAAGTGCTCTCTTCCGGACGCCAGGATCCCCGCATGAGACGACGAACCGACAACATGACCCGAGGACCGCGAATGCGACAAGATCTGCATGCGACAAGAACGACACCGTACAAGGCGAGACCGTTGCGCCCCCGACACCGACCCAAGTTCCGCACCCGGACGCGCCAAGATCTACCCCGATCCGAGACCCTAACCCCGGAGTCCGAGAATGACCCCGTCAAACCCTGGACCCCGAGACCGGACCCTGGATCCTGTCGAACCCCGAACCCCGGAAACCCAAGATCTGCCGAACCCTAATGTGTGAACCCCTTATCCGAGAACCCTATTTTATAAATGTCACCTATATAACTGTTGCATATAAATTGTTCATGCATGCATCCATATCATGTGGTTTGGGGGCCTTATGCCGATTCACCTAATAATTAAATATGGGGCCCATATGCAGGCAAATCTAGCCTTATATTGGCCTCATTTAAACTTGTTTAGCGAACCAATACTATAATCTTGCCTTGTTAAAACAACATTTAAATTGCGGGGGTTTCTAAATAACTCGAACCATCTAACTATTGTCGGGACCCCGGTTCCACTTAATATGACCTAATTGCATCGCACCTTTGCCATGTCATCCATCATGCATGCATCATGCCGATCTTCTGTCGTGTATTAAATACTGCATCCGGTGTTTCTTCTAGTGTTTTGCTTCTTCGCGGATAAGGCCGTTGAGTTGATGCGAGTGTCGCCCCGATCTTCGGTTGAACCTTCGACAATGTTTTTCAGGCGAGCATCTCCCCCTTTCTACCTATCTTACTTTTATAGTATTTACTTCCCTCCTGTTGCTCTATTGCTATCTGTGTTGCGATGCTTTAGTTTTCCGTACCCGTGATCTACCGTGCAGCCCTATATTGCCTTGGACACATCCTATTACCTGTTGTTTGGTAGATAGTTGGACTTGCGCGTCGTAGTCGCCTGCTCAAGTGCTGCTGCATTTCGTCCAGTGTCACAGTTGCTGATGTATTGCCGCATGTTGCTGTTGGAGATGATCATAGTTTTACTTATTGTTCACTTTAATTCCTGTTTAACAACTAAAATTGAAGTAAGCAGAGGCATCGGTGGGTGATAGATAACATTTGGTTTCCGAACGCCCACTTGTGTCCCGTAGGACCCCGAGTACTTGATACCTGTTCCTTGATTTATCGCGCTATCCACATATGGGGAGTATGGGCCCCCCTTAGCCAGAGCTTGATTCCGTCTTATTTCTTGGGGCCACAAATAGTTTGAGGTTTTATTTACGATCCTGTACTTATGCCATGTTTTACTGCTTTATTTACGATTGTGCGAGGAGCACACTGTACTGTTTAGGTATGCGGAGTGATTACGCGGTATCGACAAGCCCAGCCACACTTTCGGGTTCCCAGTCGCTTACAGCCATTGGCGCAACCTTGAGGCCGTCTCGGAGCTTGCTTACTCCGTTGCGGGATCTACTCAAAGGGGTGGCCCCCTGAAATATTTCTGAATCTTGTGATTGCTCTGTCGTGAAGACCTCGTTGGGTTTTGATTTGGTTTTTCCGAGGTTGATCGTGTGTGTGTTGCTATTTGTGCACCCCGGCCGGGTTAAAACTTTCTGAAAGCCGTGTCCGCGGTTATGGACGACTTGGAGCACAGTATCTCGATCATAGACAAGCATAACTAAAGTTTATTGCTATAAATTTGACTTTATAATGACTAGTAATCAGCTTCACTATAATGGAATGGCTAATTAATACTGCCCACAACTGCTTGTTTGGCGTGTCGCTTGCGACCATTGTACCTGACTAGTAAGTATTGCAACTACAACGGAATGGCTGAATAAAAGTACCAACAACTGCTGGTTTTGGGATTATGTCATGCCATCTGTATCTGATTAGTAATTGCTGCAACTATAACGGAATGGTTAAATAAAATGACCCACTGCTTATTTTATCAGGATGATTATCTAAACCTGACTAGTAATTGTCGCAACTATAACTGAATAAATAAAACTGCCAACTGTGTGAGTTCCTCGGTTGACTTCCTCGTTTGGTCTCGAGGGGGAAACACCAGGATGGGTTTGTTTGGTGTTAGTTTCAGGTTGGATTCGGATAGGTCATTCTTACCCCTCTCTGATAACCGCCAGTTGTATCGAGTCTCTATAGGTTGTTTAGTGCATGCTGCCGCTGCCGCTTCAGTCCACCATACCTATGTAGGCGAGGACCGCCGAATTCTAGCCTCGCCGTGTACTGGCCTCAGTACTGACGCTCCTTCTTTTTCCTTTGCCCTTGTCGGCACCCCTTTTGTTTAAGCAGGTTTGAGATCGACGCCGTTAGCAGGGTTGCCCTTCCGGCTTGGCCTGGGCAGGGTTATGGACGCCATTGGTTATTCTTCAGGGATCTTAGCCCCATTTGCATCTTGTCCGTAGCTGGACGCTCTATCGTTTTCAAGGTGATTTGGATCTTTGTATATAATATTTGTATTCTTGACTCATTGAGTCGCTGTTGTATATATCTGTTCTGTGGGTCCCATCGAGGACTGTTGTGTAATGTTATTACTTCGTTTTCCACCCGCACGAAAGTGCCTGGTGGGCACCTTTGAATCGTTTCTATGCGGGTTTGGCGAATTTTGCTCAAACTTGCATAGGTCCGATTCTGAGGGTGTTACAGAGTGGTATCAGAGCACAGCAGTTGCGATACCCCACAAGTCCAGCCTGTAGGATAACCTAGCTAACGGCCGAAGTAGAAGTGTCAAAACTATTTTTGAAAATCGGTTGGATAGTTCTGATTAGGCCTGATTTTACTCCTTACCCCTCTGCTGTTCTTCTCTTACCTCTACGTGTTTTGAATCCGCTCTCTTCTCTTTCTTCGAGTCCAGGTTTTCCCGTGGTTGGGTTTCCGTCGTACCTTCAGGGTTTCTCTTTCTCCCCTTTTATAACGGAGGTGCTACGATCATCAATCTGCAACTTGTCTGTTGTACCCTTCCTCCAATCTTTTGTTCTGGAGCTCCTTATCCATATGTGTTCCTTGCTAGATGTCAGTGTCGTTGAAAAACATATGAGAAGGACGAGCTTTGGTGAAGTTGGAGTCGACCTTGAGCATGTGTTGTTCATGCCAATGGAACCATCGCGGAACCTAGTCATTGTGTCTTTCATACGATTTCTATTGCTCTTCTGGTGTTTCCGACGCAACGGCATCATCTACGCCAGATCCGACGCAGAACCTGCATCCCTCCTTTGTTCCGAACCTCGCTTGTCGAGATCTTCAGTCTAATTCCGAGAGTTGGTTGCATAATCCGTCTATTCGCGTGCAGAGTAATGGTTTGAGTGCGGGATGGAGTAGCTACCCTACCACTGCTCTTATCATTCTCTCTCGTACGTCGAATCAGTGGATCCAGCAATTTTACTCCGTCCACGAAAGTTAGGGGGAGCTTTATTTGCGATACCTCTACCTTCGTCCTTTGTTTCTCCGGAGTGTTCTCTCGACGATCAGGAACAACGACCCTTTGTTGGTGGTGTCGCCGGTTTCAAGATGGAGAAGAAACCATCGTTAGTGGTGTCGCGAAGATCTACACGAAGCGCGAAGGATCAGATCGCCGACCTTCCGTCCGGTACCATGAGGCGGATCTCGAGGGCGAGATCCATTGTTAGTGGTGTCGAATTGTGGCATCCCGCAAAACCACTACTAGAAAATCGCGTTGAATTTGTGCATTGCATCGTCATCATCATGCGTTGTTTGCCAAAACTATTTCGCAAAGCCCGTTTTGGTTTCTAAAACGCCCCATCTTTATTCAAACGCCAAACCCCGGGTGCTGCCGGATATTTTATTTGTCTAAAAACCACTTGCAAAAGTTTATCGCAGATTAAATAAAAAGTTAAATTATTTTAGCGGGGGCAGTCGAACGGGCCGGTTCGACCCGAACGACCACCCCCAGGGTTTAAATCGGTCCACCTGAACACCCCAGACAAACCTACAGCTACCAGTTAGTCTACCCTCTCTCCCCCCCTCCACATCACTCCACCCAATCAGTGTGTGCCACCTCACTCTCACCCTCCCCCCTAACCAATCTAAAACTGCCACATCACCCAACCCCCCCTCTCTCCCTTCCCTCTCTCTCCCTCTCAAACTCACACCCACACAGCACGCGCAGCTAACACACGCCACACACCCACCCTGCCACACACGCACCCACGCGGTGGCCCACCTCCCACACCCCACGCTCCTCTGGCCCCACCCCAGGCCCACTCCGCCTGTCACCTTCCTCCCCTGTCCTGTTCCTCACCTGCCCGCATCCACCGCCGCCGTCCGCGCCGCCGGCAACCGCGCCCCACCCTCCTCTGAGCCTCACCGCCCTGGTCCCTGCGCCTCCCTCCGCGCCCCTCTGCGAGCTCCGCCTCGCCGGCGCAGCGCCCGGCCCGACCCCCGCAAGCCCCGTCCTCGCCTCCGCGCGCGCCGCCGGAGCTCCTCTGCCCCGCCTCCGAGCCGGTCGTCGCCCCCGTCCCCCTCCGCTCCGCCGCTCCCCGCCCGCGTCCGCCGCAGCGCGAGCCGCGTCGGCCACCGCGGCCCCCACCTGCTCCGCCGTCTCCGCCTCAGCGCCGCCCCGCCCGAAGCCACCTCCGACCGCCCCGCGACCTGGTCCTCCGCCCCCTCCTCGGTGGCTCCCTCTGGCCGGAGCCCGCGACGCCGCCGGCCTCGTCTTCCGCCCGCCGGCCTCACCGCCGTTCGCCTCGCCCGCTCGAGCAGCCCCACCGCGCTCGCCACAGCACCGTCCCCGACGCGGCCCTCCCTCGCCGCTGCAGCCGCCCCCTGCTGCCGGGCCCGAGCCGGCCCGCGTCCTCGTCGCCGAGCCCGCCAAGACCTCCTCCTCGCAGCATCCCTCGAGCTCCACCCTGTTGGCCATGTCCTGCTCCAGGAGCGCTGCATCCCTGTCAAGACGGTGCTCTCCGGCCGGACACGCTCCGCCTGGACCGGCTCCTTCTCGCAGGAAAGAGGACGCTTGCGCGTGTGTCACCCATGTTGGACAACATGTTCTTCGTGTGTCTGCAGCAGCCAAGACCGACCCAAAACCCCGATGCCTCGACACGGATCTTGGGGGACACCTTAATGGAAACCGAAGACGCCGTTCAGGAAGGCCGATCCCGTAACCGGTGCCGCGCGAAGATCTCCGAGAGACCCCGGTACCGGGCGAGTTCGCCATCGACCTCGAGTTCTCCCACACGGATACCAAGCGACAAGATCATCGCCATGGAACCCTAAGGCCACATGTGCGACAAGTGCTCTCTTCCGGACGCCAGGATCCCCGCATGAGACGACGAACCGACAACATGACCCGAGGACCGCGAATGCGACAAGATCTGCATGCGACAAGAACGACACCGTACAAGGCGAGACCGTTGCGCCCCCGACACCGACCCAAGTTCCGCACCCGGACGCGCCAAGATCTACCCCGATCCGAGACCCTAACCCCGGAGTCCGAGAACGACCCCGTCAAACCCTGGACCCCGAGACCGGACCCTGGATCCTGTCGAACCCCGAACCCCGGAAACCCAAGATCTGCCGAACCCTAATGTGTGAACCCCTTATCCGAGAACCCTATTTTATAAATGTCACCTATATAACTGTTGCATATAAATTGTTCATGCATGCATCCATATCATGTGGTTTGGGGGCCTTATGCCGATTCACCTAATAATTAAATATGGGGCCCATATGCAGGCAAATCTAGCCTTATATTGGCCTCATTTAAACTTGTGTAGCGAACCAATACTATAATCTTGCCTTGTTAAAACAACATTTAAATTGCGGGGGTTTCTAAATAACTCGAACCATCTAACTATTGTCGGGACCCCGGTTCCACTTAATATGACCTAATTGCATCGCACCTTTGCCATGTCATCCATCATGCATGCATCATGCCGATCTTCTGTCGTGTATTAAATACTGCATCCGGTGTTTCTTCTAGTGTTTTGCTTCTTCGCGGATAAGGCCGTTGAGTTGATGCGAGTGTCGCCCCGATCTTCGGTTAAACCTTCGACAATGTTTTTCAGGCGAGCATCTCCCCCTTTCTACCTATCTTACTTTTATAGTATTTACTTCCCTCCTGTTGCTCTATTGCTATCTGTGTTGCGATGCTTTAGTTTTCCGTACCCGTGATCTACCGTGCAGCCCTATATTGCCTTGGACACATCCTATTACCTGTTGTTTGGTAGATAGTTGGACTTGCGCGTCGTAGTCGCCTGCTCAAGTGCTGTTGCGTTTCGTCCAGTGTCACAGTTGCTGATGTATTGCCGCATGTTGCTGTTGGAGATGATCATAGTTTTACTTATTGTTCACTTTAATTCCTGTTTAACAACTAAAATTGAAGTAAGCAGAGGCATCGGTGGGTGATAGATAACATTTGGTTTCCGAACGCCCACTTGTGTCCCGTAGGACCCCGAGTACTTGATACCTGTTCCTTGATTTATCGCGCTATCCACATATGGGGAGTATGGGCCCCCCTTAGCCAGAGCTTGATTCCGTCTTATTTCTTGGGGCCACAACTAGTTTGAGGTTTTATTTACGATCCTGTACTTATGCCATGTTTTACTGCTTTATTTACGATTGTGCGAGGAGCACACTGTACTGTTTAGGTATGCGGAGTGATTACGCGGTATCGACAAGCCCAGCCACACTTTCGGGTTCCCAGTCGCTTACAGCCATTGGCGCAACCTTGAGGCCGTCTTGGAGCTTGCTTACTCCGTTGCGGGATCTACTCAAAGGGGTGGCCCCCTGAAATATTTCTGAATCTTGTGATTGCTCTGTCGTGAAGACCTCGTTGGGTTTTGATTTGGTTTTTCCGAGGTTGATCGTGTGTGTGTTGCTATTTGTGCACCCCGGCCGGGTTAAAACTTTCTGAAAGCCGTGTCCGCGGTTATGGACGACTTGGAGCACAGTATCTCGATCATAGACAAGCATAACTAAAGTTTATTGCTATAAATTTGACTTTATAATGACTAGTAATAAGCTTCACTATAATGGAATGGCTAATTAATACTGCCCACAACTGCTTGTTTGGCGTGTCGCTTGCGACCATTGTACCTGACTAGTAAGTATTGCAACTACAACGGAATGGCTGAATAAAAGTACCAACAACTGCTGGTTTTGGGATTATGTCATGCCATCTGTATCTGATTAGTAATTGCTGCAACTATAACGGAATGGTTAAATAAAATGACCCACTGCTTATTTTATCAGGATGATTATCTAAACCTGACTAGTAATTGTTGCAACTATAACTGAATAAATAAAACTGCCAACTGTGTGAGTTCCTCGGTTGACTTCCTCGTTTGGTCTCGAGGGGGAAACACCAGGATGGGTTTGTTTGGTGTTAGTTTCAGGTTGGATCCGGATAGGTCATTCTTACCCCTCTCTGATAACCGCCAGTTGTATCGAGTCTCTATAGGTTGTTTAGTGCATGCTGCCGCTGCCGCTTCAGTCCACCATACCTATGTAGGCGAGGACCGCCGAATTCTAGCCTCGCCGTGTACTGGCCTCAGTACTGACGCTCCTTCTTTTTCCTTTGCCCTTGTTGGCACCCCTTTTGTTTAAGCAGGTTTGAGATCGACGCCGTTAGCAGGGTTGCCCTTCCGGCTTGGCCTGGGCAGGGTTATGGACGCCATTGGTTATTCTTCAGGGCTCTTAGCCCCATTTGCATCTTGTCCGTAGCTGGACGCTCTATCGTTTTCAAGGTGATTTGGATCTTTGTATATAATATCTGTATTCTTGACTCATTGAGTCGCTGTTGTATATATCTGTTCTGTGGGTCCCATCGAGGACTGTTGTGTAATGTTATTACTTCGTTTTCCACCCGCACGAAAGTGCCTGGTGGGCACCTTTGAATCGTTTCTATGCGGGTTTGGCGAATTTAGCTCAAACTTGCATAGGTCCGATTCTGAGGGTGTTACATAGGGTTAGAATTAGCTAGGGTTTCGTTACGGGGTCGAAGGTGGCTAGCTGGGACGTTTGGCCCGGCTGGCTGCTTCCCCCTAAAAATACTTTCTTTTAATTATTTTATTTTAAATAGACTTTTATAAATATTTTTTAGACAAATAAAAGATCCGGAAAGGACCAGGGTTTTGATTTGAAATTAAAGGATGGAGTAATTAGAAAACAAAATAGACTTTTGGTTAAAATGTTTTAGAGCAAAAATATGCATGATGATGTCATAATGATGCACAAAATAAAAATAACAAACAATTTTATTTCGGAATATTTTATGGGACATTACAGCAGGTGACGCAAGGAACTTATGGTTTGGTCTAAGTACGGATGGGATGAATCCTTTTGGGGAGCAGAGCTGCAGTCACAGCACCTGGCCTGTGACTCTATGTATCTACAACCTTCCTCCTTGGTTGTGCATGAAGCGTAAGTTTATTATGATGCCAGTGCTCATCCAAGGCCCGAAGCATCTAGGCAACGACATTGATGTGTACATAAAGCCATTACTTGAAGAACTCTTACAGTTGTGGGGCAAATGTAACAACCCTAGTTTTACTAAATAGTAATTATGAAATGTTTGTGCATTCATGAGCATCTAAAGAAAAACCTCATTAAAGAAAAGGTTCTTAAAATCCTAAACCCTAGCTTCCCCTCTCTATTTGAAACACATTCAAAATGGTTTTAAATGTTTTGAAAGATACAAAGGTATGGAGCCCAAACAGTAACCAGGGCCCCTACAATGTTTGAAATGTTTACAAAGTTTTGCTGTTTTCAAAATAACATAAAACATATTTGTATTTGAAAAATACAAAGAGAAAAGAAAAAACGGAAAAAGAAAAGCTTTTGGAAAAGAAAACAGTATCTAGACACCAATCAGGCCGGCCCATCTCTCTCCTTTCTCTCCCTGCCGCTCAGCACGCAGCCAGCAGCCGCGGCCAGCCCAACACGGCCCAGCCCCGGCCCAATACCGCTTCGCCCTCCCTTTTCGTCGTCTTCCTCCTCCCAGGCAAGCTTCTCTGTGTCGCGCCGCCGGCCGTCGATCCCTCCGCTGCGATTGACGCCGCCGACGAGCTCCAGGAGGATGGATAAGAGTCGCAGCGACTCTCCCTCTCGTTCTCATCCACTTCCCCTCTCTCTCCCGACCTCTCTCATCTCTTCCCCGCCAGGCGACCGAACCCTAGCCATCGTCCGTCGCATCGCCCCGCCGTTCCAGGCCTCCCCGGTCCCCGTTGATCTCGTAGGGAGCTCCGTCGTGCCATCCTCTCCCTCTCTGTCAAGCCATGCCAGCAAGGATGCCCGCAATCGAGCTAATCGCGACCTCCTTCCTAAGCTCCGGCCGCCGTCTCCTCCATCGATTCCGGCCACGCTACGCCCTGCCGACCCTCCTCTCGCGCTCATTGTGAGCTCCTGCACCTCCTGGAACCCTCCGTCTCTCCCCTCTCGCTTTGATTCGCTCCCGCGCCAAGCGCCGCCTACCACCGCCGTCGGGCATGGTTGCTGCCGCTACTCCGGCGACTCAAAAGGAGCGGCACCACCACCCTTTGGCTCGCCTTGGCCTCCTCTACCCAACGCGCATGCTCACACGCCCTAGCTTGCACTACTCCGCCGTCCCCGTCACCGTCTGGCTCAGTTGCCGGCGAGCCGACGTGGCGCTGAGGTGGCTCTGATATGGCCTCGGTCCCACCTGTCATCCTCTGTGGCTAGCATCTGTTGTGGTGAGAAAAGGTTAGAGTTAGGGTTGAGATGACGTCAGCCTTGCGCAGTAATCAATTTTATTTGGTTTAAATAATTTTAGAAAATAAATAAAACTTGTAAATTCAATAAGTAATTATTTATAAGTCAGAAAAAATGTGTATAATATATCAAAATGTTCAGAAAAATAAACTCTATCTAATTACACTATAATCATGCATTGATAATCAACTTACATGACAAGTTTAATTAGATAAGCAAATGCACCCTCCCATATGAATTCGGGGTTTCTCCAAATTAGGGCTTGGACCCCTCGGACCCCGATTAAAATGACCAAGCATGTTTAGGGTTTCAATTTCAATAACTTTTAACTTGTCATATCATGATCCTTGCTTGAGCATTGCATCAATGCCATGTTTTGATTGTTTCCTTCCTTAACGGTGTTTGGTTCTTCTCCGGTAGAATATGATATCAGAATCGAGATTGAGTCCAAGACTGAAGATCAAGATCAAGACCATCGAAGGTCATCGACGAACAATGTCAACAAGATGAACCCTAGAGAGATATATCCTTGTGGTTGTCGAACAAGTCAAGATGATGAATCTGAAGATCTGTATTGGGTATCAATAGGCAAAGGCAAGCAAATTCCCCACACATACATATGAGTCCTATGCTTTCAAAGTATTTCAATTCTTGTATGTGCATACGATTCTAAAGTCTTTTATCGATAGGTAGAGCAATCCTATCTTATGCATGTTTCCTTTGAACCTATATTCCCTGATCCACTGCTCCTAGCATAACTAGGGTTTGGCTTTGTGATTGCTGCTAGAGCTACTTTATCTGTTGTGCTTAGCCGTGCTTTAGTAGTTCTGCTGATTCACCTGGCTGATGGATCCGAGCTCCGAATGAACCTAGTTGGACAGGAGAACGTGGTATGGCAGGTGATGTGAAGTAAACATGCTAAGGCTTGTATGGGAGGCCACACGGGTTGTGGTTTTTGCAGTCCCATACTTGCCACCCTTAGGACCCGAGGTTCTTGCCTCTTGAACCAAGATGAACGTACATCCACACGGGGGTTTATGGGGAGCCCCTTGACCCCAACTTGCCTAGTCTGATCCATGAGTCCGTAGTTTGAAGATTTATTCGGCACCCGCATGGAAAAAGGATTTTGGAAAATGGTGCAAGCATATAGGACGTGGCCGGTGAAGGATGCTCGGCATTGAACTGGATCACGGTATACAGAGTCGAGGACTGCCTGGGAGTATGGCCAACTACCGCAGCCGGGAGCCCTTCTGGTGACTCATGGATTAGGCAAAAGCAAGGAAAAGGTTTCGGTCGATCACCCTCTGTCAACACACCAAGGAAGTGTGTCATGTGACGCTAAGAGTCGATCGGCGCGTGTGGGTAAAGTTGTACACCCATGTAGGGTATTAATCTTTTTGAAAAGCCGTGTCCACGATTATGGACGACTTGGGAATGGACATGGGATCATAGAGAACTTGAACCTATTCGTAAAACTTGGCAAGATAAAGTGTGCTTAAGGATGCTTCCTCTTGGGTACGAGGGGGTGATCCTCGATGAGGTTTGATGATGACTTGGTGGATATCAAAAGATGATGATCAATACCTTGGAGATGTCGCTTTCTTATCCCCTTTTAAAACACTCTGATTAGACGAGCTTCTTCTCCCTCTTGTTTTACAAAACAAAGATGGATTTATGCAAAACAACTCCACCAGCCATAAGTCTTGCGGAGTACACCCTGTACTCACCCTTGCTTCGTTGATATTTTTGCAGGAGAGTACGTGTTACCATAGAATATGAATTTTTTACGGCATCGACATCGACGAGTAGTTTGGAGTTCCCGGCCGGCAGTCTGGAATCTATGGAATGGGACGTCATCGTTATGCTTCAGGCCTCTTAGGCCATTTGTTAAGTTTGCTATACTTAATAGCATAATTTGCCTTTCGTTGTTTGACGTTTGTGGTCAGTGACCTCTGCTTGTAATATTTTGGTTCTTCGCTCACATATGGGCTTGCTGTAATAGTTTTTGTGTCGTAGGGTCACTAATGTGTTACTGATTCTTCACTGGATATTCTCGAGCTCAAGGTTAAGCTTATTTCAGACGGAGGTCTGGGATTTGTTTAGCCTTGATCCCGGGGGTGTCACAGGTTTTGGTATCAGAGCAGTACCGACTGTAGGAAACCCTTTCTATTGGTCGATGTTGAGTCTAGTGCTTGTGAAAACTATTTTCAAAGATGAAAATTGTGTGCGAAAACTCTGGTATGCTTCTTTTTCTCCTTATCCAGTTTTGCTCTAACTCTGGGTTATCTTACCTTGTGTTGATTTTGGAAAAGTTTTGCTACCTCGTCTAGTCTTTCAAAAATTTAGGTGCCTCTTCAGGCATGTCGGTTCTCAACCAGTTGACCTAGTGTTGAGTTCTCTAGAGTCGGTTGTGTGTATTTCTTGATCCCCTTGTTATGTTTCTTCTGAGAGATTTCTTTCTATCATAATCTCTCTATTTTATGGGTCCATAACATCATGTTGATAGTTACATAGTGTTCTGTTCTAGGCTTCGAGGTATCCTTTCGCTTCGTGTGCCTCCTTTTAATTTGTTCAGGTACTTCAGAAGTTGTTTCTTCTCTTGGAAGCTACCTTGTGATTGCTACCTTGTGGCACCCTCTGTGCTACTAAGATAGTAGTTACTCTTTTCTCTGGGTTTTAACCCTCGGACTTGAACCTAAGATCCCCGATTGTGCTGGATTCCGGTGTTGTGAATCTTGTACATGAATCTGACCTTTAACCCAAGATCCATTCTGTTGAAACCTGTGGTTAATGTTCATACAATACCTCAGGATGGCTTGTATTACAATTATAGCCTTCAAGCTTGTGGCCTTTGTCGCGATTAATTGTGACAATTAAGGACTTTCCCTACCACATGTTATGGCAGATGTTCTTTAATGGAATCAAATAGATCACGACATGAGTACTCCTCGAGAGTCTCGCATCTATACTCGTGACTCTGCCACATCTCCCTTTTTTATGCATTGGTCTTCGGAAGATTATTGACTTATGCATCCACATCTCGGGATCCTATCCTGAGCAAGTTTCTTACCCTTGTTGTTTTCCGACCTTTTCCTACCAGTTGGTAGCCAAGTAGTAATGTGCGTTGGTATCTTCCGATGCAAGGTACACTTGTGGTTCTTCATGACAAACCAGTTCGGGATGTCAGGAGAAACAAACTCCAGTACCTCGTCATATCTCAGACCAGGTCAAAGTGTTGTAATCCACAGAATGAATACGCGATGATTAGCTTATGTTATGTTCTACCTTAAGGTATCACACACTTTTTATACTAAGAGGTCGTGCTGAGTCTCATGATCCTCTTAATTAAGTGATGCTTTTACACATATTTACCCACCCTTCTATTGAGCTGTCTATGCTCAGAAATGTTGCGTGTGCGTAATGATGTGGCCATCCGGGATTATTAGCAATTCTTATTGCTTTGAACTTTAAGGACATTTGTATCATTCTTAGCATGATGGATAATCTTATCACTAAGCCAAGGATGATTGTACTACCAAGTCCGCTATTCTAGTACACCCTCTTCGGTCAAAGTGTTAGGCTCGTGCCGAAGCTCTGAGACTAGGTCTTGTTGCCTTAACAAGCAAGTTTCCCTCTTGAACTAAGTGGCATATCGATGGTTCGTGATATTCTAGACGTCTTCCTAGAAGTATCTCCATGTTGCCACATGACCGTGTTGTCAAGTTCTTGAGCAAGCAAGTTCCCTGAACTGCTATTTCTCCAAGGATCCGTACTAGATACCCCTGAGCTAGTTGGTTGAGTTTAAACGACAACTTGGAGAGTTGTAAGACAAAAGTTCCATCCAACTCAGTTCCTTCTTAAAGGGATATCTAGTTGTGTTCGTGTTGAAGCAAGATAGTAACTCCTTTGTGGATATGTTATCTTTCCTGCATTTGATTTGATTTGGGCTATCGTCAAATCAAACTCAGTTCCAAGGACTATCTGATGGTGTATTTAATTGTGATGTCTCACCTAAGTGCATATTCTTGTCCACTAGTCTGACCAATGTCTATGCCTTATTCATGCAGCATATGAGTCCACCATAATGGAGTGTATAGATAAGTTTGTTATTGAGCCCATCGATGACATCATTATCATCTCCATGTTATATGAGATTCATATGGAAAATTTGGCATTAATGTTGGAAACTTTTGAGAACCATCTTCATGCCGTTTCGAAGTATGTGTTCTGGATGTTAGAAGTAACCCTCTCTAGTTCACGTGCAAATGTGGAAAGATGTCGCCATGGATTCGAGTAGAGTTATCATTGTTTCCTCGGAAATCATTTCAAATTAGTCAAGCATGTGCGAAGAATTCTTGATATGGTAGGGTGATACCTTCACATCTCGAGAAGATCCTCCAAGCACACCAAGCCACTGATTGATTTGTTCACGGAAGATAAGAAGTCCAACAGAACTTCGATATCCTCCTAACTGTTTTCCAACAAGGATTCAGTTGTGTTTCATTGGAAACAAATCATGTAGATGCAATTATCTTTTGATAACTTGTTAATACATGTGTTTCGCAATCTATCTCATCTTTTGGAGCTTGACACTGTAGTCTGTGTCTTGAGAATCTAGTGATTTTACCTTTGTGTAAATGTTGCAAACTTTCTATTCGGACATGCTGAGTCTGAAGTATCTCTCCACTCAACCAAATCTGAATCTCAAGCAAATATGATGGTTGGTGTTCTTCAAGGGTTGACATAGGTCTCTCTGTACATCTGGCAAGATTGATGTAATGGTTGTCACAAATAGCCGGAAGACCTATTGTCACATTATCTTGAATCAGCAATAACAACCACTCTTCATAAGGCATCTTCTATGATTTATCATAGGAGTTGTTCTTATGGTTTCCTTTGTATCTGAAGTCCGACATTTACTTGATGACTGGTTAAAGGCTTGTCAAAAGTCTGATATTGGTACCTCAAACATCAAGGAGAACATTTAAAGTAGTGTTGCTAAATGTCTCTCGGTCAATACTCTAGACCCTTTTACGTTGGCAAGCGTCTTGTTATGCCAAGTACTTGGAGTCTAAGAACGAAGTTTCTTTCTTCTCGTGTCATCAGGAATCTTCTAAACTATTCATCTTGGTGGTGTAAAGTGATATCATGATCTTTGGCAAAGATTTTGATAATCCTGGATGAATAACGAGTTTCCTTCTCGCTTTCTTAAAACATGTTCGAAGAGCGACCATGATTTTGGTTATCAATAGTTTCTCTTGTTACATGTTCCTTGTGACTCTTACGAGTCCTCTCCACCAAAATACCTTTCTGTCTTGGCCTTCTATTGAACCAATGAATGGCCCTTCTGTGTCAAAAGTAGTTCAACAGCTTGGTTTTGTTGGTATCTATCTCTTCCACCTGTAAATCTCTACTGAAGTTGTTTAGTAGAGGTTACCTATCGAAGTCTGTGGTCATGTTCTTTCTGTTGGAAGTTTCCTTCCTTCAGAAGTCAAACTCCTCTGCAAGTTCCATGTTCTCAATCCTTATGAAGACCAGCTATCTGACACCTTGAAACCTTTTTCTATTGTTTACTCTGTTACCTTGACGTGTTTCATGTTGTTGGCTTTAGAGATGTTCGCGAAACATCTATCCATGAGTTGATCATGAGATACTCAGTTTGTGGTTCCGTGTCATTCCCTCTCTTCATTAGTGTGAGCATCCACCTCGAAGATTATGAAGCCACTACCAGAGAAAAGGCTATAGGAGACATGCTTATAGGAGGCACATTTAGACCATATGCGCCTCCTATAAAATAGGCGAGGCGCACTCTTTCTCCATGCGCCTCTAGTATAAAAATAGGCGAGGCGCATATGATAAGAATGCGCCTCCTATAATCCCTATACGGACGGAATCTAGCAGCCCCATATTATGCGAGGCGCATTCTAGTCATATGCGCCTCCTATATATCAGATAGGCGAGGCGCATATGGGAATAATGCGCCTCGCATAATCTGTGTGGGCTCGCGTGTTGGTAGGTGCACGAATATGCGAGGCACATATGGTTATATGCGCCTCCTATATTTGATAATATGCGAGGCACATATGGTCATATGTGCCTCAAGTAACTCCTGCGGGCCCGGGCGGAGGTAGGTGGCCGCATAGGCGAGGCGCATATTGCTATATGCGCCTCCTATAGTTTGAATTATAGAAGGCCCATATTGTGCAATATGCGCCTCCTATAACCTGGCACCACTTTTTCCAGCTTTTTGCACATGGATCCAACTACCACCCCACTCACATGTCTCACTTCTTCCTCCTCCACCAAGACAAATCTGGTCGCCCCCTCCTCTTCCTCCACCAATGCTGGTACATCAAAGACCCGTCAAAGCCTAGCCGGGTTGTCGTCAGGAGAGGCAAGAGGAACATTATCGGAATGGACGGAGTCGCCAACGAGCAAGACTTTGACCAGAACGGCGACCCGAAGATAGAAGACGGGTACGGCAACCAAACACCTTACACTACAACCCTACCTAAGAAAGGATTTCCGTTGAAGAGAAGTAGTGAAGACATTCCGGACCTAACCTATGCAACCGCGACAAAGAAGGGCAAGAAGACGACCATTGTCAAGAAACGCTAGCGCGCTCCGGCCATTGTCAAGAACCGTCGTATGTGTGTGGCCTACTATTATGTATCAAAACATTCTTAATTTTCATTATGTGTGTGTTATAATAATATTGCATTGAGAATATTATGTATCATTGAGAATAATCAATTTTGTTGTTTTAGCAATATTTGAATATTTAAAATATTTGCAGTATATTTTATAGTTCATATTGTGTTTGGACAATGCTTTTACATGAAAAATGGCCTTTAAAAAAATTCTAAAAAGTTTGTGACCCCCGGATTTGAACCTGGATGGCCAATGTTTGGAATAGGACAAGGCATGTTACCACTAGGCTGCTACACATTTATTGATAGAAACCAGCGCAGTGCGCTATTTGTCTATGACTGCATATTATACGAGGCATATTCGGTCCAAATACGCCTCGCCTAATATTATACGAGGCGCACTCTACAATATACGCCTCGCATATCTGGTACCCCGCACGGACGGTTCCCCTTTTCTCTGGATCGAATCGTCGTCGTCCTGCCGCATCTCACGCACATCTCATGCACATCTCACCAGATCGAAGTCGTCGTCCAGCCGCCGGCCATACGCTCCGGCAGCAGCCCGCCGTCCACCATCGTCGAGAGGTGAGCCCCGACCCCATTCCCCTCTCCATCCCCTTCCCCCTACCCCTCTTCCCTCTCCCTGATACTTCGGCGACCACCTACAGGAGGAGCACACCTCACCCGCGACCCGCCCACCCCGTGGAGGAGGAGCCCGACGCCGCCCTCCCCATGAAGGAGGAGCTCTCCGCCGCCCCGCCTCGTGGAGGACCTGTTGTTGCTGCTGCGCTCGTGAAGGACCTACTGTTGCTGCGCTCGTGGAGGACCTGCAACCTCACCTCCGTCCTCAGCACCCCAAGGTGAGCGCCAATCCCCCTTCTCCCTTACCCCTCGTAATCCTGGTATCAGTTGTTGATGTTCTTACATTCTTGATGAATAGTCTAAACACGTTTCCAACCGCTGTGCATTATTGGGGTCTGGACTAGTTTGGTGCGAACCTGTAGGATATTGAGAAGTAGCAAGGATGTCGCGATGCAGAACGAGCTGTCTTTTGATAAGCTATAATAGCAGGTGGTGGTGGTTGTTACTTTCGGCCTTCCATGTAGATTCCAATCCTGTCTGGGAAGATAAAAAAACAATACAACACCCCATATTTTAGGTTTTCTTTTACACGTTGTTTGCAGATGAACCCGGTGTGCACATGAGATTGTTTTTTCTTGATAGACAATATGTGTGTGTGTGATTTGTGTAGCTCCATTACTGCATGCACCATACAATGAGTACGCCAAACCTTCAACTGCAAGCAAGTCATCAATTAATCATGGGCTCGCTTTCTCCATTTTGGAAAGCCTAGAGAGTAAGAAGAGAAAAGAAAAATAGTGGGATGAAATGAATGAAGAGGTTAAATTTAGTTATACATCTTTAAGCACTCCTTCATTTATTTCCCCATATTCGTCTTTTATTTCCACCTTTAGGCCATTACACCCTGTGCCGTTCAAAGTATGAATCCAAACTAAGCACCGTCCATTTCTCTCCACCAGTCGCGTGCCACATGTTATTACGTATTAATAACTAGGTCATCCAACCATGCTAATCACTATGCACAGCTGTGTTGCTTGTGTGATATGTGATCGCAAAACGACAATTATCCGTTCTGCTTATGTTTCCAACTGAGTGCTCCTTCATTTGTTTTCATACGACTATTTACATTTGTTTTGATAAAACGATGCTTCATTCCAGGACTTGTTTTCAGATAGGATATGTCGTGATTTGGATGCTGTGGTGATGAAGACACTCAAAGAGCACCAGACAACAGGAATCAATACCCAGGAAGCCATCCAGCAAGTAATAGCTTTGAATTATTTTGTTGCAATCATATGCATAGCCCCATTTTCTATATTTTACTATTGCTGCTTGATAGTACTTATCTAACAGATTACATCCGATCTGCAGGGAATGATGCATATCGTACTGCTGATCCAACTCCCAAGGGTCCTCAACCTGTGAAAGTGCAACCAATTGCAGTCCCCACAATTCCGATGGATGAAATTAGGGAGGTGACTAAGGGTTTCGGCGATGAAGCTTTGATTGGTGAGGGCTCCTTCGGCAGAGTATATTTTGGTGTTCTAAGAAATGGCAGAAGTGCTGCAGTCAAAAAGTTAGATTCTAGCAAGCATCCAGACCAAGAATTATTGGCACAGGTTTGTGTTTTTCTCTGTTTAGGAATTCTGCATCTACTGTGGTCTTCTGTCTCCTTACAGATTACTTCAACAGGTGTCTATGGTGTCAAGGCTTAAGCATGAAAATGTTGTCGAGTTGCTTGGTTACTGTCTTGATGGGAGCACCCGTGTCCTTGCTTATGAATTTGCCACTATGGGTTCTCTTCATGATATGCTTCATGGTATGGTGTTGTACAAATTGAAGCCTTCAAAATCTGTGCGCTACTTTTTCTATACATCTCTTAGTGCTGTTAATTTTCCTGTTAAATAAACCTCTACTTTACCTTTTTCTATACATTCTTGGTTTGCCTATTTGGTCTTTCTTCGAAATGCTGATGATTAGAACGTGATTTCTTATATTTTGTTGCACCCATATATATGCATGATTCTATCTTGTGAACTGCTAGCTATTGCTTTCCACTGACATAAGTAATATCATCTTTATTATGTGTAGGAGATGGCGAAGAAGTGTTATGTCGTGTACATCGGTCGGGTTCCAGGTGTGTACGAGGAGTGGAAAGACTGCCAGAAGCAAGTGAACAACTTCTCGGGCAACAACTACCAAGGCTATGAGAGTAGAGAGGTGGCGGAAGAGAAGTGGAGGAGTCATGGAAGGAAGAAGTGGAGGAACTTCCTCGTGATCACCACCTTGTTGCTCTTCATGGTAGGTTATGTGCTCTACTTCATCTAGGTAGAGCTTCGTCCTTGGAGTTGTAATGTGATTGTGAACTTGTACTCGGAGGTGTGAACTTGTGGCACAAACACTTGATGTATGAACTTGTATGTCATGATTGATGTGTAATGTATTGTATTCATGTTGGTTCTATTATGCTTTGGCAAATTGCAAGTTTCTGAAAAATTATGTGCTGTTTATACTATATTCTGGACTATATTGTATATTTGAATATCTATATACTGTTATTTATAGTGGTCTGTAAAACTTGAATTTCGAAAATATTATAGGAGGCGCATATAGGACACTATAGGAGGCTCATATACTATAAATATACGAGGCGCATTGTGAAACATATGCGAGACGCATATCGATATGCGCCTCGCATATGTGAAGTATAGGAGGCGCATATCATATGCACCTCGCATAAAAAATAGGCGAGGCTCAAAGTTAGAGGCGCATATGATATGCGCCTCGCATATTGATGGGGATACGCCTACTGGGGTATACTCAGCGGGACGTTTCCGACTGGCCCAAGGGCTGGCGAGTGGGCCTGCAGAACGGCGAGTGGATCAAAGCCCAGCAAGGTACCAGGCGACTGGAAATTGAAGGCCCAGGCGAGTAGATAGGCCCAGTCGGTCTAGGTTAAACGATTGCCAAAGTTGTAACCGAATCGGTTGAGATATGTAAACCCTAGGGGAGGTGAGCCTATATAAACCTCCCTAAGGGGTGAGTAGAGACACGTTCCCTCATACACCCAAGCAACTCGCCGCCTAGTCGCCGAGTTCGCCCATTGTAAACACATCCATAATACAATCAAGCAGGAGTAGGTCTTTACCCTCCGGGGGGCCGAACCTGGGTAAAACCCTGTGTCTTTGCCCTCATCTCGCACCGCAGATGGCTGGCCGCCCTTGCCCCTTGTTCTACTATTCGCTGCCGATTGCAGCATCTGCCGTGGCCATTCCCACGACAGTGGCGCCCACCGTGGGGCCTGGCCGGTCTGGCCGGTGTTCTGCGGCGAGATCCAATCTGCCCATCAACGAGACGGTCGCCACCGGCCGCATGATAGCGATCGGCGAGATGCTCCAGATCTTGCCGAGCAGCTACGTCCCGGCGGCACGACCCGTCACGCACAGCGTGATCCTGCCGATCGGCACGATCAGCCTCTTCGTCGGCCTCGCCGACGTCATCACCTCGGAGGATTCGGCTCGCATCCGCGAGTCGCCACCACGCGATCGGCTCTCCGAGAGCCAGGTCCGCACGATCCACCGCCTCGCCTCCGAGTACAACTCGGCCCACAGCAACGTGGCCGAGAACTCAGCGGCCGCAGAAGATGCGGCCCTCACCGACGACGCCGACTCGGCGACCCCGGCGTCACTCGCCGGATCCATCACCGCGGCCTCGTCCGCGGGCTCCATCGCTCAGGTCTCCAACGCGGGAGATTTCGAGGACCCCTCCATCCTCGGGATCTTCGACTTCGACTCTGGGTCGGAAAACTCCGCCGACCTCCACGACGGAACCGGTCGCCATGCCGCGACCTACATGGCCACCGGCGCCGATCCGCCGGAGGATCCATTCTCCACCCCAATCCCTCCCAACGCCACGGCAACGGAGGTCGAGGAACTCCGCCTGAAATTGGCAGAGGCAGTACGCAAAGAGCAGGCCGAGCGCGAAAAATTTCGCCTCGAGCAAGTGACAGCGCAGGAACTGTCACGCTACCACCAGCAGCGGATCAGGTCACGCCTGAATCCCACCGTTCAGGGGCGCGCCCTGAACCTCGACGACGAAAACGACCCGGCTCGCATAGCCGAGCGCGCGATCTGCGAGAACGCGCCACCAGGAGGGAGCGCCCGGCCCCCGCCAGGGTCAACGGCGATGGGGGCCCCACCACCACCCAACCGCACCCCTCCCAGGGACCAGCCGCGGATAGTCGTCTCCTCACGGGAGCGAGACGCGAACGGCCTACCACTGTTCTCCACCCCGATGGACAACCTCGTGGCAGGCCGAGCAGCAGCCGATAGCATCACGGCCACCGGCGACGGCGCCTTGCAAATCCAGTACGTCAAGGCCCTGCTCGCAAAGGCCGTGGAGCAGCAAAAAGCGGGCGCCGACTCGCAAGGGCGAGTATACTCACGCTCCTCAGGAAGCAGGGCGGCCTCAAGCGGCCGCCCAGCGGCGGCAAACACCCTCAATTGCCCGCCGCCAGAGCCACTGCAGCTCCAACGCCGACCCGCGAACGCGGCACTCTCCACCAACGATCCCAGGCCGGCGACCAACCTCGTCGCCGCTAACGGAGAACCCATCGACGCCCGCACTAACATCATCAATAACCAAAACTGGCGCGCACGCCAGCCAGACGACTTGCGGCACACCCTAGCTAATCGCCGCGATGGCGAGCCTATGGGGTCGCTAAGTCGACTAGGGCCTAAGTGCTTCGGACCAATGATCCGAGGCGAAAAGTACCCGCCAAACTTCAAGGCGCCAAAGGAGATAGAAAAATACGACTCCTCGTACGACCCCGCAGTCTGGCTTGATACATACCTCATGGCAATGGGGATCGCGGGTCACACTGATCTACTCGCCGCCCGTTACCTCCCACTGATGATGGAGGGGACGTGCAGGAAATGGATCAACACGCTCCCCCAGGACAGTATCGACTCCTGGGAGGAAATGCGAGACGCCTTCGTCAGGCACTTCGAATGCTCCTACACCCGCGCCACCACCATCGAGGACCTGGAACGATGCGTCCAGGGACCTCGCGAGTCGACCCGCAACTGGGTCCAACGGTGGCAAGAGCTCTGGTACAACGCGGTCGGCATCCACCCGGACACCGCGATCCATTGCTTCAAGACCTCGTGCCGCTACGAGCCTCTAGTCGCCAAGCTCAAGCGACACGCCCGCACACTCGACAACATCCCCGACCTCCTCGAGATCGCCAAACGGTATGCCGAGGAGGATCCCAACCAAGACATCGACGACGAGTCAGGGGGGCAACGCCGCACGAGCGGCAACGACGGCGGACAACGAACCGACCTGCGCTACAGCGGCACCCGCCTCACAGGCAAGCGCCGCAACGACGGGCGAGTCGACTTTGTCGCCAACGCTGGCCACGCGCAACGCGAGCCCAAAAGCTACCGCCGCGACGGAGGGCAACGGCGCGACGGCGGAAATTACAAGAACAAGCCAAGGTTCGATCCCGCGGCACTCCTTAACCAACCATGTGCGTTCCACAGCAGGGAAGGAAAGCCCGCAACGCACACCACCGCCGACTGCCACACCCTCAGGGAAATCGAGAAGGCACGGCACGCGCGGGAGGACACCGACAACGACCCGCCGAACGGCGGAAAATTCGGCAAAGTAGCCGGCTCGCTCCACACCTTCACGGGCTTCAACACGAAGCGTGAGAAGAAGGTCATCGCCCGCGCCGTCGCCGTCAACGCGGTGGCCCAAACAGACGCCCCCCAGTTCCTAAACTGGTCGGAACAACCCATCACCTGGAGCCGGCAAGACCACTCGCCACGCATCGAGTACCCAGGCCAAGTCGCCCTGGTGGTCAAGCCCAAGGTTGGAGACTACTGGCTCCCCAAGACACTGATGGACGGCGGCAGCTCCATCAACATCCTCTACCTCGACACCTTCAGGCGGCTGCGGCTCCCGCAGTCGATGATCGAGACAACCCACACTACGTTCCACGGCATCGTCCCCGGTCGGAAGGCGTACCCGATCGGCAAAGTCACGCTGCCAGTCACGTTCGGCACTCCGGCAAACTTCCGCACCGAGCGGATCGTCTTCGAGCTGGTGCCCTTCGACAGCCCTTACCACTGCGTCCTGGGGCGCCAGGCGTTCGCCAAATTCATGGCGGCGCCCCACTACGCGTACAACGCGATGAAGCTCCCCGGGCCGTGCGGCGTCATCACCATCAACGGCGACCCCGACATGGCCGCCGAATGCGAGGCCAAAGGAGCCGAACTCGCCGACGCCGTCATCGCGGCAGAAGCTAATCACGCCGACGAGCTCGCCAAATACGCGAGCGGGGTCAACAATGACGACCCCACAATACTCAAGAAGCCCAACTCAGAGGGCACAAACACCTCAACCTTTGAGGCCACGACGCACACTCGCACCGTCGAGCTGGTCCCAGGCGACCCCAGCCAGACGGTGACGATCGGGACAGGCATGAGCCCAGCATAGGAAGGCGCGCTCATCGAGTTCCTTCGTGAGAATAGGGACATCTTCGCATGGAAACCCTCCGACATGCCTGGTGTCCCTAGGGAGCTCGCTGAGCACAAACTAAACGCCGACCCCAAAGTGCGACCAGTCAAGCAGTCGCTACGGCCCTTCAATGAAGAGCGCCGTCGAGCAATCGCCGAGGAAGTGCAGCGCCTGCTCGCTGCCGGCTTCATCCGGCCAATCAAATACTCCAAGTGGCTGGCAAACCCAGTGCTGGTCGAGAAGAAAAACGGGACCTGGAGAATGTGTATCGACTACACAAACCTGAACAGCGCCTGCCCAAAGGAGAAGTTCGTCCTCCCGCGGATCGATCAGATAATCGATTCAACCGCGGGCTCGGAGTCGCTGTGTTTCCTCGACGCCTACTCCGGGTACAACCAGATCAAAATGGCCGTCGAGGACGAGGAGAAGACGGCGTTCATCACGCCATTCGGAGCATTCTGCTACACCGCCATGACCTTCGGCCTCAAGAACGCCGGGGCGACCTACCAGCGGTGCATGCAAGAATGCCTCGCGAGCCAATTTGGCCGCAACATCCACGTCTACATCGACGACGTGGTCATGAAATCCGCTCGCCAAGGAGACCTACTCGCCGACCTAGCGGAGACCTTCGCCAACCTGCGGAGGTACAAGATAAAGCTTAACCCAGGCAAGTGCACCTTCGGTGTACCCGCCGGGCAATTACTAGGGTACGTCGTCTCCAAACGAGGGATTGAGGCAAACCCAACGAAGATCGACACGATCGCCCGGCTCGGCAAACCCGAGTGCCTGCGTGACGTCCAGAAGCTGGCCGGGCGCGTAGCGGCTCTCAGTCGCTTCATCCCCCGCCTGGGCGAAAAGGCGATGCCCCTATACCGCCTGATGCGCAAGAATCCCACCTTCCAGTGGGACAAGGAGGCGGACGACACGCTCCGCGACCTCAAAAAGGTGCTACTCGCCGCACCACTACTCGCCGCACCCGCTGACAAAGATCCCATGCTGGTTTACGTCGCGGCGTCCGAGCGCGTCGTCAGTGCCGTAATGGTCGTCGAACGACCAGAGGAAGGAAAGGAGCGCCCGGTCCAGCGGCCGGTGTACTACATCAGCGAGGTCCTCACCGAGTCGCGCCAGCGATACCCGCAGTACCAGAAGCTAGTATACGCGGTCTTCAGGGCTCAGCGGCGCCTGCCGCATTACTTTCAGGAGCACCCGATCACGGTCGTCTCCTCAGCACCATTACAAGACATCATCCGCAATCGCGAGGCGACAGGGCGGGTCGCCAAGTGGGCCGTCGAGATCGGCGTCCACAACATTAAATACGAGCCACGGAGGGCGATCAAGTCCCAGGCACTGGCAGACTTCATCGCCGACTGGGAGGAGGCCCAGCAGCCTGAAAAGCCGTCGTACCTCCACTACTGGAACCTGCACTTCGACGGGTCCAAGAACGCGGACGGTGCAGGCGCGGGGATAGTGCTGACTTCACCAAAGGGCGACAAGCTCCGCTACATCCTCCGCCTCGAATTCACGCCCTGCACCAACAACATGGCTGAATACGAGGCCCTACTCCACGGCATGAGAGCCGCAAAGGAGATGAGCGTCAATCGCCTTCGATGCTACGGAGACTCCGACCTCGTTGCGGGACAGGTCGCCGGCACCTGCGACGCCATCTCCCCTACCATGGCGGCGTATCGCCAAGAGGTGGACAAGTTGGGCGGCCACTTCACCGGCTACTCTGTCGAGTGGATCGACAGGCGGAAAAACGAAGAGGCCGACGCCCTCTCTCGCATCGGGTCGGCTCGACTCGCACCACCCGCCGGCGTGTTCCTCGACACAATCTCCAAACCATCAGTCTCTCCCCCGAGGGAGATAGACATCGGAGTCCCTCTCCAACCAGAGGCAGTCTTGGTCGCACTCATCACCGAGCCCCACGACTGGACCAAGCCCTACATCGCCTACCTGGAGACCGGCACCCTGCCCACAGACGAGACAAGCGCTTGAATGATTGCTCGCCGATGTAAGTCCTACACCATCATCGACGGCGAGCTACACAAGCGCAGCGTCACCGGCGTGTTCCAACGTTGCGTCCAACCGGCTGAAGGACGCAAAATTCTACACGACATCCACTCGGGCGACTGCGGCCACCACGCTGCCGCGCGCTCCCTGGTCGCCAAGGCTATGCGACACGGCTTCTACTGGCCCACCGCACACGCCGACGCTGTCGATATCGTCCAGCGATGCGCCGGGTGCCAGAAGTACGCCAACCAGACGCACGTACCAAGTTCGGCGCTCAAAACAATCCCCATCACCTGGCCATTCGCCGTGTGGGGCATGGACATGGTAGGCCCCTTCAAGAAGGCCCCCTCCGGTTACACCCACCTGCTGGTCGCTGTCGACAAATTCACGAAGTGGGTTGAGGCCAAGCCAGTCCGGAAATGCGACGGGAAGACCGCCACTAAGTTCCTACGCGAGCTCATATACCGCTACGGGTTCCCCAACAGCATCATCACGGACAATGGCACAAACTTCGCCAAGGGAGCAATGGCCGAATTCTGCGAAGAGCACCACATCCGGCTCGACCTCGCGTCAGTCGCACATCCGGAATCCAACGGCCAGGCGGAACGAGCCAACCAAAGCATCCTCCACGGTCTGAAGCCGCGACTCCAAGTACCACTTGAGCGCACCGCTGGATGCTGGGTCGAAGAGCTACCCTCCGTCATCTGGGGAATCCGCACCTCGGTCAACAGGTCGACGGGATTCACTCCCTTCTTCATGGTCTACGGCGCCGAAGCGGTCATGCCCACCGACCTAGAACACGACTCGCCGCGGGTCGTCCACTATACGGAGGCCGCAAACGAGCTGGCCCGCCAAGACGGGCTCGACCAACTCGACAAAGCACGCGACCTCGCCCGATCGCGCACCGCCATTTATCAGCAAGGGCTCCGCCGCTACCACAGCCGACGGGTGAAAACCCGCACCTTCCAGGAAGGCGACCTGGTGTTACGCCTCATCCAGGACAAGAAGGGCATGCACAAGCTCTCCCCTCCGTGGGAAGGCCCGTTCGCTATCGGGCGCGTACTCGGCAACGACGCCTACTACCTCATCGACGTCCGCGGGGACGGCGAACTCGATGTCAAGCGGCCATGGAATGTAAATCTCCTCCGGAAGTTCTACTCCTAGAACCCCACATATGTACTCTCCAGTCGCTATGAAATAAAAGAAACAGTTACCGCAAATTGCGTCTACTCTCCATGCCTTGTGCCACTCACACTCGTAATAACAGCGTCATGCTAACATGCAGAAGTCAACCTTTGGTACAGCGACCGGCACGGCCAAGTAGTGCGATGTAAGAGCACTGAGTCATCTCAGGTCCTGCGTTGTCCACGAAAAACACCAATCCGGAGCCCCATTGGAGTCGCCTAGCTCGACTGGTTTTGCAAACCAAGACAACTGCCCTCGCCTCTCACAGCGGCCTTGGTCCTCCGCATCCTCGGCGTAGCGACTCGAACGGCTAAGTACCACGCTCGGGGACTGAATACCAGTTCGTCACGATCGGTCAGGGAAAACGTCAAGTAAGAGAGCACGCCCAGGACTCGCCACGCGACTGACCCCCCAGGCCAGGCAGGAGTGACGCGCTCATACCAACGCGCTCAGTCCTCAACCACCCTCGAGTCGCGCCTCGAACTACCAAGTACCACGCTCGGGGACTCGACCACCCGACCCCGTTCGCGTACGGGAAAACGGTAAAGTACAGAGCGCTCAAGGGAGTCGCCTTGCGACTGGCTCTCCGAGCTAGGGCGAGTCGACTAAACTAACAAAACACATGATAACAACAAACATCATATACAAGGTGAACCCCACAAAAGGGCGGACGCGCTCGGGGACTCATCCAAAATCAATCCAAAACACGCAAATTATTAGCAAAATAGACACAACATCCAATTTAATCGCACATCGCATTGTCTTACATTACAAACTATGCCTGCTCGGCAGAACTGCTGCTAACTTATCTAGGCACATTACCCTATTCTGTAGGCTTCGACGACGACGCACCAGAGTCCCGGCGCCTACGGATGAACGCGGTGTACGGGTTTGACGGATACGTCGTCAGCTCACCCGCCATCGCCGCGCGGAAAGGCTGCTCGACCTTGAAGTCACGATGCGGCGGCTCGGGGTCGTTTGGCGCGACGACCGTTTCCTGGTAGGGAAGGAGGTCGCCCATCGCCCAGACACGCTCCGAGTACGCGGCGGCACGTTCCGGCAGCTTGAGAACCTCGGACAGATCCACCGCGCCAGTCGATGAAGGATACCCACTCGTCACATCGTCGAGGTCGAAGTCCTCGGGGAAGTGGGCAAGTCCCAGGCTCAGAGCTGTCGACGCCCCGCGCCGAAACGCCGACCGCGTCATGAACTCTACGACCGCGGGCGCCTTCTCCAAGTACTCCCACACCTCAACGAGGTCACTGGGAATAACCTCCGTGGGCGACATCTCTTGAAGGTAGGCGCGGATGCACGTCGCCGACAGCGTCGCCGAGTCGACGAGCATGCTTACGCATTCCTTCGCGTCAAGAGAGCTCGCTTCCTCGTGGCTACCAATCACACGACCTGCTAGAAGGAGACAGTTATGAGTACCACGGAAACCACAAACAATACAATTGAAAGACAGGGAAGACGCACTCACCAAGTAACGG
Source organism: Avena atlantica (assembly GCA_910589765.1). NCBI lineage: Eukaryota > Viridiplantae > Streptophyta > Magnoliopsida > Poales > Poaceae > Avena > Avena atlantica. The sequence goes on along the minus strand of OU342733.1, from coordinate 510,100,362 downwards.
GCGGGCGAGTCCCGTGATGAAGCTTTGAAGCGATGTATGATCGTCCTGAAGCCCAACAATGAGGGCTTCCGACACCTTGCGGTCTTCTTCCGCGGCCGCAATGGCGGCCTTAGCTCGCCCATTCGCCGAATTTGCTTCTTCTTTTGCCTCCCACAATTCGCGCTCGAGGTCGGCGACCCTCTGCTCAGCAGCACTTAACGCAGATCGCACCACCACCAGCTCACCAGCAGGAACAAGCTCCTGGCGAGCTACCTCCGCCTGCGCAGCAGCAGCCTGAAGTTCCTTGTTTGCTTCCTGGAGAGTGGCCAGCTCCTTCTCAGCATGCTGCTTCGCAGCCAATCGCTCTGCCGACTCCAGCTGCAGACCCTGTACACCTTCAAAGTCAGTACACATGAAAATTACTCAGTGCACACCCGCTAAAATTTAGCGAGTGCGCACTCGGGGACTGGCGACCATGAAAATTACTCAGTGCCCACCCGCTAAAATTTAGCGAGTGCGCACTCGGGGACTGGCAACCACGAAAATTCCTCAGTGCATACCCGCTAAAATTTAGCGCATACGCACTCGGGGACTGGATTCGAAAGTACAAAACGAGAAATTATAAGGATCAAGCCGCTGCTAAGCACCGACCTGATCCTCGGGGACTGGAGGTACCTGGATGGCCGCACCAAGCATGCCATGAAGCTGTACTGCGTCCACAGACGCGAGCAGCGCCGGCGTGTGCCCGCGACGCTGGTCGGTTTCAGCGTCGGCGGTCCCTGGAGTGAGGCTCGGAAGCGCAGCCCCGCTTGCCGTGGCCGCCTTGGTCACGAAGCGGGGGAAGGTAGCAATCGAGGCACCCGCCCCAAAGGAACTCGCTTCCTCCGGTCTAGGCAAGGAAATGCCCTCCTTCGTGGACGCGGTTGCTTCCATTGCGGGTCCAGCCGGCGCGGTCGCCGCGTCATCAGAGACAGCGACGATGTCGTCGCCCTTGGCCTTCTTGCTGCCTTCCGTGGAGGCGGCGACCTCGTCCACCTTCCTCTTACGGGAAGGATCCTCCTCGCTAGCGGCGGAGGGCACCTTGGCCACCGTCGGGTGGCCCATCTTTTTCACTCCGGTCCTGCACGTCGAGTCAAATCAGTAAAAGGAAATCGAAGTACTAAAAGAAAATAGAGAAGGCCAAATGCACTCACTTGGCGACTGGAATGAAACGCAGCCCTGTACGAAGGCCGGCCGGTTTCTCCAGCTCAGGGCCCAATCGGCGCCTAAGCCCTAGTTCCAGGACGTCAGGGGCCCAGGATACGGACGGCCTCTTTGACGTTGAGGTAGCGGTTGGCGCCTCCGGGACGCCTTCGGCGGAGGCCTCCTCGCGAAGTGGAGCTGCCGCGGCCGGAGCCTCCTTGCGAGACGAGACCGCCACGCTCGGGACCTCCTTGCGAGGCGAAGTCGCCACAGCCGGAGCCTTCCCTAGCCCGGAGACCGGCGCAAAGGGCGGAGGCATTGAAGCCAGCGGCGCCTCCACGGATGGCGCATCTAGCGCGGTTGTCACCGGGGCCGCGCCGTCACCGGGCGAGCTATGAGCATCGGAGCTGCTCGCTGAATGCGGCGGTGGGGCCATCTTCGGCGGCTTCGTCTTCCTCCTCAGGGGGGGCCCTCGCTTCCTTCTCCTTCTTCTTCTTCTTCACGGGAGTGGCCTGACGGCGCGAGGTGGTTTCTGGGAGTTCCTCGTCATCGTCATGACGCTCGAGGCTCCTGCTCGCTTCGATTTCGCGCTGACGTTGCCCGCGGGTCTTTCGGACCAGTGGGGCAATCTCCTCTTCGGACTCGTCCTCGTTACCCTTGGCGGGTGGCGACTCGCTTGTGTCCTGGGCGGATGGCCCGGGGCTCTCGTCATCGGCGGGTGGTAGCCACCCTTCCACCACTTGGAACAGCTGCGTTAAACACGAAACAAAGTTAGAATTACCGCGACTGCACACGCTGCGACTGCGAACAAGATAAAAAGATTACCGTCGGAGCCGGACGCTTCGCGGTGTAGGGAGGGACCCCGGCCTGCGCATCCGTGTATGCCGCCTGGGTGATCTTCTTCAGCGCCGAGAGGTAGTCCTCTAGCTTCCACTCGGGGAGGCAGGCCTTCGTAGAGTCTCCTCGGCCCGTGTACTGGTACATGTAATGCTCGCGTTGGGCGAGTGGAACGAGCCGCCGCCCAAGCCAACAGTTGTACAAGTTCACCGTCTGGAGCCCCTTCTTCTTCAGACCACGGATGGTCTGGAGCATCTCATCGACGACCATCCGCTGGTCGTCGGGGAGCTTGCCGACATGGAGATGGCGTGGCTCGGAACGGTTGGCCGAGTACCGCGGGATCGCCGCCTCGTCCTCCGGAGTCGCCTCGGTCACGTAGAACCATGACTTTTTCCAGTCGCTCGCTGCTTTGGCCGGCAGCATCAGGTCGAAGAAGGAAGCTTTGGATTTGAGTTGGAAGGTTAAGCCGCCCGCGGCTAGCATTGGGCCGCCCGCCTCCTCGCGGCTGATCCGTCCGTGGAACAGATCTTGCCACAAGGGAAAGTAGGGCCGGCAGCCCAAGTAGCACTCGCAGAACGCCACGAAGATGGCGAGCTGCTCGATGCTATGGGGACCCAGATCTGAGGGCTGGATCCCGTAGTAGGCGCAGAAACGCCGGAAGAACAAGGATGTGGGAAACCCTAACCCCCGCTCGAGGTGACTGGTGAAACAGACGAATTCTCTCTCTCGCGGGTTTGGGGTCGTTTCTCCGGCTGCGGGGATACGCCAGCAGCCGGCCCGCAGGATTCCGGCCTCCTCGAAGGAGGCCAGCTGCGCCCTTGTGCACTTGGATCTACCCCAAGGTTCAGTGGAGAGGGCCATGGCTGAGGATTTGTTTGGAGGTCGGAGGATTGCGGGTCGATTGGATCGCGGAATCGAAGGGAGGAAGATGTGTGCGCTCGGAAGAAATGGTGGGCGGTTGGCTTTGCGATAGCCTACCATTCCTTTTATATAGCGGGAGTTGCCCGCCAAATTAGGGGGCCGTTACCACGCAATGATTACGCCAAAAGTTACCGTTGAGTTACCTTAACGGCTAGTTTGACCACGCCCGACGGTCCACCTCCTGCCACTCGGCTCGCTAAGTCACTTGCCGAGACCGCGTCCCGTTGGCTCGACTCGCCCAAGACGCAACTCGGTTCGCCGGATTTATTCCTTCATGCAGGAGCCCGCCGACGATTCGACTGGATGCCAACTTGAAGCCGTATACTCCGACTGCCAGCAGCCACCCACGCCTAATCAACGACGGCCTCGGGGACTACTGATGGGGATACTCCTACTGGGGTATACTCAGCGGGACGTTTCCGACTGGCCCAAGGGCTGGCGAGTGGGCCTGCAGAACGGCGAGTGGATCAAAGCCCAGCAAGGTACCACGCGACTGGAAATTGAAGGCCCAGGCGAGTAGATAGGCCCAGTCGGTCTAGGTTAAACGATTGCCAAAGTTGTAACCGAATCGGTTGAGATATGTAAACCCTAGGGGAGGTGAGCCTATATAAACCTCCCTAAGGGGTGAGTAGAGACACGTTCCCTCATACACCCAAGCAACTCGCCGCCTAGTCGCCGAGTTCGCCCATTGTAAACACATCCATAATACAATCAAGCAGGAGTAGGTCTTTACCCTCCGGGGGGCCGAACCTGGGTAAAACCCTGTGTCTTTGCCCTCATCTCGCACCGCAGATGGCTGGCCGCCCTTGCCCCTTGTTCTACTATTCGCTGCCGATTGCAGCATCTGCCGTGGCCATTCCCACGACACATATGCTTTTAGGTGCGCCTCGCATAAGGTTTTCTCTAGTAGTGCGCTTCGTCCACTCGTGATGGTGGCATGGATCAACCTGTTCTAGAAGATTGTCGAAGTTTAGTGTGACCCTGTTCCTTCTACCTTCCTACCTAGGAATCTCGGGTCGAGATTCTTTTAAGGGGGATAGAATTGTAACAACCCTAGTTTTACTAAATAGTAATTATGAAATGTTTGTGCATTCATGAGCATCATTATCATTGCTAAAGAAAAACCTCATTAAAGAAAAGGTTCTTAAAATCCTAAACCCTAGCTTCCCCTCTCTATTTGAAACACATTCAAAATGGTTTTAAATGTATTAAAAGATACAAAGGTATGGAGCCCAAATAGTAACCAGGGCCCCTACAATGTTTGAAATGTTTACAAAGTTTTGTTGTTTTCAAAATAACATAAAACAGATTTGTATTTGAAAAATACAAAGAGAAAAGGAAAAGCAGAAAAAGAAAAGCTTTTGGAAAAAAAACAGTAGCCAGACCCCAATCAGGCCGGCCCATCTCTCTCCTTTCTCTCCCTGCCGCTCAGCACGCAGCCAGCAGCCGCGGCCAGCCCAACACGGCCCAACCCCGGCCCAATACCGCTTCGCCCTCCCTTTTCGTCGTCTTCCTCCTCCCAGGCAAGCTTCTCTGTGTCGCGCCACCGGCCGTCGATCCCTCCGCTGCGATTGACGCCGCCGATGAGCTCCAGGAGGATGGATAAGAGTCGCAGCGACCCTTCCTCTCGTTCTCATCCACTTCCCCTCTCTCTCCCTACCACTCTCATCTCTTCCCCGCCAGGCGACCGAACCCTAGCCATCGGCCGCCGCATCGCCCCACCGTTCCAGGCCTCCCCGGTCCCCGTTGATCTCGCAGGGAGCTCCGCCGTGCCATCCTCTCCCTCTCTGTCAAGCCATGCCAGCAAGGATGCCCGCAATCGAGCTAATCGCGACCTCCTTCCTGAGCTTCGGCCACTGTCTCCTCCATCGATTCCGGCCACTCTACACCCTGCCGACCCTCCTCTCGCGCTCGTTGTGAGCTCCTGCACCTCCTGGAACCCTCCGTCTCTCCCCTCTCGCTTTGATTCGCTCCCGCGCCGAGCGCCGCCGACCGCCGCCGTCGGGCATGGTTGATGCTGCTGCTCCGGCGACCCAAAAGGAGCGGCGCCACCACCCTTTGGCTCGCCTTGGCCTCCTCTACCCAACGCGCATGCTCACACGCCCTAGCTCGCACTCCTCTGCCGTCCCCATCGCCGTCTGGCTCAGTTGTCGGCGAGCCGACGTGGCGCTGAGGTGGCTCTGATGTGGCCTCGGTCCCACCCGTCATCCTTTGTGGCTAGCATCTGTTGTGGTAAGAAGAGGTTAGAGTTAGGGTTGAGATGATGTCAGCCTTGCGCAGTAATCAATTTTAATTGGTTTAAATAATTTCAGAAAATAAATAAAACTTGTAAATTCAATAAGTAATTATTTATAAGTCAGAAAAATGTGTATAATATATCAAAATGTTCAAAAAAATAAACTATATCTAATTACACTATAATCATGCATTGATAATCAACTTACATGACAAGTTTAATTAGATAAGGAAATGCACCCTCCCATATGCATTCGGGGTTTCTCCGAATTAGGGTTTGGACCCCTCGGACCCCGATTAAAATGAATAAGCATGTTTAGGGTTTCAATTTCAATAACTTTTAACTTGTCATATCATCATCCTTGCTTGAGCACTGCATCGATGCCATGTGTTGATTGTTTCCTTCCTTTCCGGTGTTTGCTTCTTCTCCGGTAGAATACGATATCGGAATCGAGATCGAGTCCAAGACTGAAGATCAAGATCAAGACCATCAAAGGTCATCGACAAACAATGTCAACAAGATGAACCCTAGAGAGCTATATCCTTGTGGTTTTCGAACAAGTCAAGCTGATGAATCCGAAGATCTGTATTGGGTATCAACAGGCAAAGGCAAGCAAAGCCCCACACATACATATGAGTCCTATGCTTTCAAAGTATTTCAATTCTTGTCATGTGCATACGATTCTAAAGTCTTTTATCGATAGACAGAGAAATCCTATCTGATGCATGTTTCCTTTGAACCTATATTCCCTGATCCACTGCTCCTAGAATAACTAGGGTTTGGCTTTGTGATCGCTGCTAGAGCTACGTTATCTGTTGTTCTTAGCCATGCTTTAGTAGTTCTTCTGATTGACCTGGCTGATGGATCCGAGCTCCGAATGAACCTAATTGGAGAGGAGAACGTGGTATGACAGGTGATGTAAAGTAAACATGCTAAGGCTTATATGGGAGGCCACGCGGGTTGTGGTTTTTGCAGTCCCATACTTGCCACCCTTAGGACCCGAGGTTCTTGCCTCTTGAACCAAGATGAGCGCACAACCACACGGGGGTTTATGGGGACCCCCTTGACCCCAACTTGCCTAGTCTGATCCATGAGTCCATAGTTTGAAGGTTTATTCGGCACCCGCATGGAAAAAGGTTTTTGGAAAATGGTGCAAGCATATAGGACGTGGACGGGTGAAGGATGCTCGGCATTGAACTGGATCCCGGTACACAGAGTCGAGGACCGCCTGGGAGTATGGCCAACTACCGTAGCCGGGAGCCCTTCTGGTGACTCATGGATTAGGCAAAATTAAGGAAAAGGTTTCGGCCGATCACCCTCTGTCAACACACCAAGGAAGTGTGTCATGTGACGCTAAGAGTCGGTCGGCGCGTGTGGGTAAAGTTGTACACCCCTACAGGGTATTAATCTTTTCGAAAAGCCGTGTCCATGGTTATGGACGACTTGGGAATGGACGTGGGATCATAGAGAACTTTAACCTATTCGTAAAACTTGGCAAGATAAAGTGTGCTTAAGGATTCTTCCTCTTGGGTACGAGGGGGTGATCCTCGATGAGGTTTGATGATGACTTGGTGGATATCAAAAGATGATGATAAATACCTTGGAGATGTCGCTTTCTTATCCCCTTTTAAAACACTCTGATTAGACGAGCTTCTTCTCCCTCTTGTTTTACAAAACAAAGATGGTTTTATGCAAAACAACTCCACCAGCCATAAGTCTTGCGGAGTACACCCTATACTCACCCTTGCTTCGTTGATATTTTTGTAGTAGAGTACGTGTTACCATAGAAGATGAATTCTTTACAGCATCGACATCGACGAGTAGTTTGGAGTTCCCGGCCGGCAGCCTGGAATCTATGGAATGGGACGTCATCATTATGCTTCAGGCCTCTTAGGCCATTTGTTAAGTTTGCTATACTTAATAGCATAATTTGCCTTCCGTTGTTTGAAGTTTATGGTCAGTGACCTCTACTTGTAATATTTTGGTTCTTCGTTCAGATATGGGCTTGCTGTAATACTTTTTGTGTCGTAGGGTCACTGATGTGTTACCGATTCTTCACTGGATATTCTCGAGCTCAAGATTAAGCTTATTTCAGACGGAGGTCTAGGATTTGTTTAGCCTTGATCCCGGGGCTGTCACAGCAAACCAGGTGTACAAGTGTGGGATGTGAACAAACAGGAGCCATTTGACCTGTGAGGGCTGATTTTCGTAACCATCAATGATTGGCCTGCTTTTAGTAACCTTTCAGGACAGACAAACAAGAGATATAAAGCATGCACACACTATTTAGATAAGACTAAAGGTGCATATTTGCATAAATGCAAGAAGGTTGTGTACCTGGGGAATCGACGATTTCTTCCAACCAATCATCCCTTAAGAAAGAAAGGCAAGCATTTCAAAGGTGAGGCAGATCACCGGAAGAAGTCTAACCTCCCTGCTGGTGATGATATATTTGGTATGGATGATGACCCACACGTATAGGGGGTGTATCATAGTACTTTCGATAAATAGGAGTGTCGATCCCAACAAGGAGCAGAAGGTGTTAACTAGTGGTTTGGAGCAGGAATTCTCTATAAATACTTAGCAAACGGATTTTTAGGGGTTTTTGATAAAGCAAAGAAATATAGTGCAAGTAAATAAAGACAACAAATAAATGCACCAGGTGGCCCAATCCTTTCTTAGCAAAGGACAAGCCGGTTGTATTACTTATGAGGACCAAACGTTCTCGAGGACACATGGGAATACTGTCAAGTGCTTTTGCTTCATATAGTTGATTAATCTTGTTTGGTTTGATAAGTGTTGTGTGGGTGAACATGTGCTAATGTACTGACCTTACTTGGACTAATACATACTTGTGATTAAACCTCTTGCAAGCATCCACAACTACAAGAAAGTAATTAAGATAAAAACCGAACCACGACATTAAACTTTGAGATCCTACACTCCCTTGTGCAAAGGTTTCCTAATGGGGGTTCAGGTTTCTATCACTCCGGCAACCCCACAATTAGTAGCCAAATACACAATGCATTCCCCTAGGCCCATAAATGGTGAAGTATCATGTAGTCGACATTCACATGACACCACTAGAAGAATAGCACCACAACTTAAATATCAAACCATTGAATAATACCTCAACAGAATTCCACTACTAACAACATGACTTCTCCCATGTCCTCAAGAACTAAACGAACTAATCACGAGACATCATATGGATCGAGATCAGAGATGATATGATGATGAATAACAATCTGAACATAAACACTAATTTAATGGTTCCACTCACAAGTATCAACTACAAAAGTAATTAACACCGAGAAAGTTTCCCCTAAGAACTATGCAAGATTCAACACAATTGTTACAGCGGGATGGAGTGGTGATGATGGTGCTGGTGGAGATGGTGGTGAGGATGATGATGATGATCCCAATGAAGTCTAGCTTGACGACGGTGTTGATGGCGGCGATCTCCCCTCTCTGGGAAGGAATTTCCAGGCAAAAATCTGTTTGTCGGAGAGCTCTTTATATCTCTGTAGTTTCCGCCCTGTAGAGGCGGCGGAATCTTTCTGTGGTCGCCCCCGTGTATTAGGGTTTCGAGGAGAAGATATAGGCAAAAGGGCGAAGCAGGAGGTGAGCCAGGGTGGCCACACCCCCTGGTGGCGCGGCCCAGGGTGGCCCACGCAGGGGGGTGTGGGCCCCCTATGGCCCATCTCCGCCTCCCCTTTTGGCATCCTTTGTCTTCTGAAAAAATAGAATTTTCCGTGTATTTTCTGGAATTTCTGATCTTCGTGAATATTGCATCTAAACACCGCTTTTTCAATCAGAATCATGACTCCGGCGGTTTATCCTCCAAAAGTCATCCAACATGCAAAAATATAAGAAACAACATAAGTATCACCTCTTAATGTGAAATATATCAATGAATAGCAGTAAATTATGATATAGAATAGTGATGCAAAATGGAAGTATCAATGGTCAAGGACATATAAGTAATCTTTGGAAAGGGTCCCGACGGACAATCTGTTCCGAACGACGTCGCTACCGGACACGCGCTCATGTGGAAGAAGAAATATATATTTTGTGAGCTGCCATATTGGAAAGTCCTACTTGTCCGCTCTTCAATCAACGCGATGCACATGAAGAAGAATCTTTGCATGAACCTGCTAGGATTCCTGGGCGTGTATGGGAAGACAAAAGATACACCAGAAGCTTGGGAGGACCAGTGTGGCATCCCGCAAAACCACTACTAGAAAATCGCGTTGAATTTGTGCATTGCATCGTCATCATCATGCATTGTTTGCCAAAACTATTTTCGCAAAGCCTGTTTTGTTTTCTAAAACGCCCCCTCTTTATTCGAACGCAAAACCCCGGATGTTGCCGGATATTTTGTTTGTCCAAAACTATCTACAAAGTTCGTTGTAACCAAATAAAAATATTAAATTATTTTTGGCCGGAGCAGTCGAACGGGCCGATCGACCCGAACGACCGCCCCAGAATTGTTAAACGGTCCAACCAGTCCCACCCCTTATTCCTATAGCTACCCAGAAAACTACCCACACCCCCTGGCCACCTCACCCCCTCCAATCCTGGAGCGCCACATCAGCACACCCCTCTCCCTCACCAACCAGCAGCCGCCACGTGGCCCCTCTCTCTCCTCTCTCTCTCCCAAACCCAGCCACACACGCAGAACACACGCACACGCGCGCGCAGCCGGCCAGCACCCGCAGCAGATCCCACCCCGCGGGACCCACCCTGGGCCCCACGTCCCAAGCCGCCGCGCCCCCTGTTCCTCGTCTTCCTCCTGCCCCGCGCCGCGTGCTCCTCTTCCCTCCCCTGGCTCGCTGGACCCCGCCGCCCCTGCAGCTCACCCCTCAGCCGCCGTGCCTCCCTCCCTCGCCGCTTCCGTGCCCGGCCGCCGCCAGCGCGCGCCTCGCGCCTCTCCGCCGCCCAGCGCACCGCCTCTCCTCCCGGCAGCCTCGCCGCGCACGCCCCCTCCCCGGTCCGCCCTGCGCGCCCCGCAGCGACCCCGAGCTCGCCGCCGGACCACCCGCCTCCGCCTGCCCAGTCGCCGCCCCCTCTGCCGGCTCGCCGCGCTCCGCCTCCACCTACCTCCTCCGCCGGCCCCGGCCCCGGCTCGACCCGCGCGCCCCTCAGCCTCCGCCCGCGCGCGAGCCAACCTCGCCGCCCGCGCTCGCCGTCCCCGCTCCCCCGGCTCGCCTTCGCCCCACCGCAGCCCGCGCTCCTGCCCCGCGCTCGCCCCCGCCCGGAGCTTCCCCGCCGCCTGCGTCCCCAACCTCGCCGGACCCCGCCTGCCCGACGCAGCTCCGCCTCGCCTCCGGCCAGGGTCGCCGCCCCCGGCTCTCCCTGGGCTCCCTCCAGCGAGCCGCCCTGCGTCCCCGACCCCAGGTCGCCCCGCGCCCCTCCGTTCTTCCGTCGTCGCCGGTCCTGCTCCTCGAGCTCGCCCGCCACCGGCCTCGTCCCGTGCTCGCCAGCGACCCCGGCTCGCCGTCTCGCTGGAGCTGCGCATCAGCGCCCCGTCCGTCGTCGTCGGCCTCGCCCTATCCCGCGACCCCGCCTCGCCTCTATGTCCTGGTGTAGTGTCTGTGAGTTTTGGTGTAAACGTGTTGCAGTGATGTTAATGGAGCTGTTGGACAAAGAGGACCGTGACGCCCCGAGTTCTACTTCTTAGCGTGTCGCCATCGACAAGACCGCCACATGAACTCCTTCACGGATCCCAGGACCCCGAAGCCGATCCGAAGGCCGAACCCGCCGAACGCCAAGATCTCCTATCGGAACCCGGAGGTCGACACAGGACTGAAGCACCAAGGCCCTTCATGGAATCGACAAGATCCACCGGCGCCAAACCCAAGACCGATCCCGGCGCCCGAAGCCGAGAACCCCGACAAGAACCACGCCACGGATACGCCGAGTTCGCCATCGTGGAAACCAAGGTCGTCGACATGGAACCGATGGACGCCAAGTACTTCCTCGAGAACGTCGAGTACTTAACCCCGGACACCGAGTCCGCCGAGACCCCGAAGCGACAAGTGCTTCAACCCGAACGAGAGGGCCGACAACATGGCCGACCATCGCGTATGCGACAAGAACTACCCCGTTATCTGAGAACGCTTCCGCCGAGACCGAACCCCAGATCCGAACCCTGAGACCGACCTCGAACCCCGGAACCCCAAGAACTACCGAACCCTAATGTGTGACCCCTTTCCTCGATACCCTATTTGATAACATAATAACAACTTGTTGCATATTTAATCATTCATCTCGCATGCATATCTGTGGTTTGGGGGCCTTATGCCGATTCACCAAATAATTAAATATGGGGCCCATATGCGGGCAAATCTAGTCTCATATCGGCCTCATTTAAATTTGTGTAGCGAACCCGGTGCTATCTTTTGCCATGCTAAAACAACATTTAAAATGCGGGGTTTCTAAACAACTTGAACCACCTAACTAATTGTCGGGACCCCGCTTCCGCTTAATCCTGACCTAATTGCATCGCATCTTTGCCATGCCATGCATCATACATGCATCATGCCGATCTTCTGCCGTTGTATTAAATAGTGCATCCGGTGTTTCTTCTAGTGTTTTGCTTCTTCGCGGATAAGGCCGTTGAGTTGATGCGAGTGTCGACCCGATCTTCGGTTGAACCCTCGACAATGTTTTCAGGCGAGCATCTCCCCCTTTCTACCTATCTTACTTTTATAGTCTTTATTTCCTCCTGTTGATCTATTGCTATCTGTATCGCGATGCTTTAGTTTCCGTACCTGGGATATACCGTGCAGCCTATATTGCCTTGGACACATCCTATTACCTATTGTTTGGTAGATAGATGGACTTGCGCATCGTAGTCGCTTGCTCAAGTGCTGTTGCGTGTCGTCAAGTGCCACAGTTGTTGATGTATTGCCGCATGTTGATGTTGGAGATGATCATAGTTTTACTTATTGTCACTTTAATTTCTGTTTAACAACTAAAATTGAAATAAGCAAAGGCATCGGTGGGTGATAGATAATATTTGGTTTCCGAACGCCCACTTGTGTCCCGTAGGACCCCGAGTACTTGATACCTGTTCCTTGATTTATCGCGCTATCCACATATGGGGAGTATGGGCCCCCCTTAGCCAGAGCTTGATTCCGTCTTATTTCTTGGGGCCACAAACTAGTTTGAGGTTTTATTTACGATCCTGTACTTATGCCATGCTACTGCTTTATTTACGATTGTGCGAGGAGCACACTGTACTGTTTAGGTATGCGGAGTGATTACGCGGTATCGACAAGCCCAGCCACACTTTCGGGTTCCCAGTCGCTTACAGCCATTGACGCAAACCTTGAGTCCGTCTCAAAGCTTGCTTACTTCGTTGCGGTTCTACTCAATGGGGTGGCCCCCTGAAATATTTCTGAATCTTGTGATTGCTCTGTCGTGAAGACCTCGTTGGGTTTTGATTTGGTTTTTCCGAGGTTGATCGTGTGTGTGTTGCTATTTGTGCACCCCGGCCGGGTTAAAACTTTCTAAAAGCCGTGTCCGCGGTTATGGACGACTTGGAGCACAGTATCTCGACCATAGACAAGCATAACTAAAGTTTACTGTTATAAATTTGACTTTATAATGACTAGTAATCAGCTTCACTATAACGGAATGTCTAATTAATACTGGCCACAATTGCTTGTTTTGGAGTGTCGCTTGCGACCATTGTACCTGACTAGTAAGTAATGCAACTACAACGGAATGGCTGAATAAAAGTACCAACAACTTCTGGGTTTTTGGGTTTATCTCGTGCTATCTGTATCTGATTAGTAATTGTTGCAACTACAACGGAATGGTTAGCTAAAAGTGCCCACTGCTTATTTTATCAGGACGACTATCTTTAACCTGACTAGTAATTGCTGCAACGATAACCGAATAAATAAAACTGCCAACTGTGTGAGTTCCTCGGTTGACTTCCTCGATCGGTGTCGAGGGGGAAACGCCAGGATGGGTTGTTTGATGCTAGTATCAGGTTGGATCCGAATAGGTCTTTCTCACCCCTCTCTGTTAGCCGCCAGTTGTATCGAGTCTCTATAGGTTGTCAGTGCATGCTGCCGCTGCCGCTCAGTCCACCATACCTATGTAGGCGAGGACCGCCGAATTCTAGCCTCGCCGTGTACTGGCCTCAGTACTGACGCTCCTCTTTTTCCTTCGCCCTTTGTCGGCACCCCTTTTGTTTAAGCAGGTTTTGAGATCGACATCGTTAGCAGGGTTACCCTTCCGGCTTGGCCTGGGCAGGGTTATGGACGCCATTGGTTATTCTTCAGGGCTCTTAGCCCCATTTGCATCTTGTCCGTAGCTGGACGCTCTATCGTTTTCAAGGTGATTTGGATCTTTGTATATAATATCTGTATTCTTGACTCATTGAGTCGCTGTTGTATATATCTGTTCTGTGGGTCCCATCGAGGACTGTTGTGTAATGTTATTACTTCGTTTTCCACCTGCACGAAAGTGCCTGGTGGGCACCTTTGAATCGTTTCTATGCGGGTTTGGCGAATTTTGCTCAAACTTGCATAGGTCCGATTCTGAGGGTGTTACAGAGTGGTATCAGAGCTCAGCAGTTGCGATACCCCACAAGTCCAGCCTGTAGGATAACCTAGCTAACGGCCGCAGTAGAGTGTCACAGCTATTTTTGAAAATCCGTTGGATAGTTCTGATTAGGTCTGATTTTACTCCTTACCCCTCTGCTATTCTCCTCTTATCTCGACGTGTTTTGAATCCTCTCTCTTCTCTATCTTCGAGTCCAGGATATCTCGTGGTTGGGTTCCATCGTACCTTCAGGGTTTCGCTTCCTTCTTTGATAACGGTGTTGCTACATCCAGTGATCATGCTATCTGAGGAATCCTTCGTCTGTGGTACCATTCTTTGTTCCTTGTTTGTGCCTTCCGGTGTTGGCCGACGCAACGACATCCTCTACGCCAGCTCCGATGCAGAGTCTGCATCACTCCTTTGATCTGAACCTCGTTTGTCGAGATCTTCAGTCTGAATCCAAGGGTTGGTTGCATAATCTATCTGTTCGTGTACAGGGTAATGCTTTGAGTGCGGGATGGAGTCGCGACCATACCACTACTCTTATCATTTGCTCGGTATATTGAATAGTGGATCGATGCAATTTACTCCTTCCATGAAAGTTAGAGGTGGCCTTACCTTCAACTTCGTCCGTTGTTTATCCGGAGTGTTCTCTTGACGAACAGGAACAACGACCTCTTGTTAGTGGTGTCGCGAAGATCTACACGAAGCGAGAAGACGCAGATCGCCGACCTTTCCTTCCGGTACCATGAGGCGGATCTCGAGGGCGAGATCCCTTGTTAGTGGTGTCGAATTGTGGCATCCCGCAAAACCACTACTAGAAAATCGCGTTGAATTTGTGCATTGCATCGTCATCATCATGCATTGTTTGCCAAAACTATTTTCGCAAAGCCCGTTTTGTTTTCTAAAACGCCCCCTCTTTATTCGAACGCAAAACCCCGGATGTTGCCGGATATTTTGTTTGTCCAAAACTATCTACAAAGTTCGTTGTAACCAAATAAAAATATTAAATTATTTTTGGCCGGAGCAGTCGAACGGGCCGATCGACCCGAACGACCGCCCCAGAATTGTTAAACGGTCCAACCAGTCCCACCCCTTATTCCTATAGCTACCCAGAAAACTACCCACACCCCCTGGCCACCTCACCCCCTCCAATCCTGGAGCGCCACATCAGCACACCCCTCTCCCTCACCAACCAGCAGCCGCCACGTGGCCCCTCTCTCTCCTCTCTCTCTCCCAAACCCAGCCACACACGCAGAACACACGCACACGCGCGCGCAGCCGGCCAGCACCCGCAGCAGATCCCACCCCGCGGGACCCACCCTGGGCCCCACGTCCCAAGCCGCCGCGCCCCCTGTTCCTCGTCTTCCTCCTGCCCCGCGCCGCGTGCTCCTCTTCCCTCCCCTGGCTCGCTGGACCCCGCCGCCCCTGCAGCTCACCCCTCAGCCGCCGTGCCTCCCTCCCTCGCCGCTTCCGTGCCCGGCCGCCGCCAGCGCGCGCCTCGCGCCTCTCCGCCGCCCAGCGCACCGCCTCTCCTCCCGGCAGCCTCGCCGCGCACGCCCCCTCCCCGGTCCGCCCTGCGCGCCCCGCAGCGAACCCGAGCTCGCCGCCGGACCACCCGCCTCCGCCTGCCCAGTCGCCGCCCCCTCTGCCGGCTCGCCGCGCTCCGCCTCCACCTACCTCCTCCGCCGGCCCCGGCCCCGGCTCGACCCGCGCGCCCCTCAGCCTCCGCCCGCGCGCGAGCCAACCTCGCCGCCCGCTCGCCGTCCCCGCTCCCCCGGCTCGCCTTCGCCCCACCGCAGCCCGCGCTCCTGCCCCGCGCTCGCCCCCGCCCGGCGCTTCCCCGCCGCCTGCGTCCCCAACCTCGCCGGACCCCGCCTGCCCGACGCAGCTCCGCCTCGCCTCCGGCCAGGGTCGCCGCCCCCGGCTCTCCCTGGGCTCCCTCCAGCGAGCCGCCCTGCGTCCCCGACCCCAGGTCGCCCCGCGCCCCTCCGTTCTTCCGCCGTCGCCGGTCCTGCTCCTCGAGCTCGCCCGCCACCGGCCTCGTCCCGTGCTCGCCAGCGACCCCGGCTCGCCGTCTCGCTGGAGCTGCGCATCAGCGCCCCGTCCGTCGTCGTCGGCCTCGCCCTATCCCGCGACCCCGCCTCGCCTCTATGTCCCGGTGTAGTGTCTGTGAGTTTTGGTGTAAACGTGTTGCAGTGATGTTAATGGAGCTGTTGGACAAAGAGGACCGTGACGCCCCGAGTTCTACTTCTTAGCGTGTCGCCATCGACAAGACCGCCACATGAACTCCTTCACGGATCCCAGGACCCCGAAGCCGATCCGAAGGCCGAACCCGCCGAACGCCAAGATCTCCTATCGGAACCCGGAGGTCGACACAGGACTGAAGCACCAAGGCCCTTCATGGAATCGACAAGATCCACCGGCGCCAAACCCAAGACCGATCCCGGCGCCCGAAGCCGAGAACCCCGACAAGAACCACGCCACGGATACGCCGAGTTCGCCATCGTGGAAACCAAGGTCGTCGACATGGAACCGATGGACGCCAAGTACTTCCTCGAGAACGTCGAGTACTTAACCCCGGACACCGAGTCCGCTGAGACCCCGAAGCGACAAGTGCTTCAACCCGAACGAGAGGGCCGACAACATGGCCGACCATCGCGTATGCGACAAGAACTACCCCGTTATCTGAGAACGCTTCCGCCGAGACCGAACCCCAGATCCGAACCCTGAGCCGACCTCGAACCCCGGAACCCCAAGAACTACCGAACCCTAATGTGTGACCCCTTTCCTCGATACCCTATTTGATAACATAATAACAACTTGTTGCATATTTAATCATTCATCTCGCATGCATATCTATGGTTTGGGGGCCTTATGCCGATTCACCAAATAATTAAATATGGGGCCCATATGCGGGCAAATCTAGTCTCATATCGGCCTCATTTAAATTTGTGTAGCGAACCCGGTGCTATCTTTTGCCATGCTAAAACAACATTTAAAATGCGGGGTTTTTAAACAACTTGAACCACCTAACTAATTGTCGGGACCCCGGTTCCGCTTAATCCTGACCTAATTGCATCGCATCTTTGCCATGCCATGCATCATACATGCATCATGCCGATCTTCTGCCGTTGTATTAAATAGTGCATCCGGTGTTTCTTCTAGTGTTTTGCTTCTTCGCGGATAAGGCCGTTGAGTTGATGCGAGTGTCGACCCGATCTTCGGTTGAACCCTCGACAATGTTTTCAGGCGAGCATCTCCCCCTTTCTACCTATCTTACTTTTATAGTCTTTATTTCCTCCTGTTGATCTATTGCTATCTGTATCGCGATGCTTTAGTTTCCGTACCTGGGATATACCGTGCAGCCTATATTGCCTTGGACACATCCTATTACCTATTGTTTGGTAGATAGATGGACTTGCGCATCGTAGTCGCTTGCTCAAGTGCTGTTGCGTGTCGTCAAGTGCCACAGTTGTTGATGTATTGCCGCATGTTGATGTTGGAGATGATCATAGTTTTACTTATTGTCACTTTAATTTCTGTTTAACAACTAAAATTGAAATAAGCAGAGGCATCGGTGGGTGATAGATAATATTTGGTTTCCGAACGCCCACTTGTGTCCCGTAGGACCCCGAGTACTTGATACCTGTTCCTTGATTTATCGCGCTATCCACATATGGGGAGTATGGGCCCCCCTTAGCCAGAGCTTGATTCCGTCTTATTTCTTGGGGCCACAAACTAGTTTGAGGTTTTATTTACGATCCTGTACTTATGCCATGCTACTGCTTTATTTACGATTGTGCGAGGAGCACACTGTACTGTTTAGGTATGCGGAGTGATTACGGGGTATCGACAAGCCCAGCCACACTTTCGGGTTCCCAGTCGCTTACAGCCATTGACGCAAACCTTGAGTCCGTCTCGAAGCTTGCTTACTTCGTTGCGGTTCTACTCAATGGGGTGGCCCCCTGAAATATTTCTGAATCTTGTGATTGCTCTGTCGTGAAGACCTCGTTGGGTTTTGATTTGGTTTTTCCGAGGTTGATCGTGTGTGTGTTGCTATTTGTGCACCCCGGCCGGGTTAAAACTTTCTAAAAGCCGTGTCCGCGGTTATGGACGACTTGGAGCACAGTATCTCGACCATAGACAAGCATAACTAAAGTTAACTGTTATAAATTTGACTTTATAATGACTAGTAATCAGCTTCACTATAACGGAATGTCTAATTAATACTGGCCACAATTGCTTGTTTTGGAGTGTCGCTTGCGACCATTGTACCTGACTAGTAAGTAATGCAACTACAACGGAATGGCTGAATAAAAGTACCAACAACTGCTGGGTTTTTGGGTTTATCTCGTGCTATCTGTATCTGATTAGTAATTGTTGCAACTACAACGGAATGGTTAGCTAAAAGTGCCCACTGCTTATTTTATCAGGACGACTATCTTTAACCTGACTAGTAATTGCTGCAACGATAACCGAATAAATAAAACTGCCAACTGTGTGAGTTCCTCGGTTGACTTTCTCGATCGGTGTCGAGGGGGAAACGCCAGGATGGGTTGTTTGATGCTAGTATCAGGTTGGATCCGAATAGGTCTTTCTCACCCCTCTCTGTTAGCCGCCAGTTGTATCGAGTCTCTATAGGTTGTCAGTGCATGCTGCCGCTGCCGCTCAGTCCACCATACCTATGTAGGCAAGGACCGCCGAATTCTAGCCTCGCCGTGTACTGGCCTCAGTACTGACGCTCCTCTTTTTCCTTCGCCCTTTGTCGGCACCCCTTTTGTTTAAGCAGGTTTTGAGATCGACGTCGTTAGCAGGGTTACCCTTCCGGCTTGGCCTGGGCAGGGTTATGGACGCCATTGGTTATTCTTCAGGGCTCTTAGCCCCATTTGCATCTTGTCCGTAGCTGGACGCTCTATCGTTTTCAAGGTGATTTGGATCTTTGTATATAATATCTGTATTCTTGACTCATTGAGTCGCTGTTGTATATATCTGTTCTGTGGGTCCCATCGAGGACTGTTGTGTAATGTTATTACTTCGTTTTCCACCCGCACGAAAGTGCCTGGTGGGCACCTTTGAATCGTTTCTATGCGGGTTTGGCGAATTTTGCTCAAACTTGCATAGGTCCGATTCTGAGGGTGTTACAACCAGCAAGTTATGAAAGACCCAAAGAACATGCATACACAGAACAATGTGGATAAAGGGCATCACTTAAGTTGTGCTGGCTATGCTCTTACCAAAGCAGAGAAGGAAATCTTTTTTGAAGTCATTTACAGTATCAAGGTGTCGTCTGGCTTCTCGTCTAATATAAAGGGATAATAAATATGGCAGAGAAAAAATTCTAAAACTTGAAGTCTCATGACTGTCACATGATTATGATGAAGTTGCTTCCGGTTACATTGAGGGGGCTTCTACTGGAAAATGTTCGAGTACCCATTGTGAAGCTGTGTGCATTCCTCAATGCAATATCTCAGAAGGTAATCAATCCAGATATTCTGCCAAGGTTATAGAAGGATGGGGTACAATGTATTGTTAGTTTTGATTTGGTGTTCCCACCATCCTTCTTCAATATTATGACGCATCTCCTGGTTCACCTAGTGGAAGAGATTGCCATTCTCGGTCCTATATTTCTACACAATATGTTCCCCTTTGACAGGTTCATGGGAGTCTTAAAGAAATATGTTCATAACCATGCTAGGATAGAAGGAAGCATCTCCAAGGGCTATGAAATAGAGGAGGTCATTGAGTTTTGTGTTGACTTTATTCCTGACCTTAAGCCGATTGGTGTTCCTGACTCGCGGCATGAGGGGAGACTGAGAGGAAAAGGCATGCTGGGAAAGAAAGCAATGATATGTAGGGATGGAGAATCTTTCACTAAAGCACACTACACAGTTCTACATAATTCCACCTTGGCAGCTCCGTATATTGAGGAACACAAGAATATTGTACGCTCCAACAACCCGGGGAAGCCTGACTCATGGATTAGAGATGAACACATGAAGTATTTCGGCGGTTGGATGCGGACACATTCCTTGAATGACACCACTATTGGAGATCATCTATACTTGTTGGACGCATCACCATCTTCTACTAGTTTGAATTTCCAAGGGTACGAAATAAATGGGAATACATTCTACATGATCGCCCAAGATAAAAAGAGCACCAACCAAAACAGTGGTGTCCACTTTGATGAAACAGACGATAATGGGCAAAAGGACACATATTATGGTTAATAGAGGATGTAACACCCTCAGAATCGGCCCTATGCAAGTTTTAGCGAAACCCGCCAAACCCGCATAGAAACGATTCGAAGGTGCCCACCAGGCACTTTCGTGCGGGTGGAAAACGAAGTAATAACATTGCACAACAGTCCTCGATGGGACCCACAGAACAGATATATATACAACACGACTCCATGAGTCAAGAATACAGATACAAAATACAAAGATCCAAATCACCTTGAAAATGACACAGCGTCCGTCTACGGACAAGATGCAAATGGGGCTAAGAGCCCTGAAGAATAACCAATGGCGTCCATAACCCTGCCCAGGCCAATCCGGAAGGGTAACCCTGCTAACGGCGTCGCTCTCAAACCTTCTTAAACAAAAGGGGTGCCGACAAAGGGCAAAGGAAAAAGAGGAGCGTCAGTACTGAGGCCAGTACACGGCGAGGCTAGAATTCGGCGGTCCTCGCCTACATAGGTATGGTGGACTGAGCGGCAGCGGCAGCATGCACTGAACAACCTATAGAGACTCGACACAACTGGCGGCAATCAGAGAGGGGTAAGAAAGACCTATTCGGAACGAACCTGAAACTAACACCAAACAAACCCATCCTGGTGTTTCCCCCTCGAGACCAAACGAGGAAGTCAACCGAGGAACTCACACAGTTGGCAGTTTTATTTATTCAGTGATCGTTGCAGCAATTACTAGTCAGGTGTAGATAATCATCCTGATAAAATAAGCAGTGGGCCGTTTTAGTTAACCATTCCGTGATAGTTGCGACACTTACTAGTCAGATACAATTAGCATGAGATAACCCCAAAACCCAGCAGTTGTTGGTACTTTTATTTAGCCATTTCCGTTGTAGTGAAGCTGATTACTAGTCATATCGGATACAAGTCAATTTATAACAGTAAACTTTAGTTATAGTTGTCTATGATCAAGCACTGTGCTCCAAGTCGTCCATAACCGCGGACACGGCTTCTCGAAAAGATTAAACCCTGCAGGGGTGCACCAAAGTATCCACAAGCACTTCGACCCTTTTTGCCAGATCAGTTAACATACACCCATCGGTATGTCGGCGGGGCCTAAGTCACGACGTTCCCAGACCCAAAGCAAGTACATGGGGGCCACCCCACCAAGTCGACACCCGCAACGAAGTCGGCCGGTCTCCGAGACGGACTTAGGGTTTGGGTATACGGCTGTGAACGACAGCAAATCCCCAAACGGGGACTGTCGACACCGCGAAAACGTGTCCCGATCCTAAACAGTACAGGTGCTATCTGTCGCACAATTTAAATAAAGCAGTAAAGCATGGCATAAGTACAGGATAGTAAATAAAACCTCAAACTAGTTTGTGGCCCCCAGTACAATACTTTGAAATCAGGTAATAATCAATGGGGGGCCCATATCTCCCCACCTGTGGTTAGCGCGCTCGATCTCGGAACAGGTGTCAAGAACTCGGGGTCCTACGGGACACAAGTGGGCGGTCGGAAACCAAATATTATCTATCACCCACCGATGCCTCTGCTTACTTCAATTTTAGTGGTTAAGCAGTAATTAAAGTGAACAATAAATAAAGCCAAGATCATCTCCAGCATCAACATGCGGCAAGCCTCCAACAACTATGGTACTCGGCGACATGCAACAGCACTTGAGCAAGCGACTACGACGCGCAAGTCCAACTATCTACCAAACAACAGGTAATAGGATGTGTCCAAGGCTATATATGGCTGCAAGGAATATAACGGGTACGAAAACTAGAGCATCGCAACACAGATAGCAAAGATCAACAGGAGGGAAATAAATACTATAAAAGTAAGATAGGTAGAAAGGGGAAGATGCTCGCCTGGAAAACATTATCGAAGGTTCATCCGAAGATCGGGGCGAAGCTCACATCAACTCAACGGCCTTATCCGCGAAGAAGCAAATCACTAGCAGAAACACCGGATACAATATTTAATACTACGGCAAAAGATCGGCATGATGCATGTATGATGTATGGCATGGCAAAGATGCGATGCAAGTAGGTCAGTATTAAGCGGAACCAGGGTCCCGACAATTAATTAAACGGTTCAAGTTGTTTATCTACCCCGCAAATTAAATGTTGTTTAACAAGGCAAAAGATAGCACCGGTTCGCTACACAGATTTAGATGAGGCCAATATGAGACTAGATTTGCCCGCATATGGGCCCCATATTTAATTAGGTTAATCGGCATAAGGCCCCCAAACCACAGGCAATATGCATGCATGAACAATTTAATATGCCACAATTTGTATTATATTATAAAATAGGGTTTCGGCAAGGGGTTCACACATTGAGGGGTTCGGCGATCTTGGTTCCAGGGGTTCGGGGTCGGTCTCAGGGTCCAGGGTTCGACGGGTTCGGCCTCGGCGGGATCGTCCTCGAACAACGGGGCAGATCTTGGTGTGGCGTCGGGGCGCATCGGGTTCTTCCGGGTCGGTGTCGTCCTTATCGTCGTGCAGATCTTGTCGGTTCCCCGGGGTCGATCTTGCCGTTGCAAGGGTCTTGTCGGGCCCGCGCCATCGAGGCGGTGTTAGCGTTCGGGAGCGTTCTCGTGGCAATCTTGGCGTCCTGGGGACGATCCTGTCGCATCCGCGGTCGTCGGGTCGTGCCGATGGTCTTGTCGTCTCACGGCAGGGATCTTGGGGTTCCGGGGTCTTGGCGCCTTCGGGTCCGAGAGGGAGATCCTGGCGTCCGAGGGCTCGGTCCAATCTCGACCATCAGGGTCCATGACGAAGATCTTGGAAAAGGCGCCACTTGGGTTCGGTCTTCGGGTCCGGATCTTGGCGTCCTTCGGATCACCGAGATCGGACTTGATCTTCGGACTTCGGGGTTTCCGTGAAGGAGATCTTGGTGTCCCATGTAGAAGGCCTCGAGGTCACATCTTGGTCAACGATGACAAACTTGGTCTCGGTCATCGGGTGTTGGTCTTCGGGGAGGTGGAACTCGATGGCGAAGCGTGCACAGGAACGTGAGACCTCGCTGACATCGCAACATCTTGTTTGGTCACCAACGCCACCACAAAACACACGGGGTCGCAGGCAGCGGCGCGCTCGTGGCGAAGGCTCCACGCCGGGAGGCGAGGCGGCTCGGGGAGGGGAGACGCGGGCGAGGGGGCGCGCGGCGGTTGGGGATGAGGGAGGAGAGGAGCGGCCGGAGCTGGAAGGAGGTGAGGCGGGGCGGCGCTCGCCGGGGAGGACGGCAGGCGGCGAGAGAAACGGAAGAGAGAGAGGAGCGGTGCAGGGGCGAGGGAGGCTCGCGCGGGGTGGGAGACGAGGGAGAGGACGGTCGCGTGGGCGTGGGACCGGGGTGGGCCAGGGACGGTGGCGTGCGGTTGGTGGGAGGGAGCGCGTCAGGGGTGGGACCGGGGGGCGCGGGTGACAGTGTGTGTTGGCGTGTGTGGGGTGGGTGTGGTGTTGTGTGCGTGAGTGTGTGGGTGGGATGTGGCTGGAGGGAGAGAGAGGAGAGAGAGGGGGGGCAGGTGGCAGATGGGGATAGGCTAGGGGGGAAGGGTGAGGTGAGGTGGCGACTCGTGATAGGAGGGGGTGAGGTGGAGGGGAGGGCTGGGTAGGTTATCTGGTAGAAAAAGGATTACGGGTGGGCCGATTGTTTGGACTGGGGGTGGTCGTTCGGGTCGTTTCGGCCCGTTCGACTGCCCCACTAAAAATAATTTAATATTTTGTTTAATTTTGAATGCACCGTTTGCAAACCGATATCAGACAAACAAAATATTCCGGCGACCCGGGGTTTGCGTTTGAATAAAGATGGGGCGTTTAGAAAACAAAAACGGGTTTGTTAAAAATAGTTTGATGCAAACAAATGCAAGATGATGACGATGCTCAAATGCAACGTGGCATGATGACATGAGCATGCGGTCATGATGATGCAATGCACAAAAATCAACGCGATTTTCTAGTAGTGGTTTTGCGGGATGCCACAATTCGACACCACTAACAAGGGATCTCGTCCTCGAGATCCGCCTCATGGTACCGGAAGGAAAGGTCGGCGATCTGAATCTTCTCGCTTCGTGTAGATCTTCGCGACACCACTAACAAGAGGTCGTTGTCCCTGATCGTCGAGAGAGCACTCCGGAAACAACAGGTCGAAGGTAGAGGTATCAGCAAATAAAGCCACCTCTAGCTTCCGTGGACGGAGTAAAATGGCATCGATCCACCATTCAATGTACATAAGCGAATGATAAGAGTAGTGGTATGGTCGCGACTCCATCCCGCACTCAAAGCATTACTATGTACACAAATAGACAGATTGTGCAACCAACTCTCAGGATTCAGACTGAAGATCTCGACAAGCGAGGTTCGGAACAACGGAGTGATGCAGACTCTGCATCGGATCTGGCGTAGATGATGTCGTCGCGTCGGAAAACACCGGAAGGCACAAACAAAGAACAAAGGATGGTTCCACAGAGGACGGATTCCTCAGGTATCATGAACACCGGATGGTAGAACACCGTTTTCAAAGGAGGAAACGAAACCCTGAAGGTACGACGGAACCCAACCACGAGAAATCCTGGACTCGAAGAAAAGATAAGAGGTTGATTCAAAACGCGTAGAGGTAAGAGGAGAATAGCAGAGGGTAAGGAGTAAAATCAGACCTAATCAGAACTATCCAACCGATTTTCCAAAATATTTTTGACACTCTACTTCGGCCGTTAGCTAGGTTATCCTACAGGCTGGACTTGTGGGCTATCGCAACTGCTGAGCTCTGATACCACTCTGTAACACCCTCAGAATCGGCCCTATGCAAGTTTTAGCGAAACCCGCCAAACCCGCATAGAAACGATTCGAAGGTGCCCACCAGGCACTTTCGTGCGGGTGGAAAACGAAGTAATAACATTGCACAACAGTCCTCGATGGGACCCACAGAACAGATATATATACAACACGACTCCATGAGTCAAGAATACAGATATAAAATACAAAGATCCAAATCACCTTGAAAATGACACAGCGTCCGTCTACGGACAAGATGCAAATGGGGCTAAGAGCCCTAAAGAAGAACCAATGGCGTCCATAACCCTGCCCAGGCCAATCCGGAAGGGTAACCCTGCTAACGGCGTCGCTCTCAAACCTGCTTAAACAAAAGGGGTGCCGACAAAGGGCAAAGGAAAAAGAGGAGCGTCAGTACTGAGGCCAGTACACGGCGAGGCTAGAATTCGGCGGTCCTCGCCTACATAGGTATGGTGGACTGAGCGGCAGCGGCAGCATGCACTGAACAACCTATAGAGACTCGACACAACTGGCGGCAATCAGAGAGGGGTAAGAAAGACCTATTCGGAACCAACCTGAAACTAACACCAAACAAACCCATCCTGGTGTTTCCCCCTCGAGACCAAACGAGGAAGTCAACCGAGGAACTCACACAGTTGGCAGTTTTATTTATTCAGTGATCGTTGCAGCAATTACTAGTCAGGTGTAGATAATCATCCTGATAAAATAAGCAGTGGGCCGTTTTAGTTAACCATTCCGTGATAGTTGCGACACTTACTAGTCAGATACAATTAGCATGAGATAAACCCAAAACCCAGCAGTTGTTGGTACTTTTATTTAGCCATTTCCGTTGTAGTGAAGCTGATTACTAGTCATATCAGATACAAGTCAATTTATAACAGTAAACTTTGTTATAGTTGTCTATGATCAAGCACTGTGCTCCAAGTCGTCCATAACCGCGGACACGGCTTCTCGAAAAGATTAAACCCTGCAGGGGTGCACCAAAGTATCCACAAGCACTTCGACCCTTTTTGCCAGATCAGTTAACATACACCCATCGGTATGTCGGCGGGGCCTAAGTCACGACGTTCCCAGACCCAAAGCAAGTACATGGGGGCCACCCCACCAAGTCGACACCCGCAACGAAGTCGGCCGGTCTCCGAGACGGACTTAGGGTTTGGGTATACGGCTGTGAACGACAGCAAATCCCCAAACGGGGACTGTCGACACCGCGAAAACGTGTCCCGATCCTAAACAGTACAGGTGCTATTTGTCGCACAATTTAAATAAAGCAGTAAAGCATGGCATAAGTACAGGATAGTAAATAAAACCTCAAACTAGTTTGTGGCCCCCAGTACAATACTTTGAAATCAGGTAATAATCAATGGGGGGCCCATATCTCCCCACCTGTGGTTAGCGCGCTCGATCTCGGAACAGGTGTCAAGAACTCGGGGTCCTACGGGACACAAGTGGGCGGTCGGAAACCAGATATTATCTATCACCCACCGATGCCTCTGCTTACTTCAATTTTAGTGGTTAAGCAGTAACTAAAGTGAACAATAAATAAAGCCAAGATCATCTCCAGCATCAACATGCGGCAAGCCTCCAACAACTGTGGTACTCGGCGACATGCAACAGCACTTGAGCAAGCGACTATGACGCGCAAGTCCAACTATCTACCAAACAACAGGTAATAGGATGCGTCCAAGGCTATATATGGCTGCAAGGAATATAACGGGTACGAAAACTAGAGCATCGCAACACAGATAGCAAAGATCAACAGGAGGGAAATAAATACTATAAAAGTAAGATAGGTAGATAGGGGAAGATGCTCGCCTGGAAAACATTGTCGAAGGTTCATCCGAAGATCGGGGCGAAGCTCACATCAACTGAACGGCCTTATCCGCGAAGAAGCAAATCACTAGCAGAAACACCGGATACAATATTTAATACTACGGCAAAAGATCGGCATGATGCATGTATGATGTATGGCATGGCAAAGATGCGATGCAAGTAGGTCAGTATTAAGCGGAACCAGGGTCCCGACAATTAATTAAACGGTTCAAGTTGTTTATCTACCCCGCAAATTAAATGTTGTTTAACAAGGCAAAAGATAGCACCGGTTCGCTACACAGATTTAGATGAGGCCAATATGAGACTAGATTTGCCCGCATATGGGCCCCATATTTAATTAGGTTAATCGGCATAAGGCCCCCAAACCACAGGCAATATGCATGCATGAACAATTTAATATGCAACCATTTGTATTATATTATAAAATAGGGTTTCGGGAAGGGGTTCACACATTGAGGGGTTCGGCGATCTTGGTTCCAGGGGTTCGGGGTCGGTCTCAGGGTCCAGGGTTCGATGGGTTCGGCCTCGGCGGGATCGTCCTCGAACAACGGGGCAGATCTTGGTGTGGCGTCGGGGCGCATCGGGTTCTTCCGGGTCGGTGTCATCCTTATCGTCGTGCAGATCTTGTCGGCTCCCCGGGGTCGATCTTGCCATTGCGAGGGTCTTGTCGGGCCCGCGCCATCGAGGCGGTGTTAGCGTTCGGGAGCGTTCTCGTGGCAATCTTGGCGTCCTGGGGACGATCCTGTCGCATCCGCGGTCATCGGGTCGTGCCGATGGTCTTGTCGTCTCACGGCAGGGATCTTGGGGTTCCGGGGTCTTGGCGCCTTCGGGTCCAAGAGGGAGATCCTGGCGTCCGAGGGCTCGGTCCAATCTCGACCATCAGGGTCCATGACGAAGATCTTGGAAAAGGCGCCACTTGGGTTCGGTCTTCGGGTCCGGATCTTGGCGTCCTTCGGATCACCGAGATCGGACTTGATCTTCGGACTTCGGGGTTTCCGTGAAGGAGATCTTGGTGTCCCATGTAGAAGGCCTCGAGGTCCCATCTTGGTCAACGATGACAAACTTGGTCTCGGTCATCGGGTCTTGGTCTTCGGGGAGGTGGAACTCGATGGCGAAGCGTGCACAGGAACGTGAGATCTCGCTGACATCGCAACATCTTGTTTGGTCACCAACGCCACCACAAAACACACGGGGTCGCAGGCAGCGGCGCGCTCGGGGCGGAGGCTCCACGCCGGGAGGCGAGGCGGCTCGGGGAGGGCAGACGCGGGCAAGGGGGCGCTTGGCGGTTGGGGATGAGGGAGGAGAGGA
Organism: Avena atlantica; assembly: GCA_910589765.1. Lineage (NCBI taxonomy): Eukaryota > Viridiplantae > Streptophyta > Magnoliopsida > Poales > Poaceae > Avena > Avena atlantica. Next base: position 510,072,509 of record OU342733.1, on the reverse strand, counting down.
ACGGCCGGAGCTGGAAGGAGGTGAGGCGGGGCGGCGCTCGCCGGGGAGGACGGCAGGCGGCGAGAGAAACGGAAGAGAGAGAGGAGCGGTGCAGGGGCGAGGGAGGCTCGCGCGGGGTGGGAGACGAGGGAGAGGACGGTCGCGTGGGCGTGGGACCGGGGTGGGCCAGGGACGGTGGCGTGCGGTTGGTGGGAGGGAGCGCGTCAGGGGTGGGACCGGGGGCCGCGGGTGGCAGTGTGTGTTGGCGTGTGTGGGGTGGGTGTGGTGTTGTGTGTGTGAGTGTGTGGGTGGGATGTGGCTGGAGGGAGAGAGAGGAGAGAGAGGGGGGCAGGTGGCAGATGGGGATAGGCTAGGGGGAAGGGTGAGGTGAGGTGGCGACTCGTGATAGGAGGGGGTGAGGTGGAGGGGAGGGCTGGGTAGGTTATCTGGTAGAAAAAGGATTACGGGTGGGCCGATTGTTTGGACTGGGGGTGGTCGTTCGGGTCGTTTCGGCCCGCTCGAATGCCCCACTAAAAATAATTTAATATTTTGTTTAATTTTGAATGCACCGTTTGCAAACCGATATCAGACAAACAAAATATTCCGGCGACCCGGGGTTTGCGTTTGAATAAAGATGGGGCGTTTAGAAAACAAAAACGGGTTTGTTAAAAATAGTTTGATGCAAACAAATGCAAGATGATGACGATGCTCAAATGCAACGTGGCATGATGACATGAGCATGCGGTCATGATGATGCAATGCACAAAAATCAACGCGATTTTCTAGTAGTGGTTTTGCGGGATGCCACAATTCGACACCACTAACAAGGGATCTCGCCCTCGAGATCCGCCTCATGGTACCGGAAGGAAAGGTCGGCGGTCTGAATCTTCTCGCTTCGTGTAGATCTTCGCGACACCACTAACAAGAGGTCGTTGTCCGTGATTGTCGAGAGAGCACTCCGGAAACAACAGGTCGAAGGTAGAGGTATCAGCAAATAAAGCCACCTCTAGCTTCCGTGGACGAAGTAAAATGGCATCGATCCACCATTCAATGTACATAAGCGAATGATAAGAGTAGTGGTATGGTCGCGACTCCATCCCGCACTCAAAGCATTACTATGTACACAAATAGACAGATTGTGCAACCAACTCTCAGGATTCAGACTGAAGATCTCGACAAGCGAGGTTCGGAACAACGGAGTGATGCAGACTCTGCATCGGATCTGGCGTAGATGATGTCGTCGCGTCGGAAAACACCGGAAGGCACAAACAAAGAACAAAGGATGGTTCCACAGAGGACGGATTCCTCAGGTATCATGAACACCGGATGGTAGAACACCGTTTTCAAAGGAGGAAACGAAACCCTGAAGGTACGACGGAACCCAACCACGAGAAATCCTGGACTCGAAGAAAAGATAAGAGGTTGATTCAAAACGCGTAGAGGTAAGAGGAGAATAGCAGAGGGTAAGGAGTAAAATCAGACCTAATCAGAACTATCCAACCGATTTTCCAAAATATTTTTGACACTCTACTTCGGCCGTTAGCTAGGTTATCCTACAGGATGGACTTGTGGGGTATCGCAACTGCTGAGCTCTGATACCACTCTGTAACACCCTCAGAATCGGCCCTATGCAAGTTTTAGCGAAACCCGCCAAACCCGCATAGAAACGATTCGAATGTGCCCACCAGGCACTTTCGTGCGGGTGGAAAACGAAGTAATAACATTGCACAACAGTCCTCGATGGGACCCACAGAACAGATATATATACAACACGACTCCATGAGTCAAGAATACAGATACAAAATACAAAGATCCAAATCACCTTGAAAATGACACAGCGTCCGTCTACGGACAAGATGCAAATAGGGCTAAGAGCCCTGAAGAATAACCAATGGCGTCCATAACCCTGCCCAGGCCAATCCGGAAGGGTAACCCTGCTAACGGCGTCGCTCTCAAACCTGCTTAAACAAAAGGGGTGCCGACAAAGGGCAAAGGAAAAAGAGGAGCGTCAGTACTGAGGCCAGTACACGGCGAGGCTAGAATTCGGCGGTCCTCGCCTACATAGGTATGGTGGACTGAGCGGCAGCGGCAACATGCACTGAACAACCTATAGAGACTCGACACAACTGGCGGCAATCAGAGAGGGGTAAGAAACACCTATTCGGAACCAACCTGAAACTAACACCAAACAAACCCATCCTGGTGTTTCCCCCTCGAGACCAAACGAGGAAGTCAACCGAGGAACTCACACAGTTGGTAGTTTTATTTATTCAGTGATCGTTGCAGCAATTACTAGTCAGGTGTAGATAATCATCCTGATAAAATAAGCAGTGGGCCGTTTTAGTTAACCATTCCGTGATAGTTGCGACACTTACTAGTCAGATACAATTAGCATGAGATAACCCCAAAACCCAGCAGTTGTTGGTACTTTTATTTAGCCATTTCCGTTGTAGTGAAGCTGATTACTAGTCATATCGGATACATGTCAATTTATAACAGTAAACTTTAGTTATAGTTGTCTATGATCAAGCACTGTGCTCCAAGTCGTTCATAACCGCGGACACGGCTTCTCGAAAAGATTAAACCCTGCAGGGGTGCACCAAAGTATCCACAAGCACTTCGACCCTTTTTGCCAGATCAGTTAACATACACCCATCGGTATGTCGGCGGGGCCTAAGTCACGACGTTCCCAGACCCAAAGCAAGTACATGGGGGCCACCCCACCAAGTCGACACCCGCAACGAAGTCGGCCGGTCTCCGAGACGGACTTAGGGTTTGGGTATACGGCTGTGAACGACAGCAAATCCCCAAACGGGGACTGTCGACACCGCGAAAACGTGTCCCGATCCTAAACAGTACAGGTGCTATTTGTCGCACAATTTAAATAAAGCAGTAAAGCATGGCATAAGTACAGGATAGTAAATAAAACCTCAAACTAGTTTGTGGCCCCCAGTACAATACTTTGAAATCAGGTAATAATCAATGGGGGGCCCATATCTACCCACCTGTGGTTAGCGCGCTCGATCTCGGAACAGGTGTCAAGAACTCGGGGTCCTACGGGACACAAGTGGGCGGTCGGAAACCAGATATTATCTATCACCCACCGATGCCTCTGCTTACTTCAATTTTAGTGGTTAAGCAGTAACTAAAGTGAACAATAAATAAATCCAAGATCATCTCCAGCATCAACATGCGGCAAGCCTCCAACAACTGTGGTACTCGGCGACATGCAACAGCACTTGAGCAAGCGACTACGACGCGCAAGTCCAACTATCTACCAAACAACAGGTAATAGGATGCGTCCAAGGCTATATATGGCTGCAAGGAATATAACGGGTACGAAAACTAGAGCATCGCAACACAGATAGCAAAGATCAACAGGAGGGAAATAAATACTATAAAAGTAAGATAGGTAGATAGGGGAAGATGCTCGCCTGGAAAACATTGTCGAAGGTTCATCCGAAGATCGGGGCGAAGCTCACATCAACTCAACGGCCTTATCCGCGAAGAAGCAAATCACTAGCAGAAACACCGAATACAATATTTAATACTACGGCAAAAGATCGGCATGATGCATGTATGATGTATGGCATGGCAAAGATGCGATGCAAGTAGGTCAGTATTAAGCGGAACCAGGGTCCCGACAATTAATTAAACGGTTCAAGTTGTTTATCTACCCCGCAAATTAAATGTTGTTTAACAAGGCAAAAGATAGCACCGGTTCGCTACACAGATTTAGATGAGGCCAATATGAGACTAGATTTTCCCGCATATGGGCCCCATATTTAATTAGGTTAATCGGCATAAGGCCCCCAAACCACAGGCAATATGCATGCATGCAATTTAATATGCCACCATTTGTATTATATTATAAAATAGGGTTTCGTGAAGGGGTTCACACATTGAGGGGTTCGGCGATCTTGGTTCCAGGGGTTCGGGGTCGGTCTCAGGGTCCAGGGTTCGACGGGTTCGGCCTCGGCGGGATCGTCCTTGAACAACGGGGCAGATCTTGGTGTGGAGTCGGGGCGCATCGGGTTCTTCCGGGTCGGTGTCGTCCTTATCGTCGTGCAGATCTTGTCGGTTCCCCGGGGTCGATCTTGCCGTTGCGAGGGTCTTGTCGGGCCCGCGCCATCGAGGCGGTGTTAGCGTTCGGGAGCGTTCTTGTGGCAATCTTGGCGTCCTGGGGACGATCCTATCGCATCCGCGGTCGTCGGGTCGTGCCGATGGTCTTGTCGTCTCACGGCAGGGATCTTGGGGTTCCGGGGTCTTGGCGCCTTCGGGTCCGAGAGGGAGATCCTGGCGTCCGAGGGCTCGGTCCAATCTCGACCATCAGGGTCCATGACGAAGATCTTGGAAAAGGCGCCACTTGGGTTCGGTCTTCGGGTCCGGATCTTGGCGTCCTTCGGATCACCGAGATCGGACTTGATCTTCGGACTTCGGGGTTTCCGTGAAGGAGATCTTGGTGTCCCATGTAGAAGGCCTCGAGGTCCCATCTTGGTCAACGATGACAAACTTGGTCTCGGTCATCGGGTCTTGGTCTTCGGGGAGGTGGAACTCGATGGCGAAGCATGCACAGGAACGTGAGACCTCGCTGACATCGCAACATCTTGTTTGGTCACCAACGCCACAACAAAACACACGGGGTCGCAGGCAGCGGCGCGCTCGGGGCGGAGGCTCCACGCCGGGAGGCGAGGCGGCTCGGGGAGGGGAGACGCGGGCGAGGGGGCGCGTGGCGGTTGGGGATGAGGGAGGAGAGGAACGGCCGGAGCAGGAAGGAGGTGAGGCGGGGCGGCGCTCGCCGGGGATGACGGCAGGCGGCGAGAGAAACGGAAGAGAGAGAGGAGCGGTGCAGGGGCGAGGGAGGCTCGCGCGGGGTGGGAGACGAGGGAGAGGACGGTCGCGTGGGAGTGGGATCGGGGTGGGCCAGGGACGGTGGCGTGCGGTTGGTGGGAGGGAGCGCGTCAGGGGTGGGACAGGGGGCCGCGGGTGGCAGTGTGTGTTGGGGTGGGTGTGGTGTTGTGTGCGTGAGTGTGTGGGTGGGATGTGGCTGGAGGGAGAGAGAGGAGAGAGAGGGGGGCAGGTGGCAGATGGGGATAGGCTAGGGGGAAGGGTGAGGTGAGGTGGCGACTCGTGATAGGAGGGGGTGAGGTGGAGGGGAGGGCTGGGTAGGTTATCTGGTAGAAAAAGGATTACGGGTGGGCCGATTGTTTGGACTGGGGGTGGTCGTTCGGGTCGTTTCGGCCCGTTCGACTGCCCCACTAAAAATAATTTAATATTTTGTTTAATTTTGAATGCACCGTTTGCAAACCGATATCAGACAAACAAAATATTCCGGCGACCCGGGGTTTGCGTTTGAATAAAGATGGGGCGTTTAGAAAACAAAAACGGGTTTGTTAAAAATAGTTTGATGCAAACAAATGCAAGATGATGACGATGCTCAAATGCAACGTGGCATGATGACATGAGCATGCGGTCATGATGATGCAATGCACAAAAATCAACGCGATTTTCTAGTAATGGTTTTGCGGGATGCCACAGAGGAGATATGGGAACTTGACTATGGAGTCTCTTTTAAGGTACCTTTGTTTCACTAAAAATGGGTTAACCTGAATGGGGAAGGGGTAAAGATAGACCAGTTATATGGAATGACAAAAGTTGATCTCAACAATCTTGGTTACAGAGATGAACCATTCTTCCTAGCCAATGATATGGCTGAGGTTTTATATGTGAAGGACATGTCCTCCAGACCGAAAAAAGAAAAAAAAATAAGCAAACGAATACATCATATGATGAGCTAAAACGTCACATCGTTCTTTCAGGGAAAAGAAACATCGTGGGAATTGAGGACCAGACAGACATGTCAGAAGATTATAATAAGTTTGATGAAATTCCGTCCTTCGCAGCGAAAACTGGCCCAAGAATTCTGTTAAGTAAAGAAGATGCTCCATGGTTACGTCCGAAGCGATCATAGGGAAGGGACATACGCCAAGAAGTTCATGGCCTCATATTGTGTACCTCTAGTTCATGTCTGGTCGGTTGGCCGCATATTGTGAACCTAAATGCATGAGACATGATAGCTCATTTTGTGAAAGATATTTTATGATGTTTGCAATTTTCCAAGTTAAATATCTTTATTTGCAACTATAACACATAACATGATAGCAAGCGAAGGGTTTTGTATTTTTCCTTGCAACTATAAGCACTAACCGGGACTAAAGATATTTCCCGCCATTTCCCACCCTTTCCCTCTGACTTGAGCTTTTAGTCCCGGTTATAGGCATCAACCGGGACTAAAGATATTTCCCGCCATTTCCCACCGCTTCCCACCAAGTTTTCCTGCCCTTTTCCTCTGACCGGAGCTTTTAGTACCAGTTGTAGGTACTAACTGGGACTAAAGATATTTCCCGCCATTTCCCACCATGTTTTTTGGACCTTCCCCTCTATATCTAGGTCAACTACACCATGGCTATCCACAAATCCACACATTCGTCTATCACCACAATGGATAGTGCATACTGGAAATTCTGACCCTCAAGGAGACTGAGGCCCTGTGCGCCTCCAACTACCCTTGCCCGTCGGGCTACTGGCTGCCAGCCGTCTGGATGTTGAGCGCTGGAGGTGTTCCTGTCCCTCCTGTCCCTCAAGGTTTCGCACGCCAGGTGGCCATCACGAACCACTTCTACCACGATCTCATGCCGGAGCAGCGGATGGATCCCTAGTGGGATCTCGACAACTATGACACCTGGAATGCCTTCTTTGCTAACCGGCGGGAAAGAGAGCTCGCTGATATCCCACAAGTATAGGGGATCATGTGTAGCCTTCTTGATAAGTAAGAGTGTCGAACCCAACGAGGAGCTAAAGGTAGGATAAATATTCTCTCAAGTTCTATCAACCACTGATACAACTCTACGCACACTAAACGTTTGCATTATCTAGGAAATAAAACTAGAGAAACAAAATGAGTACAAGAGAAAGCTTTGCAAGAAAATAATAACAAGAAAGTAAAGCTAGTTGCTGAAGTGATAAAATACAATAAACTAACATAACCATGAGTGTGGAATAGTGTTGGTAATTGTGGTGGCTTTGTCCAAGTTTAATTGGCGAATAAATCGGGTTCATTGTCTTCGATGCAGTTTTCTATGTGAGAGAGGCTAAATATACATGCGCTTCACTACTTGGCATTACATGTACTATATGATTGGATTGTTAGCAAACATCCGTAACTACTAACAATGCATTAAGGTTTCCACAACCATAGCCTTAAGTTAATGGTCCTCTTACTCCCATACGTGCAACGTTCCGGTTCGCGTCCTTAGGTTTCTGTCACTCCGGCAGAACTCCCCCTTCCTCTTACACATACTACAAACCCTATGATGTTTAATCTATGCGCGCACAAGTATAATGGACACCAAAGGATTGTACCATATCAACATACAAATCTAATGAACCAAAGACGTTCAACCAATCAATCTAAGAACAAAGAAACTACACAAACATGACATAGATCATAGGATTATAACTGATAGCATCAAACACCATGTTTACATAGGACGGTACAGAGGTGTGTGGGAGGATGAACCACTGCATACTAGGAGGATTAGGTGATGGATATGGTGGTGAAGATGGTGAAGAGGGCGACGGCGGCGCTGACGGCTACAGGGGGGACTCCTTCCCCGCTGCCGGTATCGTGGGGGAGCACCGCCCCTTAGCCCCCTTCCTTCATGGATGCTTGGGAGCCCTCCCCCATGGAGATGGGATCCATGGGGAGGCAAAAATGTGGCTTTGGTGGCTGCAAATTCGTGGGTGGAGGTGTCTCCCACGAATTAGGTTTCCTTCCTTTATATAGCTTCTCGGATTCCCGTCACCCCATCTTGGTCTGCAGTAAATCGGTCCTAGCGGGACCACCCAACTCGAAATCAGCTAAATTTTATGTACAGAACGATTGTCCCGAAATTTCCTACAACTTTGTAGTTGAAGAGTTTTCCGTTTGACGTCGTCTTCGATCCAAAACATGACCATCTTCAAAAACAGTTCTGAGACAGATTTTTGGAAAATCCCAATAAGACTCCAACAAGTGTTCCACTTGTATTCTTGATAATTCCTACACATCAAAGTGTAAAACAAGAACATTGTGCACTTTCGCAACTATTAGTAGGTTAGTCCAAATAACTCATGAACTTTATATAAGAAGAAGTGTCAAAAGCATAATAATAGCATAAAACCATTAAAAATTATAGATATGTTATGGACATATCACTCATCAGGTATGAGGGTGACGACCCTCCCCCGATGAACTACAACGAAGCCGGCCGCCTCCTATGGTGGGCAAACCGGACTATCATTAGCGTGATGCGCTACATTGTCGGGGGATACCATCCTCTCCTGCGGTACCCGCAGCCGCCACAGAGCCATAAGAAGGGTGGCAGTGGTGAAGGTCGCGGGTGTAGCGGCATTGTCATCCGGGAGCCCCCTCCCCCATGAGTCATGAATCCGAGGCCGGAGTGGCATGTGCCCCCATAATATGCCATGGCTGGGCTAAGGATCCAGCAACATGCGCCTAGCAACAACCACGATGACGACGACGAAGACGAAGACGACCCTAAAGCTGTGTACTATAGGGATAGATATGAGCATGACTAAAGGAGGGCCTTTAGTCCTGATTCCGTAGTCTCATTTTTTTAATATTAATAAATGTATTGAGTGTTAGTCCCGGTTTGTGGCTAGACCGGGACTGAAGGGGGCCTTTAGTCCCGATTCCGTAGTCTCGGTTTTTAATATTAATAAATTTCTTGAGTGTTAGTCCCGGTTTGTGGCTGTACCGGGACTAAAGGGGGGACTTTAGTCCTGATTCCGTAGTCTCGGTTTATTAATATTAATAAATGTCTTAAGTTTTAGTCCTGTTTAATGGCTGGACCTGGACTAAAGGGGAGCCTTTAGTCCCGATTCATAGAATGACTTTCCCGAACTATGATGATGTCTGATCTCCAAATGCGCGTGGTCACATATTAGGGAGTGCCTCTATGACCAGTTTCTTGGAGATGCTGGAGGACTGGGCTCCGGCGACATCTCCCTGAAACTGGTCGTAGTGGTGTCCCTACTCTCGCACACCATCTTGCAGCTTGTAACTTCTCTAACTAGATCAATACGTCCAGAAGCTAACTAATTTCACATATTAGGGAGTGCCTCTATGACCAGCTTGTTGGAGATGCCGGAGGACTAGGCTCCGCGGTAGCTCCCTCAAGCTGTCCGTCGTGGTGTCCCTCCTCTCGCAAACCATCTTGGAGATACCTGGTGACTCACAAAGATGCCTATTTATAGTACAAGCAACATGACATAGTGTCGACACTCACGATATAATGTCGACACTCACCCCTATCATTAGTGCTGACTCATGTTTTGTCCCGGTTGGTGTCTCCAACTAGGACTAAAGGTTCATCTTTAGTCCCGGTTGGCGACACCATCCAGGACAATGTACAAGCAGCACGACATAATGTCGACACTCACCCCTATCATTATTGATGCCTGGCCTAGCCTGCCACAATCCCTTCAGTCGCGGTTGGTTTCTCCAATCGGGACTAAAGATAAACCTTCACAAAATGACCTATCATGTTCGAGGTTTCATGGCTTTCTATCCAAATGACTGATGTTATGTGCTGAATCATGGCATAGTTGGTGATACTGTGCCCATATTATGCTGCCTGTGGAAACAATGTTGCAGGAGGAAGTTTTCCTTTTCGTCGCACGGAAAAGCCATTTTCCATTTTCTGAGCGCAAAAAACGGGTCGTTTTGTGAAGCAACCACCAAAATGATGTTTCTGAATGCCACCATCCCATTTTTCTAAAATACTAGACCACCTTACATGGACGATCTCCCAACCAGGAGATCTCAAACCTTTATGTCCTTTCCGGGTGAAAAAGACAAATGTCTGCCAAATCGGTAGGAAGTGGGTCCGGTTTGTACTCCAGGTACATGATCTAACGCTCGTAATTTTTTGAAAAAATCATTTTTAGACTCACAATATATTGTTTCTTCAGAGATCCAATGCAAGTTCTAATGAGACTCGTCCCCTATCTTCATGCACGCTGGTTCGACCTTAGTTCGAAAAGGGAAAAATTCGAAATAGGCATAAGAAATTCAAAAAAGGTCCGAACAATGTAAATCCTTCGTATGGTGTCATATTATATGACATAGTTGCAAGGAAAAATACCAAACCTGGTATATTAATTATGTCTCAAAAAAACCTTCACAAAATGACCTATCATGTTCGAGGTTTCATGGCTTTCGGTCCAAATGACTGATGTTATGTGCTGAATCGTGGCATAGTTTGTTATACGCTGCCCATATTATGCATGCATGTGGAAATTGGGATAGAGAACAATGTTGTAGGAGGAAGTTTTCCTTTTCGTCGCACGGAAAAGCCATTTTCCATTTATCGAGCGCAAAAAACGGGTCGTTTTGTGAAGCAATCACCAAAATGCTGTTTCTAAATGCCACCATGCCATTTTTCTAAAATACTATACCACCTTACATGGACGATCTCCTAACCGAGAGATCTCAAACCTTTCCGTCCTTTCCGGGTAAAAAACACAAATGTCTGCTGAAACGGTAGGAAGTGAGTCCGGTTTGCACTACAGTTACATGATCTAACGCCCGTGATGTGTTGAAAAAATCATTTTTTAGACTCACAATATGTTGTTTCTTTAGAGATCCAATGCAAGTTCTAACGAACCTCGTCCCCTATCTTCATGTACGTCAGTTCGACCTTAGTTCGAAACAGGAAAAATTCCAAACGGGCATAAGAAATTCAAAAAAGGTCCGAACAATGTAAATCCTTCGCGTGGTGTCATATTATCTGACATAGTTGCAAGGAAAAATTCCAAACTTGGTATATTGATTATGTCTCAAAAAAACCTTCACAAAATGACCTATCATGTTTGAGGTTTCATGGCTTTCGGTCCAAATGACCGATGTTATATGCTGAATCGCGGCATAGTTTGTGATACTGTTTCCATATTATGCATGCATGTGGACATTGGGAGGGATAACAATGTTGCAGGAGGAAGTTTTACTTTTCGTTGCACGTAAAATCCATTTTCCATTTTCCGAGCACAAAAAACGGGTTGTTTTGTGAAGCAACCACCAAAATGCTGTTTACGAATGCCACCATACCATTTTTCTAAAACACTAGACCACCTTACATGGATGATCTCCCAACCGGGAGATCTCAAACATTTCCTTCCTTCCCGGGTGAAAAGGATAAATGTATGCCGAATCGGTAGGAAGTGGGTCTGGTTTGTACTACAGGTACATGATCTAACGTCCATGATTTTTTGAAAAAATCATTTTTATACTCACAGTATGTTGTTTCTTCAGAGATCCAATGCAAGTTCTAACGAGCCTTGCCCCCTATATTCATGCACGCCGATTCGACCTTAGTTCGAAACGGGAAAAATTCGAAACGGGCATAAGAAATTCAAAAAAGGTCCGAACAATATAAATCCTTCACGTGGTGTCATATTATTTGACATAGTTGCAAAGAAAAATACCAAGGTTGGTATATTGATTATGTCTCGAAAAAACCTTCACAAAATGACCTATCATGTTCTAGGTTGCATGGCTTTCTGTCCAAATGACCGATATTATGTGTTGAATCATGGCATAGTTTGTGATACCGTGCCCATATTATGCATGCATGTGGAAATTGGGATGGATAACAATGTTGTAGGAGGAAGTTTTCCTTTTCGTCGCATGGAAAAGCCATTTTCCATTTTCTGAGCGCAAAAAACGGGTCGTTTTGTGAAGCAACCACCAAAATGTTGTTTCCGAATGCCACCATACAATTTTTATAAAATACTATACCACCTTACATGGGCGATCTCTCGACCAGGAGATATCAAACCTTTCTGTCCTTCCTGGGTGAAAAAGACAAATGTCTGCCGAATTGGCACAAAGTGGGTCTGGTTTGTACTACAGGTACATGATCTAACGCCCGTGATTTTTTGAAAAAATCATTTTTAGACTCACAATATGTTGTTTCTTCAGAGATCCAATGCAAGTTCTAACGAGCCTCGTACCCAATCTTCATGCACGTCGGTTCGACCTTTTCGAAACGGGCATAAGAAATTCAAAATGGTTAATAGTTTAAATATTCACATTAATTATTTTTAAAACAGAAAATGGTTTTTAATTAGTTATTCAAATTCAAACACTTTTTTATGTTTAAAGTTTTTCAATATTCCAAATTAATATGCAAAAAATATAAGTTAATTCATTTTTAATTTAAAATGGTTAATATTTTAAATAGTTACATTAATTATTTTTAAAAACAGAAAATAGTTTTGAATTAGTTATTCAAATTTAAACACTTTTTTATGTTTCAAGTTTTTCCATTTTCCAAATTATTATGCAAAAAATATAAGTTAATTTATTTTTAATTTAAAATGGTTAATAGTTTAAATAGTTACATTAATTATTTTTAAAAATAGAAAATTGTTTTGAATTAGTCATGCAAATTCAAACACTTTTTATGTTTAAAGTTTTTCAATATTCCAAATTAATATGCAAAAAATATAAGTTAATTCATTTTTAATTTAAAATGGTTAATAGTTTAAATAGTTACATTAATTATTTTTAAAAACATAAAATTGTTTTGAATCAGTTATTCAAATTCGAAAACTTTTTATGTTAAAGTTTTTTAATATTCCAAATTAATATGCAAAAATATTATTTAATTCATTTTTAATTTAAAATGGTTAATAGTTTAAAAAGTTAAATTAATTATTTTTAAAAACAAAAAATGGTTTTGTATTAGTTATTCAAATTCAAACACTTTTTATGTTTAACATTTTTCAATATTCCATATTAATATGCAAAAAACATAAGTTAATACATTTTTAATTTAAAACGGTTAATAGTTTAAATAGTTAGATTAATTATTTTTAGAAACAGAAAATTGTTTTGAATTAGTTATTCAAATTCATACACTTTTTATGTTTAAAGTTTTTCAATATTCCAAATTAATATGAAAAAAATATAAGTTAATTCATTTTTAATTTAAATTGGTTAATAGTTTAAATAGTTACATCAATTATTTTTAAAATCAGATAATGGATTTGAATTAGTTATTCAAATTCAAACACTTTTTATGTTTAAAGTTTTTTCAGTATTCCAAATTAATTATCATTTAAAAAACATTACAAATTTAAACGCCTAAATAAAAAATAAGGCGGGAACAAAGAGATAATCTGTGGAAACTTTGAAAACAGGACCTTTAGTCCCGGTTGGAGTCACCAACCGGTACTAAAGGCCCCCTGCGCGCGTCTCTTGGGCTTAGCCAGAAATTTTCATTTAGTCACGGTTGGTGGCACCAACCGGGACAAAAGGTTGGAGCATATGTCCCGGTTGGTACCACAAACCGGGACTCCTGGTTCGCGGCACCAACCGGGACTAAAGGTCCTCCCCTTTATAACTACCGCGCCTCTTCTTCTTCCCCATCTCTCTCACAATATGTTCTTCACGTAGGAATCCAAGCGACGTTGACAGGTGATGCAGCTCAGATCATTGTAGAGCTTCGTTGGGAAACCCCAAGAGGAAGGTATGATGAGCATAACATCAAGTTTTCCCTCAGAAAGAAACCAAGGTTATCGAACCATTAGGAGGAAGGAAACGACCCAAAGGTGTTGCTAGCAACTTGGAAACCTGCACAACACAAACTCAAGACTTTGCCCCAACAAACAGTGAGGTTGTCAATCTCATCGGTTTGCTAAAAACAAAGGATTAACTATATGATGTGGAAGGTAATGGTGGTTTGCAGAAAGTATACAGGTAACAATGGAAGATCTATCAATGGTAAAAGATTGGACCGGGGTCCATAGTTCACTAGAGGTGTTCTCCTTAAGATAAACATCATAACATGCTGGGTAAATAAATTACAGCGAGGCAATTGACAGGACAGAGCAAGGCATAACAATGCAATATTAGACATTCATGATCCTATGAGATTTGATTGGGCAATACAACAAGATACATAGACCTCCATCCAATTGCATATATGACTAGTAATCCACCTTTAGGTTATCATCTGAACCCCCTCCAGTATTAAGTTGCAAGCAACGGATAACTGCTTTAAGCAAAGTGTGTAAGGTAAACAATCCACTTGTTCCATGAACAAGAGATCGTTGTTTTCTCCCTAGTAGCAACATCACATCTACAACCTTAGAGATTTCTATCACTTCCCCAGATTAAATAGAGGCATGAACCCTCTATCGAGCATAAATACTCCCTCTTGGAGTCACTAGCATCTACTAGGCCAAGATAGCTACTAGAAACGGAGAGCATGCAAGATCTCAAACAACATAGACATGATAGAATCAATCAGATAGGATCATTAACCAATCTGACATAGTAATCTCAATATCCATTGGATCCCCGCAAACACAACATGCATGATTACAAATAGATGATCTTGATCATGAATGGAGCTCACAAGATCTAAACATGGTAGCACAAAGGAGGAGAAACAACCATCTAGCTACTACATGGACCCGTTGTACAAGGTGGGACTACTCATGCTTCATACCGGAGGCTGGCATGGTGATGAAGAAGGCCTCGGGGATGATCTCTCCCCTCTGGCAATGTGCCTAGGAGAGCTTCAGATCCCCCCGATCTAGGGACAACGGTGGCGGCGGCTACGGACTGTTTAGTGGAAGATTGATCGGGTCCTTAGGGTTTAGGTATCAGGGGCTTCTTATAGGCGAAGAGGGAGGCCGAGGGGGTGCCCGAGGTGGCTGCACCCCCCAGGTGCTTGTCAGGCCTGGTCGCGCGGCCACGGGATGTGGCCCCCTAGAGGCCCTCCTCCGTCTCGTCTTCTGGCCCCGTATTCCCCACAATAAAATATTGACTTTGGCTTTTGTCACATCCAATTCCGAGAATATTGATTTTCTGCCTTTTCTGGAACCAAAAACAGAAGAAAACAGGCAACTGGCACTATGGCATCTTGTTAATAGGTTAGTCCCAGAAAACATATAAAAATACCACAAAGTGTAAACAAAGCAAAGTAGATACTAAACAAGCATGGAACATCAAAAATTATAGATATGTTTACGACGTATCATGAGTCTGCCCCGTCGCCCCACGCGCCCTACTGATGTCTACGCACTTCTATTATTGGAGACAGTTGTTGGGCCTCCAAGTGCCGAGGTTTGTAGAACTGCAGCAAGTTTCCTTTAAGTGGATTACCCAAGGTTTATCGAACTCAGGGAGGAAGTGGTCAAAGGTATTCCCTCTCAAGCAATCCTGCAATCAAGATACAAAAAGTCTCTTGTGTCCCCAACACACCCAATACACTTGTCAGGTGTATAGGTGCACTAGTTCAGCAAAGAGATAGTGAAATACAAGTGGTAACAGTGCCAAAAAAGACCTTCTGACTTGTTGACGTGGGGTAACGCGTGTGAAACTGAAGTAAAGATGGAAGCAAGCAAACATGCAACAGATCTAGATGCAAACGGTATTTCAATGTTTAGAAACAAGGCCTAGGGATCATACTTTCACTAGTGAACACTCTCTCATATAAATATCTTCTCTTTATGATACTACTCTTAACTACTCTCCGGTTGAACACTCTAATCCATGGTAGGGCCTTCCCCAATCTAGATAACCCCACACTGTCACCTTGAGCGCTAGATGGTTCCAACAAACACCACAATTTCATAGAGACATCCAACTCAAAATATAACTCATAACAAATATATATGTAGTCTAGCTTAAGTGCCACACATGGCATGCACGCATTCACTTTCACACACGTGGGGAAAAGCATAGATCTATTGAAGCACAATGAGTATTTATGTAGACTCAAGCCTAAGTGCCACCATGGCGTGCATGTTGTCACTTTCACACACATGGGGAGAGCAAATATCTATTGAAGCACTTGAGTAACGAGGTAGATCTACTTGATTACAAAGCTCATGACCACAACAAGATCACGCGTAGAGAGAGATGAACACATAGCTACAGGTAGAGACCTTAGCCTCGAGGAAGAACTACTCCCTCCTCATCATGGGAATCAGCAACAGTGATGAATATGGTGGTGGAGGTCGATGTAGATGGCTCCGGGGGCACTTCCCCGTCCCGGCACTATGGCATCAGCAACGGTGATTTTCTGCCTTTCTGGAACAAAAAACAGAAGAAAACATGCAACTGGCACTATGGCATCTTGTTAATAGGCTAGTACCAAAAAATTATAAAAATACCTCAAAGTGTAGACAAAGCAAAGGAAAGTAGATACTAAACAAGCATGGAGCATCAAAAATTATAGATACATTTACGACGTATCAAGCATCCCCAAGCTTAACTCCTGCTCGTCCTCGAGTAGGTAAGTGGTAAAAAGAATAATTTTTGAGGTGACATGCACCATCAAAATCAAGATCAAACCATCTGCAAGCATTGAAAGCTGGGATCAAAGAACTATAAACATGAGCATGAAAGATGAAGTTCTAACAATAAGACATAGCAACTATGCTGCAACATGAAAGGCTACAAACAAAGATCATGAACAACATGCATTGAAAAACGTTTGTTTGTTTCACATACAGAAAACATAGCATAGTGGCACTCATCTTGTGCCTCATGGAGTAGCAAATAGATGCATAGGACACCTTCAAAGTTCATAAGAGTGACTAGATACAAATAGCACAAGAAAAAGCAATATCAACAATATGCATCAATCAATAAGTTTTGGGACAATGCACATAGAACTAAGAATGGCAACTATGCTCTCTTAACTGGTGCCTAAAGGTAGAAGGTGGAGACTCAAATAATGGTGGAAGAAAGTCCCTTCATAAAGGGAAGCATGGATTTCAAGTTTCAAAAAGAGATTCCAAAAATTATGGTCCTTGTTAGCTTTCAGCTCTCATTTCCCCTATCATAGGCATCTTGAAGTGATTAAGGTTAAAGTGAATAAACTATGGAGTATATGCTTGACAAAGTATAAGTTGGCAGTTTCAAGTCCCTTGAATACGAGGGCCACACCTCATGCTACTCAAATTCAGTCACCTGTAAGTTCTTGTCATAGTAAGTACATGCGTATCATAGAGAACCGCCAACGGGGTACCCCTTGCACATGGTATAGGGGCTATCCCATAACCAAAATGACAAGGAAAGCAGACAATGAGCATCTCAGCAATCTTTTTATTTATTATGTGCATAGATTTTTATTGAGGATGCTTCACAGAATGCTCATTATGGTGATGCTGCAAGTTTCCACCATGATTAGGCATGGATTAGGCTAGCGGCCCAGGCGTTTTTCTAACACAAAATACATAACTCCATGGACTTACAAGCTCCCTCTTTATTTCACACCGGTGACATCCATAGACAAAACAGCATGATATCAACTATGTTCAAAGTACAAGTGCAATGTTGAAAACATTCCCCGTGACAGCACGATTCTGCTAATTCCAACGTATAAGTGCAAGCATATACAACATAGACGACACAAATGTTCAAGTTTATTAGGGGCAAAGAATATAAAGTGTGACATTAAGTTTGCGAGGGCTTTAATCACTAAGTTTTCACATAAAAGAATACTTTTTAATTGGAAGATAGTTGAAAACAAGAATATACTTGGAATGATGTAACACACCATGCATAGGAATTTGCAGTGGACACTTTGGAATAACTTGGTTTATTGGTAGTTGTATGAATGAGTAGAGCTTACTCATGCAAGTGGAGGCTAGCAAAAGACTCGGAGCGACCAACTAAGAGACCAATAATGGCCATAATCATGCAGAGCGACAAAACATTACTAATTAAAGCATAAAGTGGTACTAAAAGTCAAGGACTAAATGATCATAGAGGCTAAGGTGACTGATTCATATTCATAACATGGTGTGAGCATGTGCCAATTCAACCCAAACAAAGCATCAAAGGAGAATACCACAATACTATGCTTTTGTATGCTAAAACAACGCATGATTTTTTCAAGGCACATTAAGAAATCCTAATTGTTTGGAACAAGTCATGCTACAGCAATAATCACTAAGCATAAGTTCAAAACAACATCTAGCATGACATGATAAAGTCTAAGCCACAGTCAAAGCAAGCTCCCTTTTGTACCACTTAAGCATGAAACTTCCTACTATTTTCCAACACCAATCAACTTATTTGAAACAACTCACAAAGATAATAATCACCAAATATCAGTGAGCTTGTCTCACAAATCCACTAATAAGAACTAAAAAGTTCTAAGCACAAATCATAAGAAAACTAAAGCCAAGTGCAGTGCTAGCAAAAGTGAACACTCACAGAACAATAAGAATGAAAACTAGAGTGTTCTAGGCAATGGAAACAGAGTGTGTGTCTCTTCAAAAGAAGTGTGTTGAGATCCAACCAACTTACTCAAGCAAACTAAGCAAAAAAACCAAAATCGAAAACTAAGACGCTCCAAGAACAACACAATAGTGCATGAAACAATAAAAACGAAGTGTCTAGAAAGACCTGAGATTTTTATTGATGAAAAAGGGGATGCCTTGGGCATCCCCAAGCTTTGACGCTTGTACCTCTTGAATATTTATAGGGGTGACACGGGGTGGCATCCCCAAGCTTGAGGTTTTGTCCATTCTTCATCTCATTACATCATTCTTTCTCTACACCTAAAATTTTTCCTTCATACAAAACTTCACACAATCTTCATTAGCAACATTAGTGTATTCAAAAGATAATAGACCCTTGGGTTTAGCTTTAGAACAGAAAAACTTTCACTAAAAACACAAGCTACTGTAGAAACTCCCTAAAAAATCTCAATTTCTCAAAAAGAACCCAAAAAGGAATCAATAAGAAGCAAATGCAAATAATGGCAGAAATCTGACAAAACAGACCAGCAGGTAGAAACCAATTTTTTAGAAGACCTTCGGTTGCTCAAATCAAAAAGTGTTGAACTAAATAAAGTTATATAACATACTGGGGGATGTATTCCTAAATTTTCAGCTCAATCGGACTTACATAGACTCCTCACGAATTTTTATGGTGGAGGATAGAAATCTGTTTCGGGACAGCGACCCCCCAAATCTTACTTCCCTCTCATTAGAGGTCATTCTTGGCACAAAAAGCAAATAAAAAGGATAAGGAGAGGTCATTACTGAAGTAATAACTTCCAAGACTTAATAAAACTCTTGGATTATCTCCCAACAAGTACTTTTCTTTAACGCCTTTAAGTTAGGCATGATAGTTTGTGAACATGCTCACATAAGAAATATGAATTGAAGTAAAAGAGAGCATCAAGAAGCAAATTCATAACACATTTAAGTCTAACCCACTTCCTATGCATATGAATCTTGTAAAGAAACAAGTCATGAAAGCACAAAGCAACAAGCATAGGGAAGCAAGACAAATGGAACTTCAAAATTTTCAACATAAAGAGGGGAAACTTAATATTTTTGTGATGCATAAGACCATGTTTCCCTCTCTCATAATAACTTTCAGTAGCATCATGCATAAAATTAACAATATAACTATCACATAAAACATTCTTATCATGAGCCACATGCATATAATAATTATTACTCTCCACATAAGCATAGTCATTCTTATTAATTGTAGTGGGAGAAAATTCAATAAAATAGCTATCATTAGTAATCTCATCACCATAATCATCAAATATAGGAGGCATATTGTAATCACAATTAATTTTCTCCTCAATAGTAGGTGGACTGAAAATTTCATACTCATTATTGTAATCATCATATATTGGAGGTTTGGTGTCATCATAAGCAATACAATAGCTATCTTCCAAAGCTGGGGGGACTAAAAAGATCATTTTCATCAAAACTAGCTTCCCCAAGCTTAGATGTTTCCATAGCATTAGCAATAATGGTGTCCAAAGAATTCATACTAATAACATTGCTATTAACATGCAAATAAAGTTCCATAGGTTTTTTAATTTTCTTTTCAAACACTTCATGGCCTAACTCAAGATAAATACTATAAAGCTCTTTAATTTTGTTGTTGTTTTCCATTAACCCTAACTAGTGAAAACAAGAAACAAAAAGACAAAATTGCAGAATCTAAAGGAAATAAATTCGAGAACTCACACCGGAGGATGTGAGAACCTTTTACCTTACCTCCCCGGCAACAGCACCGGAAAATAGTTTGATGTCTATGCACTTCTATACTTGTAGACAGTTGTTGGGCCTCCAAGTGCAGAGGTTTGTAGAACAGCAACAAGTTTCCCTTAAGTGGATTATCCAAGGTTTATCGAACTCAGGGAGGAAGTGGTCAAAGGTATTCCCTCTCTAGCAATCCTGCAATCAAGATACAAGAAGTCCCTTGTGTCCCCAACACACCCAATACACTTGTCAGGTGTATAGGTGCACTAGTTCGGCGAAGAGATAGTGAAATACAAGTGGTAACAGTGCCAGAATAGAGCTTCTGACTTGTTGACGTGGGGTAACGTGTGTGAAACTAGAGTAAAGATGGAAGCAAGCAAACATGCAATAGATCTAGATGCAAACGGCATTTCAATGTTTAGAAACAAGGCCTAGGGATCATACTTTCACTAGTGAACACTTTATCATATAAATATCTTCTCTTTATGATACTACTCTTAACTACTCTCCACTTGAACACTCTAATCCATGGTAGGGCCTTCCACAATCTAAATAACCCCACACTGTCACCTTGAACGCTAGATGGTTCCAACAAACACCACAATTTCATAGAGACATCCAACACAAAATATGACTCATAACAAATATATATGTAGTCTAGCTTAAGTGCCACACACGGCATGCACGTTGTCACTTTCACACAAGTGGGGAAAAGCATAGATCTATTAAAGCACAATGAGTATTTATGTAGACTCAAGCCTAAGTGCCACCATGGCGTGCACGCTATCACTTTCACACACATGGGGAGAGCGGAGATCTATTGAAGCACTTGAGTATCAAGGTAGATCTACTTGATTACAAAGCTCATGACCACAACAAGATCATGCATAGAGAGAGAGATGAACACATAGATACCGGTAGAGCCCTTAGAGTCCAGCAAGAACTACTCCCTCCTCATCATGAGAATCAACAACGGTGATGAAGATGGTGGTGGAGGTCGATGGAGATGGCTCCGAGGGCACTTCCCCGTCCCGGCAGGGTGCCGGAACAGAGACTTTCTGTCACCCGAATCTCCCCTTCGGTGGGGGAGGAGCTATGGAGGTTTTCGTGGATTTCTTCTGGATCCTCTAGGGTTTTCTCCCCGGGGGATTCTTATAGGCGCAGGAGGCAAGGTCGGTGGAGGGCCAGGGGGCCACACCCCCTGTAGGCGCCACCAAGGCTGGCCCGCGCCTGGGGGTGCAGCCACCCTGGTGTGCTACTCCGTCTCTGCTTCGTGGTTCTGTGTTGGTCCGGGAAAAATAATGAATTTGGCTTCTGTCTCATCCAATTCCGAGAATATCCATTTTCTACCTTTCTGGAACCAAAAAGAGAAGAAAACAGGCAACTGGCACTGTGCCATCTTGTTAATAGGTTAGTAGCAGAAAATGATAAAAATACCTCAAAGTGTAGACAAAGCAAAGTAAAGTAGATACTAAACAAGCATGGAGCATCAAAAATTATAGATACGTTTACGACATATCACCTACCGGACCGCCGCCATCGTCCGTGCCGCCGCCTCCATCCGCTCGCGCTGCAGACACAACACACCGAAGAGCCTCACCGTCATCATTCTTCTATAGGTCATCGTCCGCATCGTCGTTCTTGCGGTTCTTCGTGTAGGGACTCCAAGCGACGCCGTCAGGCTGCCTCGCTGCCCCGCGCACCCTACTGGACCACCGCCATCGTCTGCGCCGCTGCCTCTATCGGCTCGCGCCGCCCGCCGTCGTCGAGCCTCATGGTGCACCACCGAGCCTCACGGTGTGCCCGCGTGCCCTCCCCTGGCACGGCCCCTCTCGGCCCCATATTTTTTCAGTCAATTTCTCTTGCAAAATAATTACTTTTGTATGATAGTATAATATTTATTGTATGATAGCATAATCTTTATTTATATGCATATTCTTATTTACCATAATTACTTTTTATATGTATATAATTACCATTTTTTAGTTATTACCATTTTTATATTTACATTCTTATTTAATTACATGATAATCTTTAATTGCACATGTATGATAGTATAAAAAGGCATTTTTTACTATATGTATGATAATATAATCTTTATTGCACATCTTGTTGCCGTGAGCCTGAGAGCCCCGGCGCTGCCGCTCGTTGTTGCTGCTGCTCCGGTGACCACCCCATGGCGGCACCGCTAATTTTAGATTCGCCATGCTCTGGCGTTTCGACCGCGCATAGTCCCGTAGCCCCGCACGCAATTGCCTTGCTCCCGCGGTTCGAGGGCGCATAGTACCATAGCCCCGCGCGCACGCAATCTCCTTGCTCCCACGGTTCGAGGGCGCATAGTCCTGTAGCCCCGCACGCATGCAATCGCCTTGCTCCCGCGGTTCGAACACGCATAGTCCTGTAGCCCCGCGCGCACGCAATCGCCGCCCCCGCCGACGTGTTGTGAGCTCCCGCCGGCGTGACGTCATGCTGACAAGTTTATTTAGAGAACAAATAGACACCTATCATATGCATCTGAACTAGGGTTTACACACCTCGGAACTCTGGAATATTTATTTTAGTGGATCTAGTTGATTTTAGTTGTAAATATTGATTAAAGGTTTCTCCGAATTAGGGTTTATATCTCTCATTTAGGGTTTCTCCGCATTTTTATTATTGTGTATGTATATATTAGGGTTTCTCCGAATTAGGGTTTATATCTCTCGGCACCCGGCCCTAGCCCCTCAAATCTCGCCTACCTAACCTCCTCCCTTAGCCGCTTTGACTTATTCGCTTTTCCACCTATGTAGAAAAGATGTAACTACACGCAAAGACGGAGAAAAGGAAGAGTTGATCCAAGATGTGATCCGCGGGTAAGAAAATTTAGATGTATCGACGTTTCTGAAAAACTCTGGTGAGGGTGATCCTCTTTTTGCCAGAAAAGATGACTTCATTGAGGGAGAAGGCTCCGACTTTGTTGAGGGAGAAGGAGATGCCTTCTGTGAGGGAGAAGACGACCGCTCCGTAGGAACATTGAATATTACAAACTCCGGCGAGGTGCATGTAATATAAATTAATTTATCCTCTGCTATCTATATACATATATTAACGATCTTTCTTCTTTTAGCCCTCTGAATCGAGCAAATATAATGCAAAGAGCAAACGAGACCCAACCAAAAAGTTGGAAGACCATGAGAGGTATAGGATCAAAGAAGTCGCTGACGACGGCAAACCGATGGCTCCCCATCTTGTCGCAAACAAATTTGTGGCACAATGCGGAGTAATCATTAGGGACTTCGTCCCGATCACCATGCGCACTTGGAATAAGCCTGTTGATACGGAAGAAGATAAGCCTTTATATGTCCTGGACAAAGCCAAAGATTTACTTTGTAGGAGGCTCATGCTTAATTTCACCCTACCGACGGTAGAGGTGGATCCAACTGCGGAGAATCCAGATGAGGAGGCCAAGCAACATGTCGCTGCCACACAGAAGAAGGTCAAGGAGTAGGCTCTTAAGAAGATGGCCTAGCAATTCACCAATTGGAAGAAAATATTGCACCTTGACTATGTCATGAAAGAGAAGATTCTGGATTTCAAGCTGGTTCAGTATCAGAAGTTAAAACCATTCTAGGATGAGTTTGTGGATTACAAGAGATCAGAGGTAACTAAGAAAATGTCTGAAATGAATAAGCTAAATGCTGCTAACAAGAAGTATCACCATACTATGGGGCAAGGTGGCTACAGGGCTGGCATTCCTAAGTGCAATAAACTTGAGGAAGATCTGCGTGCTAAAGAGGTCATCCTAGAGACAGCCGATTGGATCGAACATGCAAAGAATTGGTTTTACAGGCATGGGGCACGTTGGACTCAGAAGGGAAGTGTATATATAACATAAGACATAAAGAAAACTCCTTGCCCATCAAGGACATAAGAAATGCAGTAAAGGCTATTGAAGAGGGGGATTTCATTCTTGATAGAGAGAATGACGAGCTCACGCTCGCCTTTGGAAATACGGAACACAAAGGACAAACACGAGGCACAATAGGCTCCCAACCATGGAGAACTAGGTTTCCCGCGGACATGAAAAAAATATCCTGATAGAAGCTATAAGAGGAGAAAGGACAAGGAGGAAATTGAAGCAAATATTCAGGTAAACCGAATGCGTAAAATTGAAGAACAATTAAAGCGGCAACAAGATCAAATTGAAGCACTAGCCAGAAAGGTACTACCGGCCCATCTCAGCAGCACATGGTGGTAGAACCTGCATTCGATGCTACCGGCCTATCGAATAATCGGAAAAGCAGTGTGGCTTCCACCGAGGTCCCGGGTGATGACGATGATGATGGTGCACCGACGAAGGCTCGTGTTGGCTACCAGTGGATGATATCACGAAGATGACACACTGCGATCTACATGTCAAAGTTGTGAACATAAAAATGAAGGTGGCGGTTGGCTATGCCTTACCAATTGGACCTGAACCAACTTACCATTGTCGTTCGGTTCCACAGGGCAACGCTATTGTCGGGGCGGATGAAGTTATGCATGAATTTCACTAGTTAAAGCTTGACTACCCTGCAGGTAAAGGGGATGTGACTGAACTGGGAGAATCAACAAACATCACCATTCTATGGCCAAAGGAATATATCGTGCTTCCAAATCAGATGCCAAGGCCATATTTGCTGCAGCCTCACCCATCTCTGCCAGCACGACAGTTGTCTTTGTCGCCTCACCCGTCTCCAGCGCAACAGCCGTCTCCAGCGCATCCGTCGCCGCCACGCTAGCCATCGCCGCCGCCTCAGGAAAAAAAGCGTAAATGTACCACCGCTACTCTGCGGAGTGGTAAGCGATTTCCGACACGTAAACAGAAGCCTCTTCCAAAGGTACCAAAGGTTCCTCCCAAGAGATCTTACGACTGTACTCCAAAGGAGACTGCGGTGATCGTCAAGGCGGAAATGATAGAGTTTTTCGCTAAGCTGAGGTAGCCGAAAGAGACAGAGTTCCCCAACACCGAAGAAGATAAAGCCCGAGTGTTCAAAATGCTAAAGGGCCTTCACCAACCCGAGCCAAAGCTGTTATCAGAATATGAGCGTTCTATTCTCAAGTCACATGCGGCACATAATCTATCGAAGAGCACTAGTGCCAGCGGGAAATCAATTCCCCAACTCGGAGAACAAAAAATACAATCGTGTGCCCCTCTCAAGGTGATTTCCCATACCAATGTGGGGTCTAGCAAATATGCAGCCGAAGAGCAGTATGATCCCGAGGTAGTTATAATGTACGGAGAAGCGGCCGCTGCTCAAGATATGAGTATTGCTAACTACTTATCTCAGTTAGAGTACTTCCCCGCGACTGAAGTAGGATACAAATACCAGTACGGGAATCCTCTCGTCACACCTGAGAAGGTAAAGAATCTACCAACAAAAATGCGAAGATTGCATAACTGGTACATGAATGCCACAAAGGTCGGGGCTAACTGGATAATGCTGAGGGTTACAAAAAAGCATTACGGGAAAGAAGATGATATGCTAATGATTGAATTTGTTGAACTATTTCAATTATTTAATCAAGACGCCTTAGACAAATTGATCATCAGTGCTTATTGTTTTAAGTACTAATTCTGTAATTAAGTCTGTAACTATCTCACCTCGTTTATTGCATGTATATAATCATACTATATTATGCAAAATGAAGATTATCAAATGCAGCAGAGGACAAATCTATGACATTGGGTTCATTGACCCATATTTTGTTCATGAAGCTAATGAAAAAATAAGACCCCAGGATACATAGGATAATATAGTACACGCATTAAGGTTTTACGAAATCAGAAGGAAAATACTATTTCCTTACAACTTCGAGTGAGTGTTATTGTCTTGTATACACTTTCTAGTTCGCTTACTCGATGTGAAGTGTATAATTGATGAGTTATGCATGCGCAGCTTCCACTATATTCTGCTAATCATTCAACCTGACAAAGGGCGGGTGCTAGTCATGGACTCGAAACATAAACCCCTTGAGACATGGGCGGACATACAGATGATGCTTCAGCGGTAATTCTAATCATTATAACTGTCGTGGTATTGCACGGCAGATGCTACTGGGGGTAGCTTACGTAGAGGGAGCAAGGCGATGTAGAAGAATCCGGGAGCGATATTGGCACACGATGTACCCAGGTTCACGTCCTCTCGATGGAGGATCGCTACGTCCTGCTATCAATCCAGTATATGATCATAGATTGGTTACATGAGAGCCGCCGTAGGCGGGGGGAGAGACTAGGTCTAATGATATGTGGGAGAGCATACCCCGTGGGGGTGCCCCTGGTGGCTTTATATATGCAGCCAGATAGGGTTTACAAGTATTTGGTGTAGGGTTCGTAGCATAGAAAACAAAAATTTCCTACGATGTGAACTATGTACCAAGATCTATCTATTAGATACAAACAACAGGCGGATGTATATCCGCAGAGAACATACCCTTGAAGACCGACAAATCTTAACGAGTTCAACTCGTGGTTGATGTAGACGATCTCTTACCGATCTCAAGATCGAGAGGAAGTCCTAGTGCCGCAAATCAGCAGTGCATCCGTGCTCGCACACACGTTCGAGGCACCGAGCAACCTCCGCCTCCTCGCTCCAGCGATGAAGCGGAAGCACAACTCTTTCTTGCCGAATAGCCACCGGGAACATGTATCTCGCTAGTCCGAGACCATGGGGGATAAATTCTAGAGGGGGAGAGAGATCTTTCACGAGGAGGTGTGAGTGAGAAGTGAGGAGAGGGGTGCCTTTTATAGGAGGAGGGGGGAACCCCAAGGGGGTGGCCGGCGCATGGGGGCTGCCCCCTTGCCCTCCCCTCTTCATGTGGGTGGACACTCCACTCACAAAAATCCATTCATATCCCTCCACTCAAAATCCCACTCAAACTTGCCATTAAATTTCCACCAAATTTAATGCAAACTCTCATTAAATAAAACTCTTTTATTTTATTCAGAATTTTGTCAATTACTTTAATGACAAACATTCACAAATAACCCCTTGCTAGAATTCTATTTCACATGCATAACCACTTTATGCAATTTCACCCGAAAACCTGTTTCGGTATCTAGTGAAATAAATTCCTGCGCTTGTTCATTCTTTCGGCATGAAACTTTTGCTCCAATTGGATGTCGGTGTCTCTTAAGTGTGTCACCCTACGGTTCGTGAATAATGCGGACATGATCGAGACCCCTATCAGAAGCGGGATCTGGAGACCCATACTGACTCCAACACATTCAACGGTGACTTTCTTGTGATCGTCGGAACCTTTTACGCTAGTATCTTAATCCCTTTGTTTCATGATATATTACATGTCCGAGATTCGATCATCGGTATCTCCATACCTAGTTTGATCTCTTTACCGACATGCACTCTTTTCTCGTTCCCGTGATATAACATTCTAGTGATCAAATCACTTGCTTGCAAGCTAATCAATGTGATATCACCGAGAGGGCCCAGAGTATATCTATCCTTCATCGGGATGAACAAATTCCACTCTCGATCCATGAGCCTCAACATAACACTTTGTTAGTTCTGAATCCATCTTTATAATCACCCTATTACGGTGTGATGTTTGATGTTATCAAGAAACTCTTCCGGTGTTAGTGATTGACATGATCTCATGGTCTAAGGATTAGGATCACTTCGTAAGTTGTTATAGCAATATAAACTCAATGACTTTGATCGTAATGCTATACTTTGGATGAATGTTCATCACACCATTACACTAATGTTGTGATTCCGTTATTAACAACATCCAATGTCCATGATCAGGAAACCTTGATCATCTTGTTAATCAACGAGCTAGTTTATGAGAGAGGCATAACTAGGAACTTTCTGTTTGTTTATTAAACACACATGTATTAATGTTTCCGTATTAATACAATTATAGCATGCAAAATAAACATCTATCATATACTTGGAATACACATAATAAACACTTTATTATTGCCTCTCAGGGCATATTCCCTTCAGTCTCCCACTTGCACTAGAGACAATAATCTAGTTACATAGTGATAAATCTAACACCCATCGAGTTCTGGTGTTGATCATGTTTTTCTCTAGGGAGAGTTTTAGTCAACGGATCTGCTACATTGAGATATGTATGTACTTTACAAATATTTATATCTCCATCCTTGACATGCTCGCGGATGGAGTGAAACCGGCGCTTAATATGCTTGGAATGCTTGTGAGACCTTGGCTCTTTGGCATTGGCAATGGCACCATTGTTGTCACAATAGATCACCATTGGGTCCAATGCGTTTGCAACCACTCCTAGTTCGTATATAAACTCCTTCATCCAAACTGCTTCCTGAGCCGCTTCTGAAGCAGGAACATATTTGGCCTCCGTTGTTGATCCCACCACCACAGGTTGTTTGGAACTCCTCCAACTAACCGCTCCGCCATTCATGAGAAATACGTATCCGGATTGAGACTTAGAGTCATCCAGATCGGTGTCAAAGCTAGCGTTAACATAACACTTTGCGACGAGCTCTTCTTCACCTCCGTATACAAGAAACATATCCTTAGTTCTTCGTAAGTACTTAAGGATATTCTTGACCTGTAAGGCTCCCAACCTTTAATAAGGTAGAGATCCCTATGATTGCAATGCTAGTCCCTGGATCAATAGCTAGCATCCACAGTTAAGATGTAATATCAAGAAACAAAGGTCATAATACAACTTTATAACCAGGAATAACATAATTTATTACATCTTACATAGCTCATTTGGATATTACATTACATTGCAGCAGAATATCTATAAGCATGGGGTCCTTCATCTTCAAAGTGCCACAGGCAGACATGTTGGTTGTAGACTTGTAATCCTACTTCACTAATATCAAACAAACCTGCAACATAACAAGTTACAACCACAAGGGTCAATACATTTGAATTGTATTGGCAAGTGATACTATGGTAGCATAGTGGAGTCTATCATCTATATGCATTTGGCTAAGTGGAGCTTAGGCTTGCTTTGCTCAAAATAGATTTTCCTTATCATTTGAAAACACTAAGTTTTTGCTTGAAAAAATAATCTTTCCCAAGGCATCTCCCAATAGAAATTGGTGATCCTTTCAACCCTTGTTCAACCACAAGTTTTTAACTTAGAAATTTGGATGATGAGATTCTTGATAGCTTCCATGTCTTGATGCTCAAATTGTCCTTTGCCAGGGACATGGCTAAGTACTTAGATTTTACACTCTGCAGAGGTGGTGCACTTTCCCCACAAGACTTGGTTTCACCAAGACAAGATCTTTCAGAAGCCTTCCCTTAGACCAAAATGGACGCGCTCCAACCTTTCATTCCCCTACCACCAACTGTCCATTTGGCTAAGTTATTGCAACCTATATGATCCAGGCAGAGCCCATATTGCCAAGTGGCTGCACTTGAAGCTTCTCAACATTTGACATCTCAAATCTCTTTGTTCCTGGGTGGCCATCCACAAGTGAGATACACAAGGTAAACCATATAAATGGGCCTTGTGAACCACTCAACACAAACCATTCCTTCCATTCCACCCAGGTGATTCATTCACTTAGTTGTTTTATTAAACAAAACACAAGTCCTCAGACTTAGAAATTTTCCATAGCATGAATATATATTCCACCCTTGTTTTCTACTAGCTAAGCTAAGCATGATAGTAGTAGGAATCTTAACTTAGGAAATTCTACTAAGGTTTCATCTACTAGGATTTCCCATGGCATAGTTTATACTTAGCAAAATTCCATGCAAGTCCTACTTAGAAATATCACTAATGCATAGTGAAAATAATGGGACAAAGTATGAAGCATCACTTTCCTTTTTGGTAGAGAGTATAAGTTCAATCCTTGATCTTTGCAATGTTCACTCACTTCAAATCACTACAATTCAATCAAGCAAACAATATTTCAATCTACCATTCAAGCAATTCATCACATAAAATAACAAAACAATGCATGCAAGCATGCTAAAGATTGTTTTATTTAGAGAAGTGGTTTATAATGGTTCATAAACATTTGAAAACACCTAATGATCATTTTATAAAGTGACAAAATCATTTGCAAAAGATTTCACTTCCTAAACCATTTTTAGACTAAGTCATTATTTTATGTGGTGTAGAAATGCTTTCATTAAGGAAAAATTCTATAGGTTTCACAAAATATGTTTTCAAACCATATAACCTTGTGTTTAGGGTCAGAGAGTTTATTTCCAAAACATTTCTCAAAGGTTTTCTTCCAAAACCATTTTTAATAATCAAACTATATTTTTATTTGACTAGAAATGGTTTAAATCAAAGATTCATTCTTTTGCTTCTCCAAATACATTTTTGAAACCACAAAGTGATTCCTATGGTCAGTAGGTTCAAAACAAACCATTTGCCAAAGATTTTATCCCCAAAATCATTTTATAATAATTTTTTTATATCCTAAACAAGCATACATAAGTTTCTGCAAAAACAAACATTTTACCAGAAGCTTTTTACTAAACAAAGTGCATGGTTGGCTAGGGCTTGTCCTGCTGAATCCAATGATATAAAGTTTGCAAAATTTGGACGTGTGGTTTAAAAGTTATGGAAAAATTTGATCATCTAATAGATCAAATCCTGTTTTTAAAACAAACTCTGGGCCACATGGAATGTTTTGATTGGCCGAAAACGGTTCGCGTGGATCGACTAGCGTGGGCCGCTGGATCTAAAGCAAATCTTACGGCGCAGATGCTCTCATACCCCTTCGATAAGTGACTCTATCCTAGCCAACGGATCTTCATCTAACGGTTGCTGCGCATTTGACCTAGAATGAGCGGCGCTAACGGCGGCTGTGCGGCGGCGGCGCTCTGGCGACGAGGTTGCCGACGATGCAGGATGCGAGAAAGAGAGAGAGGGAGCTCACCGAGTTCGCAGCACCCTGCTGATGCTCAACGTGGTCTTTGTTGGCCAAGGGGCGCACGGGTTCCTGGGGAATTGCTCACCGGAGTTTCTACTGGCGATGACACGCTCTGGCGTCGTCGGGGACATTGCTACAGGACACGAAAGAGCGAAGCAATGAATCTGTTAGAAGCGCGAGAGAGAGGAGAGTGTAGGAGGGTCATCCCGAGATGGAGGGGAATTCGTGGCTTACAGGGAGGCGTCGCCGGAGTTGAAGCAGACGGAGGCGCTTGCTCAGTGATGACGTTGTCAACGAAGCAGAGCACGCGCGGATGAATGTGCGGTACTGGGAGGTGCGCCAGAGGCCAGGGAGTCTGCTGGTATGCGCCAGGGAGCAAGGGGCGGCGGGGAATGGCCGGAATTGTCGCCGGAGTGCGTCAAACGCCGTGGCGGTGCTGAGAAGAATTGGAGCAGCCTGTGGGCGATCTGGTGCGAGCGAGAGAGGCGAAATGGAGAGGAGGGACAGGCGACTATGAGGGCACAGTCGAGGGCGAGGTTTATTCCCGCATTTAGCGGATTAACGCGAGGAATTTACATCTGGCAACGGCAGCGAGGAAAGAGGGGCGCGGTCACCGCGGGGAGGAAGAAGGTGAGCTGGCGGTGGGGTCGTCTGGTAGCGAGAGAGAAGGAAAGGGAACGGGGTCCACTGGTCAGCGTCTTCGCGGGTTCTTTTGCGAGTGAGGAAAACGTTTCGGCAGAGTGGTTGCAGGTGGGCTTGCTGGGCCTAGTTGGGCTGGCCGGCAGTGCTGAGTCCTTTAGCATTTTTTTGTTCTGTTTCTTTTTCTTTTTCTTTTCCTTTATTCTGTTTTGATTTTAAACAACCAATTCAAACACTCATTTGAATTCAAACCTTTGTCAAAATTTTGTGTAGGTTTAAATATTGATTAATAAAACATTCTGATATCATTTTTTAGAATAATTTATTTATTCTTTTTAAGTCTTTTAATTATTCAAAAAGGCCTTTGTTTTAATATAAGATTTAATAATATTTCTAAACACCATTTTGGTTTTCCAAAACCTTCCAAATCTTTTCAGTAGGTTTTTATTTGGTTATATAAAATACTTGGAAAACTTATTTAAAAAAAATTAATAAGTTTTAGTGTTTATTTAAAATGGAAAAGCCTTTACTTAAAATAAAATTGGATATTAAATCCTCATTATTTAATTTAAATAAATCTTTTCTCTTTTTATCAAATAGGAATGTTTTATTTCAAAAGCTTGGCCAAGATTTTAATTTGGCTTTAAGAAATAATCTTTATTTATAATTCTATCTTTTGCTTTTGAAAAACAAATCTTTTTATTAAAAGATCTAAAATAGTAATTCCAACTATCAAAACTTTCTTTATTATTTGTTTATCTTTTCAAATCCCTTTAGGATTTTATTTGATCCAAATAGGTTTGAAAGTTTCCAATTGGATTTAAAAAAAAAATTCTTCTCACCCTGAATTTCAACAATAATTTATTTTGTTTATTTATTTTTCACATTACAAGATTTGGAAAATCTTGGGATGTGACATGACCGCTATCCAGTGTTCCGAACCTGGATCCGATTGGTACCTACTAGTCAAACTAATAGCATGTGCCACATCTGGTCTTGTACATAGCATGACGTACATTATAGAGCCTATGGCTGAAGCATAGGGGACCTTGTCCATTATCTCTCTTTCTTCCGCCGAAGCCGGACTTTGAGTCTTACTCAATGTCTTACCTTGCAACATAGGTAAGAACCCCCTTCTTACTTCCGTCCATTTTAAACTTCTTTAAAATCTTATCAAGGTATGTACTTTGCGATAGCCCTATTAGGCGTCTAGATCTATCTCTATAGATCTTTATGCCTAATATGTATAACACTTCACCTACGTCCTTCATTGAAAATTTGCTGTTTAGATAACTTTTAACACTGTTTAAAATATCTATATCATTTACGATCAATAATATGTCATCCACATATAATATCAGAAATGCCACATTTTTCCCACTCACTTTCTTGTAAATACAAGTTGCTCCATAAGTTTGGACAAATCCAAACTCTTTGATCACCTCATCAAAGCGGAGATTCCAACTTCGTGATGCTTGCTTCAATCCATAGATGGATCGCTGAAGCTTTCACACCTTGTTAGCATCCTTAGGATCGACAAAACCCTTTGGTTGTATCACATACAACTCTTCTTCAATATTACCATTGAGAAACGCGGTTTTGACATCCATCTGCCATATCTCATATCAAAATATGCAGCAATTGCTAACATAATCCTAACTGACTTTAGCATCGCTACGGGAGAGAATGTCTCATCGTAGTCAACTCCTTGAATTTGTCGAAACCCCTTTGCGACAAGTCGAGCTTTATAGGCGGTCACATTACCATCAGCATCAATTTTTCTTTTGAAAATCCATTTATTCTCCACGGCCTTTCGGTCGTGAGGTAATTCCACCAAGTTCCAAACTTGATTTTCATACATGGATTCCATCTCGGATTTCATGGCTTCTAACCATTTGTTGGAATCCGGTCTCATCATCGCTTCTTCGTACGTCGCAGGGTCATCATTTTCATCAACCATGAAATTCATGACAGGATTTCCGTACAGCTCGGGAGCTGCACGCGTCCTGCTAGACCTGCGAGGTTTGGTAGTACTATCTTTCGGAGTTTCATGATCATTATCATTAGTTCCTTCTTCAATAGGTGAAGCCAACTCCGGAACAACTTCCGGCGCTGCGCTACTCGCCATACTTTGAAGAGAAGGTTCAATAACCTCTTCGAGTTCTACCTTCCGACTACTCACACCTTTCGTGAGAAACTCTTTCTCTAGAAAGGATCCATTCTTGTCAACAAAAACCTTGCCCTCGGATCTGTGATAAAAGGAATACCCAATATTTCCTTAGGGTATCCTATGAAGACGCATTTTTCCGCTTTGGGTTCGAGTTTATCCGGTTGAAGTTTCTTCACATAAACATCGCATCCCCAAACTTTAAGAAAAGACAGCTTAGGTTTGTTTCCAAACCACAATTCATACGGTGTCTTTTCAACGGATTTAGATGGTGCCCTATTTAAAGTGAATGCAGCAGTTTCTAGTGCATAACCCCAAAATGACAATGGCAAGTCCGTCAGAGACATCATAGATCGAACCATATCTAATAAAGTACGATTACGACGTTCCGACACACCATTTCGCTGTGGTCTTCCGGAAGGTGTGAGTTGTGAAACAATTCCACACTCTTTCATGTGAGTGCTAAACTCGTAACTTAGATACTCACCTCCACGGTCGGACCGTAGAAATTTGATCTTTCTATTACGATGATTTTCCACTTCATTCTGAAATTCTTTGAACTTTTCAAAGGTTTCAGACTTGTGTTTCATCAAGTAGATATAACCGTATCTACTCAAATCATCCGTGAAAGTAACAAAATAACGATATCCACCTCACGCCGACACACTCATTGGACCACATACATCAGAATGTATGATTTCCAATAAATCTGTCGCCCGTTCCATTGAACCGGAAAACGGCGTTCTAGTCATCTTGCCCATAAGGCATGGCTCACATGTATCAAATGATTCAAAATCAAGTGATTCCAAAAGTCCATCCGAATGGAGCTTCTTCATGCGTTTAACGCCAATATGACCTAGACGGCAGTGCCACATATATGCGGATATATCATCATTAAGTTTAATCCTTTTAGCATCAACATTATGAATATGTGTAACATTATCATCGAGATCTAATAGAAATAAACCATTCATCATCGGTGCATGACCATAAAATATTTCATTCATATAAATAGAACAACCATTGTTCTCGGATTTAAATGAATAACCACTTCGCATCAAACACGATCCAGATACAATGTTCATGCTCAGTGCAGGTACCAGATAACAATTATTCAAGTTTATAACTAATCCCGACGACAAATGGAGAGGCAGCGTTCCGACGGCGATCACATCAACGCTTTATCCATTGCCGACACGCATCTTGACCTCACCCCTTGCTAGCGGTCGCTTGTTCCACAGCCCCTAATTCCAGTTACAAATATTAGCAACTGAACCGGTATCAAATACCCAGGTGCTACTGCAAGCACTAGTCAAGTACACATCAATAACATATATATCATATATACCTTTGTTTGCCTTGCCAGCCTTCTTGTCTGCCAAATACTTGGGGCAGTTGCGCTTCCAGTGGCCAGTCCCCTTACAATAGTAGCACTCGGTATCAGACTTAGGTTCAACTCTGGGTTTCTTTTCAGGCACGGAAACAGTCTTGCCGCCCTTACTTCCCTTCCGTTTTCCCTTCTTGTCTTTCTTGAAACCAGTGTTCCTATTGATCATCAACACTTGATGTTCCTTTTTGATCTCCACTTCTGCAGTTTTAAGCATTGACAGAAGCTCGGGGAGAGACTTCTTCATGCCTTGCATATTATAGTTCATCACAAAGCTCTTATAGCTAGGTGGCAGAGACTACAGAACACGATGGATGCCTAAGTTAATGGGAATCGTTATTCCCAAGGACACAAGCTTATCGGCGTAACCCGACATCTTGAGTATATGCTCACTAACGGAGCTGTGATCTTCCATCATGCAGCTAAAGAACTTTTCTGAAGCGTTGTAGCTCTCTACAGCAGCATGTGTGTCAAAAATCATTTTCAACTCACCCATTGTATCAAATGCATTTCCGTTTTCGAAACGCTTTCGAAGTTCCGGCTCTAGCCCATACAATATGCCGCAATGAACTAAGTTGTGGTTCCACTGACGAGTCTGATAGACATTCTTCTCCTCGTCAGGGGCATCCTCTAAAGGTGGGGGCCTAACGGCGCTTCTAGCACGTATTGCTTTTGTGCAGCAGAGAGGAGAATCCTCAAATTCATGGCCCATTCGGTAAAGTTGCTACCGTTCGTTGCTAGTTTCTCTTTCTCCATGAACACATTGAAATTAAAAGCAGGTGGTGCCATCTACAACAGAATTTGTAAAGTTTAGACTAAGTGTATGATAGATTGAGTTCAACTAATCCATATTACGAATGAACTCCCACTCAAAAACGACATCCCTCGTGCCTTTTTGGTGATTACATGAACCAAATCCACTATACCAAGTCCGATCATCACGTGAGTCGGTATAGCTTCAAAGGCGAGCATCAAATGGGCATCATATCAACTATATGACTCATGCTTAACCTTTCGGTCTGTGTTCCGAGGCCATGTCTGTACATGCTAGGCTTGCCAAGTTAGAACCTTAGTATTCGCGTGTGTAACTGTTTTACACCCGAAGTATGGTCATGGATCCAAGAACACCCGATCATCACGTGATGTCTTGGAGCGACGAAAACATAATCGGTGCATACTAAAGGAACAACACATTCTTATCTTGATATTTAAATGAGGGATCATCTTATT
This sequence comes from Avena atlantica, assembly GCA_910589765.1. Taxonomy (NCBI): domain Eukaryota; kingdom Viridiplantae; phylum Streptophyta; class Magnoliopsida; order Poales; family Poaceae; genus Avena; species Avena atlantica. The sequence goes on along the minus strand of OU342733.1, from coordinate 510,036,131 downwards.
ATGCTAACAAAGCGCTAAACAAGCAATATAAGATGCTATCAAACATCACATGTTTATTAGTGGAATCTTATGGTTCCCGCAGATGATCTCTATCATGTGCATCGTGGTATGATCACTATCATACCTATATGTGTAAATCCAAGGTCTATGGAGTTTACACGTTATGTGTGTTGTAAGAGTATCATCTCATACTTCTACTTACAACACTACCATATCATAACACTAGCCCAACAACAATCTAAACTAGACACCTCTAATTTATCCATTGCAAGTTTTACGTGGCTTAGGGCTTTCGAGATAGAACCGTTCTTACCTACGAACATGAACCACAACGAGGATAACCAAATTGTTTACAATTCGTTGCAAAGACTATAGTAGGAGAGGCAGACACCCGCTAGCCACTTATGCAAACTAGTTGCATGTCAAGCGTGGAACAGGTCTCATGTGCGAGGACATGTAAAGTTTGTCCGGGCCGCTTCATCCCACTATGCCACCAATATCCAAAATTACAACAAAGGAGCAACGACATGATCATCATCGCCCACATACTCATATGTGTACTACCCGTGTAAAGCATCTACGCATAGATCCGGCTCTGATACCACTATAGGGTTCGCAGCATAGAAAACAAAAAATTTCCTACAATGTGAATTATGTACCAAGATCTATCTATTAGATACAAACAACGGGCGGATGTATATTCGTAGAGAACATACCCTTGAAGACCGACAAAGCTTAACGAGTTCAACTCGTGGTTGATGTAGACGATCTCTTGCCGATCTCAAGATCGAGAGGAAGTCCTAGCGCCGCAAATCAGCAGCGCATCCGTGCTCGCACACACGTTCGAGGCACCGAGCAACCTCCTCCTCCTCGCTCCAGCGATGCAGCGGAAGCACAACTCTTTCTTGCCAAATATCCACCGGAAACATGTATCTCGCTAGTCTGAGACCATGGGGGATAAATTCTAGAGGGGGAGAGAGATCCTTCATGAGGAGGTGTGAGTGAGAAGTGAGGAGAGGGGTGCCTTTTATAGGAGGAGGGGGAACCCCAAGGGGGTGGCCGGTGCATGGGGCTGCCCCCTTGCCCTCCCCTCTTCATGTGGGTGGACACTCCACTCACAAAAATCCATTCATATCCCTCCACTCAAAATCCCACTCAAACTTGCCATTAAATTTCCACCAAATTTAATGCAAACTCTCATTAAATAAAACTCTTTTATTTTATTCAGAATTTTGTCAATTACTTTAATGACAAACATTCACAAATAACCCCTTGCTAGAATTTTATTTCACATGCATAACCACTTTATGCAATTTCACCCGAAAACCTGTTTCGGTATCTAGTGAAATAAATTCTTGCGCTTGTTCATTCTTTTGGCATGAAACTTTTGCTCCAATTGGATGTCGGTGTCTCTTAAGTGTGTCACCCTACGGTTCGTGAATAATGCGGACATGATCGAGACCCCTCTCGGATCAATAATCAGAAGCGGGATCTGGAGACCCATACTGACTCCCACACATTCAACGATGACTTTCTTGTGATCGTCGAAACCTTTTATGCTAGTATCTTAATCCCTTTGTTTCACGATATATTACATGTCCGATATTCGATCACTAGTTAAAGCTTGACTACCCTGCAGGTAAAGGGGATGTGACTGAACTGGGAGAATCAACAAACATCACCATTCTATGGCCAAAGGAATATATCGTGCTTCCAAATCAGATGCCAAGGCCATATTTGCTGCAGCCTCACCCATCTCTGCCAGCACGACAGTTGTCTTTGTCGCCTCACCCGTCTCCAGCGCAACAGCCGTCTCCAGCGCATCCGTCGCCGCCACGCTAGCCATCGCCGCCGCCTCAGGAAAAAAAGCGTAAATGTACCACCGCTACTCTGCGGAGTGGTAAGCGATTTCCGACACGTAAACAGAAGCCTCTTCCAAAGGTACCAAAGGTTCCTCCCAAGAGATCTTACGACTGTACTCCAAAGGAGACTGCGGTGATCGTCAAGGCGGAAATGATAGAGTTTTTCGCTAAGCTGAGGTAGCCGAAAGAGACAGAGTTCCCCAACACCGAAGAAGATAAAGCCCGAGTGTTCAAAATGCTAAAGGGCCTTCACCAACCCGAGCCAAAGCTGTTATCAGAATATGAGCGTTCTATTCTCAAGTCACATGCGGCACATAATCTATCGAAGAGCACTAGTGCCAGCGGGAAATCAATTCCCCAACTCGGAGAACAAAAAATACAATCGTGTGCCCCTCTCAAGGTGATTTCCCATACCAATGTGGGGTCTAGCAAATATGCAGCCGAAGAGCAGTATGATCCCGAGGTAGTTATAATGTACGGAGAAGCGGCCGCTGCTCAAGATATGAGTATTGCTAACTACTTATCTCAGTTAGAGTACTTCCCCGCGACTGAAGTAGGATACAAATACCAGTACGGGAATCCTCTCGTCACACCTGAGAAGGTAAAGAATCTACCAACAAAAATGCGAAGATTGCATAACTGGTACATGAATGCCACAAAGGTCGGGGCTAACTGGATAATGCTGAGGGTTACAAAAAAGCATTACGGGAAAGAAGATGATATGCTAATGATTGAATTTGTTGAACTATTTCAATTATTCAATCAAGACGCCTTAGACAAATTGATCATCAGTGCTTATTGTTTTAAGTACTAATTCTGTAATTAAGTCTGTAACTATCTCACCTCGTTTATTGCATGTATATAATCATACTATATTATGCAAAATGAAGATTATCAAATGCAGCAGAGGACAAATCTATGACATTGGGTTCATTGACCCATATTTTGTTCATGAAGCTAATGAAAAAATAAGACCCCAGGATACATAGGATAATATAGTACACGCATTAAGGTTTTACGAAATCAGAAGGAAAATACTATTTCCTTACAACTTCGAGTGAGTGTTATTGTCTTGTATACACTTTCTAGTTCGCTTACTCGATGTGAAGTGTATAATTGATGAGTTATGCATGCGCAGCTTCCACTATATTCTGCTAATCATTCAACCTGACAAAGGGCGGGTGCTAGTCATGGACTCGAAACATAAACCCCTTGAGACATGGGCGGACATACAGATGATGCTTCAGCGGTAATTCTAATCATTATAACTGTCGTGGTATTGCACGGCAGATGCTACTGGGGGTAGCTTACGTAGAGGGAGCAAGGCGATGTAGAAGAATCCGGGAGCGATATTGGCACACGATGTACCCAGGTTCACGTCCTCTCGATGGAGGATCGCTACGTCCTGCTATCAATCCAGTATATGATCATAGATTGGTTACATGAGAGCCGCCGTAGGCGGGGGGAGAGACTAGGTCTAATGATATGTGGGAGAGCATACCCCGTGGGGGTGCCCCTGGTGGCTTTATATATGCAGCCAGATAGGGTTTACAAGTATTTGGTGTAGGGTTCGTAGCATAGAAAACAAAAATTTCCTACGATGTGAACTATGTACCAAGATCTATCTATTAGATACAAACAACAGGCGGATGTATATCCGCAGAGAACATACCCTTGAAGACCGACAAATCTTAACGAGTTCAACTCGTGGTTGATGTAGACGATCTCTTACCGATCTCAAGATCGAGAGGAAGTCCTAGTGCCGCAAATCAGCAGTGCATCCGTGCTCGCACACACGTTCGAGGCACCGAGCAACCTCCGCCTCCTCGCTCCAGCGATGAAGCGGAAGCACAACTCTTTCTTGCCGAATAGCCACCGGGAACATGTATCTCGCTAGTCCGAGACCATGGGGGATAAATTCTAGAGGGGGAGAGAGATCTTTCACGAGGAGGTGTGAGTGAGAAGTGAGGAGAGGGGTGCCTTTTATAGGAGGAGGGGGGAACCCCAAGGGGGTGGCCGGCGCATGGGGGCTGCCCCCTTGCCCTCCCCTCTTCATGTGGGTGGACACTCCACTCACAAAAATCCATTCATATCCCTCCACTCAAAATCCCACTCAAACTTGCCATTAAATTTCCACCAAATTTAATGCAAACTCTCATTAAATAAAACTCTTTTATTTTATTCAGAATTTTGTCAATTACTTTAATGACAAACATTCACAAATAACCCCTTGCTAGAATTCTATTTCACATGCATAACCACTTTATGCAATTTCACCCGAAAACCTGTTTCGGTATCTAGTGAAATAAATTCCTGCGCTTGTTCATTCTTTCGGCATGAAACTTTTGCTCCAATTGGATGTCGGTGTCTCTTAAGTGTGTCACCCTACGGTTCGTGAATAATGCGGACATGATCGAGACCCCTATCAGAAGCGGGATCTGGAGACCCATACTGACTCCAACACATTCAACGGTGACTTTCTTGTGATCGTCGGAACCTTTTACGCTAGTATCTTAATCCCTTTGTTTCATGATATATTACATGTCCGAGATTCGATCATCGGTATCTCCATACCTAGTTTGATCTCTTTACCGACATGCACTCTTTTCTCGTTCCCGTGATATAACATTCTAGTGATCAAATCACTTGCTTGCAAGCTAATCAATGTGATATCACCGAGAGGGCCCAGAGTATATCTATCCTTCATCGGGATGAACAAATTCCACTCTCGATCCATGAGCCTCAACATAACACTTTGTTAGTTCTGAATCCATCTTTATAATCACCCTATTACGGTGTGATGTTTGATGTTATCAAGAAACTCTTCCGGTGTTAGTGATTGACATGATCTCATGGTCTAAGGATTAGGATCACTTCGTAAGTTGTTATAGCAATATAAACTCAATGACTTTGATCGTAATGCTATACTTTGGATGAATGTTCATCACACCATTACACTAATGTTGTGATTCCGTTATTAACAACATCCAATGTCCATGATCAGGAAACCTTGATCATCTTGTTAATCAACGAGCTAGTTTATGAGAGAGGCATAACTAGGAACTTTCTGTTTGTTTATTAAACACACATGTATTAATGTTTCCGTATTAATACAATTATAGCATGCAAAATAAACATCTATCATATACTTGGAATACACATAATAAACACTTTATTATTGCCTCTCAGGGCATATTCCCTTCAGTCTCCCACTTGCACTAGAGACAATAATCTAGTTACATAGTGATAAATCTAACACCCATCGAGTTCTGGTGTTGATCATGTTTTTCTCTAGGGAGAGTTTTAGTCAACGGATCTGCTACATTGAGATATGTATGTACTTTACAAATATTTATATCTCCATCCTTGACATGCTCGCGGATGGAGTGAAACCGGCGCTTAATATGCTTGGAATGCTTGTGAGACCTTGGCTCTTTGGCATTGGCAATGGCACCATTGTTGTCACAATAGATCACCATTGGGTCCAATGCGTTTGCAACCACTCCTAGTTCGTATATAAACTCCTTCATCCAAACTGCTTCCTGAGCCGCTTCTGAAGCAGGAACATATTTGGCCTCCGTTGTTGATCCCACCACCACAGGTTGTTTGGAACTCCTCCAACTAACCGCTCCGCCATTCATGAGAAATACGTATCCGGATTGAGACTTAGAGTCATCCAGATCGGTGTCAAAGCTAGCGTTAACATAACACTTTGCGACGAGCTCTTCTTCACCTCCGTATACAAGAAACATATCCTTAGTTCTTCGTAAGTACTTAAGGATATTCTTGACCTGTAAGGCTCCCAACCTTTAATAAGGTAGAGATCCCTATGATTGCAATGCTAGTCCCTGGATCAATAGCTAGCATCCACAGTTAAGATGTAATATCAAGAAACAAAGGTCATAATACAACTTTATAACCAGGAATAACATAATTTATTACATCTTACATAGCTCATTTGGCTATTACATTACATTGCAGCAGAATATCTATAAGCATGGGGTCCTTCATCTTCAAAGTGCCACAGGCAGACATGTTGGTTGTAGACTTGTAATCCTACTTCACTAATATCAAACAAACCTGCAACATAACAAGTTACAACCACAAGGGTCAATACATTTGAATTGTATTGGCAAGTGATACTATGGTAGCATAGTGGAGTCTATCATCTATATGCATTTGGCTAAGTGGAGCTTAGGCTTGCTTTGCTCAAAATAGATTTTCCTTATCATTTGAAAACACTAAGTTTTTGCTTGAAAAAATAATCTTTCCCAAGGCATCTCCCAATAGAAATTGGTGATCCTTTCAACCCTTGTTCAACCACAAGTTTTTAACTTAGAAATTTGGATGATGAGATTCTTGATAGCTTCCATGTCTTGATGCTCAAATTGTCCTTTGCCAGGGACATGGCTAAGTACTTAGATTTTACACTCTGCAGAGGTGGTGCACTTTCCCCACAAGACTTGGTTTCACCAAGACAAGATCTTTCAGAAGCCTTCCCTTAGACCAAAATGGACGCGCTCCAACCTTTCATTCCCCTACCACCAACTGTCCATTTGGCTAAGTTATTGCAACCTATATGATCCAGGCAGAGCCCATATTGCCAAGTGGCTGCACTTGAAGCTTCTCAACATTTGACATCTCAAATCTCTTTGTTCCTGGGTGGCCATCCACAAGTGAGATACACAAGGTAAACCATATAAATGGGCCTTGTGAACCACTCAACACAAACCATTCCTTCCATTCCACCCAGGTGATTCATTCACTTAGTTGTTTTATTAAACAAAACACAAGTCCTCAGACTTAGAAATTTTCCATAGCATGAATATATATTCCACCCTTGTTTTCTACTAGCTAAGCTAAGCATGATAGTAGTAGGAATCTTAACTTAGGAAATTCTACTAAGGTTTCATCTACTAGGATTTCCCATGGCATAGTTTATACTTAGCAAAATTCCATGCAAGTCCTACTTAGAAATATCACTAATGCATAGTGAAAATAATGGGACAAAGTATGAAGCATCACTTTCCTTTTTGGTAGAGAGTATAAGTTCAATCCTTGATCTTTGCAATGTTCACTCACTTCAAATCACTACAATTCAATCAAGCAAACAATATTTCAATCTACCATTCAAGCAATTCATCACATAAAATAACAAAACAATGCATGCAAGCATGCTAAAGATTGTTTTATTTAGAGAAGTGGTTTATAATGGTTCATAAACATTTGAAAACACCTAATGATCATTTTATAAAGTGACAAAATCATTTGCAAAAGATTTCACTTCCTAAACCATTTTTAGACTAAGTCATTATTTTATGTGGTGTAGAAATGCTTTCATTAAGGAAAAATTCTATAGGTTTCACAAAATATGTTTTCAAACCATATAACCTTGTGTTTAGGGTCAGAGAGTTTATTTCCAAAACATTTCTCAAAGGTTTTCTTCCAAAACCATTTTTAATAATCAAACTATATTTTTATTTGACTAGAAATGGTTTAAATCAAAGATTCATTCTTTTGCTTCTCCAAATACATTTTTGAAACCACAAAGTGATTCCTATGGTCAGTAGGTTCAAAACAAACCATTTGCCAAAGATTTTATCCCCAAAATCATTTTATAATAATTTTTTTATATCCTAAACAAGCATACATAAGTTTCTGCAAAAACAAACATTTTACCAGAAGCTTTTTACTAAACAAAGTGCATGGTTGGCTAGGGCTTGTCCTGCTGAATCCAATGATATAAAGTTTGCAAAATTTGGACGTGTGGTTTAAAAGTTATGGAAAAATTTGATCATCTAATAGATCAAATCCTGTTTTTAAAACAAACTCTGGGCCACATGGAATGTTTTGATTGGCCGAAAACGGTTCGCGTGGATCGACTAGCGTGGGCCGCTGGATCTAAAGCAAATCTTACGGCGCAGATGCTCTCATACCCCTTCGATAAGTGACTCTATCCTAGCCAACGGATCTTCATCTAACGGTTGCTGCGCATTTGACCTAGAATGAGCGGCGCTAACGGCGGCTGTGCGGCGGCGGCGCTCTGGCGACGAGGTTGCCGACGATGCAGGATGCGAGAAAGAGAGAGAGGGAGCTCACCGAGTTCGCAGCACCCTGCTGATGCTCAACGTGGTCTTTGTTGGCCAAGGGCGCACGGGTTCCTGGGGAATTGCTCACCGGAGTTTCTACTGGCGATGACACGCTCTAGCGTCGTCGGGGACATTGCTACAGGACACGAAAGAGCGAAGCAATGAATCTGTTAGAAGCGCGAGAGAGAGGAGAGTGTAGGAGGGTCATCCCGAGATGGAGGGGAATTCGTGGCTTACAGGGAGGCGTCGCCGGAGTTGAAGCAGACGGAGGCGCTTGCTCAGTGATGACGTTGTCAACGAAGCAGAGCACGCGCGGATGAATGTGCGGTACTGGGAGGTGCGCCAGAGGCCAGGGAGTCTGCTGGTATGCGCCAGGTAGCAAGGGGCGGCGGGGAATGGCCGGAATTGTCGCCGGAGTGCGTCAGACGCCGTGGCGGTGCTGAGAAGAATTGGAGCAGCCTGTGGGCGATCTGGTGCGAGCGAGAGAGGCGAAATGGAGAGGAGGGACAGGCGACTATGAGGGCACAGTCGAGGGCGAGGTTTATTCCCGCATTGAAGCGGATTAACGCGAGGAATTTACATCTGGCAACGGCAGCGAGGAAAGAGGGGCGCGGTCACCGCGGGGAGGAAGAAGGTGAGCTGGCGGTGGGGTCGTCTGGTAGCGAGAGAGAAGGAAAGGGAACGGGGTCCACTGGTCAGCGTCTTCGCGGGTTCTTTTGCGAGTGAGGAAAACGTTTCGGCAGAGTGGTTGCAGGTGGGCTTGCTGGGCCTAGTTGGGCTGGCCGGCTGGGCTGAGTCCTTTAGCATTTTTTTGTTCTGTTTCTTTTTCTTTTTCTTTTCCTTTATTCTGTTTTGATTTTAAACAACCAATTCAAACACTCATTTGAATTCAAACCTTTGTCAAAATTTTGTGTAGGTTTAAATATTGATTAATAAAACATTCTGATATCATTTTTTAGAATAATTTATTTATTCTTTTTAAGTCTTTTAATTATTCAAAAAGGCCTTTGTTTTAATATAAGATTTAATAATATTTCTAAACACCATTTTGGTTTTCCAAAACCTTCCAAATCTTTTCAGTAGGTTTTTATTTGGTTATATAAAATACTTGGAAAACTTATTTAAAAAAAATTAATAAGTTTTAGTGTTTATTTAAAATGGAAAAGCCTTTACTTAAAATAAAATTGGATATTAAATCCTCATTATTTAATTTAAATAAATCTTTTCTCTTTTTATCAAATAGGAATGTTTTATTTCAAAAGCTTGGCCAAGATTTTAATTTGGCTTTAAGAAATAATCTTTATTTATAATTCTATCTTTTGCTTTTGAAAAACAAATCTTTTTATTAAAAGATCTAAAATAGTAATTCCAACTATCAAAACTTTCTTTATTATTTGTTTATCTTTTCAAATCCCTTTAGGATTTTATTTGATCCAAATAGGGTTTGAAAGTTTCCAATTGGATTTAAAAAAAAAATTCTTCTCACCCTGAATTTCAACAATAATTTATTTTGTTTATTTATTTTTCACATTACAAGATTTGGAAAATCTTGGGATGTGACATGACCGCTATCCAGTGTTCCGAACCTGGATCCGATTGGTACCTACTAGTCAAACTAATAGCATGTGCCACATCTGGTCTTGTACATAGCATGACGTACATTATAGAGCCTATGGCTGAAGCATAGGGGACCTTGTCCATTATCTCTCTTTCTTCCGCCGAAGCCGGACTTTGAGTCTTACTCAATGTCTTACCTTGCAACATAGGTAAGAACCCCCTTCTTACTTCCGTCCATTTTAAACTTCTTTAAAATCTTATCAAGGTATGTACTTTGCGATAGCCCTATTAGGCGTCTAGATCTATCTCTATAGATCTTTATGCCTAATATGTATAACACTTCACCTACGTCCTTCATTGAAAATTTGCTGTTTAGATAACTTTTAACACTGTTTAAAATATCTATATCATTTACGATCAATAATATGTCATCCACATATAATATCAGAAATGCCACATTTTTCCCACTCACTTTCTTGTAAATACAAGTTGCTCCATAAGTTTGGACAAATCCAAACTCTTTGATCACCTCATCAAAGCGGAGATTCCAACTTCGTGATGCTTGCTTCAATCCATAGATGGATCGCTGAAGCTTTCACACCTTGTTAGCATCCTTAGGATCGACAAAACCCTTTGGTTGTATCACATACAACTCTTCTTCAATATTACCATTGAGAAACGCGGTTTTGACATCCATCTGCCATATCTCATATCAAAATATGCAGCAATTGCTAACATAATCCTAACTGACTTTAGCATCGCTACGGGAGAGAATGTCTCATCGTAGTCAACTCCTTGAATTTGTCGAAACCCCTTGCGACAAGTCGAGCTTTATAGGCGGTCACATTACCATCAGCATCAATTTTTCTTTTGAAAATCCATTTATTCTCCACGGCCTTTCGGTCGTGAGGTAATTCCACCAAGTTCCAAACTTGATTTTCATACATGGATTCCATCTCGGATTTCATGGCTTCTAACCATTTGTTGGAATCCGGTCTCATCATCGCTTCTTCGTACGTCGCAGGGTCATCATTTTCATCAACCATGAAATTCATGACAGGATTTCCGTACAGCTCGGGAGCTGCACGCGTCCTGCTAGACCTGCGAGGTTTGGTAGTACTATCTTTCGGAGTTTCATGATCATTATCATTAGTTCCTTCTTCAATAGGTGAAGCCAACTCCGGAACAACTTCCGGCGCTGCGCTACTCGCCATACTTTGAAGAGAAGGTTCAATAACCTCTTCGAGTTCTACCTTCCGACTACTCACACCTTTCGTGAGAAACTCTTTCTCTAGAAAGGATCCATTCTTGTCAACAAAAACCTTGCCCTCGGATCTGTGATAAAAGGAATACCCAATATTTCCTTAGGGTATCCTATGAAGACGCATTTTTCCGCTTTGGGTTCGAGTTTATCCGGTTGAAGTTTCTTCACATAAACATCGCATCCCCAAACTTTAAGAAAAGACAGCTTAGGTTTGTTTCCAAACCACAATTCATACGGTGTCTTTTCAACGGATTTAGATGGTGCCCTATTTAAAGTGAATGCAGCAGTTTCTAGTGCATAACCCCAAAATGACAATGGCAAGTCCGTCAGAGACATCATAGATCGAACCATATCTAATAAAGTATGATTACGACGTTCCGACACACCATTTCGCTGTGGTCTTCCGGAAGGTGTGAGTTGTGAAACAATTCCACACTCTTTCATGTGAGTGCTAAACTCGTAACTTAGATACTCACCTCCACGGTCGGACCGTAGAAATTTGATCTTTCTATTACGATGATTTTCCACTTCATTCTGAAATTCTTTGAACTTTTCAAAGGTTTCAGACTTGTGTTTCATCAAGTAGATATAACCGTATCTACTCAAATCATCCGTGAAAGTAACAAAATAACGATATCCACCTCACGCCGACACACTCATTGGACCACATACATCAGAATGTATGATTTCCAATAAATCTGTCGCCCGTTCCATTGAACCGGAAAACGGCGTTCTAGTCATCTTGCCCATAAGGCATGGCTCACATGTATCAAATGATTCAAAATCAAGTGATTCCAAAAGTCCATCCGAATGGAGCTTCTTCATGCGTTTAACGCCAATATGACCTAGACGGCAGTGCCACATATATGCGGATATATCATCATTAAGTTTAATCCTTTTAGCATCAACATTATGAATATGTGTAACATTATCATCGAGATCTAATAGAAATAAACCATTCATCATCGGTGCATGACCATAAAATATTTCATTCATATAAATAGAACAACCATTGTTCTCGGATTTAAATGAATAACCACTTCGCATCAAACACGATCCAGATACAATGTTCATGCTTAGTGCAGGTACCAGATAACAATTATTCAAGTTTATAACTAATCCCGACGACAAATGGAGAGGCAGCGTTCCGACGGCGATCACATCAACGCTTTATCCATTGCCGACACGCATCTTGACCTCACCCCTTGCTAGCGGTCGCTTGTTCCACAGCCCCTAATTCCAGTTACAAATATTAGCAACTGAACCGGTATCAAATACCCAGGTGCTACTGCAAGCACTAGTCAAGTACACATCAATAACATATATATCATATATACCTTTGTTTGCCTTGCCAGCCTTCTTGTCTGCCAAATACTTGGGGCAGTTGCGCTTCCAGTGGCCAGTCCCCTTACAATAGTAGCACTCGGTATCAGACTTAGGTTCAACTCTGGGTTTCTTTTCAGGCACGGAAACAGTCTTGCCGCCCTTACTTCCCTTCCGTTTTCCCTTCTTGTCTTTCTTGAAACCAGTGTTCCTATTGATCATCAACACTTGATGTTCCTTTTTGATCTCCACTTCTGCAGTTTTAAGCATTGACAGAAGCTCGGGGAGAGACTTCTTCATGCCTTGCATATTATAGTTCATCACAAAGCTCTTATAGCTAGGTGGCAGAGACTACAGAACACGATGGATGCCTAAGTTAATGGGAATCGTTATTCCCAAGGACACAAGCTTATCGGCGTAACCCGACATCTTGAGTATATGCTCACTAACGGAGCTGTGATCTTCCATCATGCAGCTAAAGAACTTTTCTGAAGCGTTGTAGCTCTCTACAGCAGCATGTGTGTCAAAAATCATTTTCAACTCACCCATTGTATCAAATGCATTTCCGTTTTCGAAACGCTTTCGAAGTTCCGGCTCTAGCCCATACAATATGCCGCAATGAACTAAGTTGTGGTTCCACTGACGAGTCTGATAGACATTCTTCTCCTCGTCAGGGGCATCCTCTAAAGGTGGGGGGCCTAACGGCGCTTCTAGCACGTATTGCTTTTGTGCAGCAGAGAGGAGAATCCTCAAATTCATGGCCCATTCGGTAAAGTTGCTACCGTTCGTTGCTAGTTTCTCTTTCTCCATGAACACATTGAAATTAAAAGCAGGTGGTGCCATCTACAACAGAATTTGTAAAGTTTAGACTAAGTGTATGATAGATTGAGTTCAACTAATCCATATTACGAATGAACTCCCACTCAAAAACGACATCCCTCGTGCCTTTTTGGTGATTACATGAACCAAATCCACTATACCAAGTCCGATCATCACGTGAGTCGGTATAGCTTCAAAGGCGAGCATCAAATGGGCATCATATCAACTATATGACTCATGCTTAACCTTTCGGTCTGTGTTCCGAGGCCATGTCTGTACATGCTAGGCTTGCCAAGTTAGAACCTTAGTATTCGCGTGTGTAACTGTTTTACACCCGAAGTATGGTCATGGATCCAAGAACACCCGATCATCACGTGATGTCTTGGAGCGACGAAAACATAATCGGTGCATACTAAAGGAACAACACATTCTTATCTTGATATTTAAATGAGGGATCATCTTATTATGCTAACAAAGCGCTAAACAAGCAATATAAGATGCTATCAAACATCACATGTTTATTAGTGGAATCTTATGGTTCCCGCAGATGATCTCTATCATGTGCATCGTGGTATGATCACTATCATACCTATATGTGTAAATCCAAGGTCTATGGAGTTTACACGTTATGTGTGTTGTAAGAGTATCATCTCATACTTCTACTTACAACACTACCATATCATAACACTAGCCCAACAACAATCTAAACTAGACACCTCTAATTTATCCATTGCAAGTTTTACGTGGCTTAGGGCTTTCGAGATAGAACCGTTCTTACCTACGAACATGAACCACAACGAGGATAACCAAATTGTTTACAATTCGTTGCAAAGACTATAGTAGGAGAGGCAGACACCCGCTAGCCACTTATGCAAACTAGTTGCATGTCAAGCGTGGAACAGGTCTCATGTGCGAGGACATGTAAAGTTTGTCCGGGCCGCTTCATCCCACTATGCCACCAATATCCAAAATTACAACAAAGGAGCAACGACATGATCATCATCGCCCACATACTCATATGTGTACTACCCGTGTAAAGCATCTACGCATAGATCCGGCTCTGATACCACTGTAGGGTTCGCAGCATAGAAAACAAAAAATTTCCTACAATGTGAATTATGTACCAAGATCTATCTATTAGATACAAACAACGGGCGGATGTATATTCGTAGAGAACATACCCTTGAAGACCGACAAAGCTTAACGAGTTCAACTCGTGGTTGATGTAGACGATCTCTTGCCGATCTCAAGATCGAGAGGAAGTCCTAGCGCCGCAAATCAGCAGCGCATCCGTGCTCGCACACACGTTCGAGGCACCGAGCAACCTCCTCCTCCTCGCTCCAGCGATGCAGCGGAAGCACAACTCTTTCTTGCCAAATATCCACCGGAAACATGTATCTCGCTAGTCTGAGACCATGGGGGATAAATTCTAGAGGGGGAGAGAGATCCTTCATGAGGAGGTGTGAGTGAGAAGTGAGGAGAGGGGTGCCTTTTATAGGAGGAGGGGGAACCCCAAGGGGGTGGCCGGTGCATGGGGCTGCCCCCTTGCCCTCCCCTCTTCATGTGGGTGGACACTCCACTCACAAAAATCCATTCATATCCCTCCACTCAAAATCCCACTCAAACTTGCCATTAAATTTCCACCAAATTTAATGCAAACTCTCATTAAATAAAACTCTTTTATTTTATTCAGAATTTTGTCAATTACTTTAATGACAAACATTCACAAATAACCCCTTGCTAGAATTTTATTTCACATGCATAACCACTTTATGCAATTTCACCCGAAAACCTGTTTCGGTATCTAGTGAAATAAATTCTTGCGCTTGTTCATTCTTTTGGCATGAAACTTTTGCTCCAATTGGATGTCGGTGTCTCTTAAGTGTGTCACCCTACGGTTCGTGAATAATGCGGACATGATCGAGACCCCTCTCGGATCAATAATCAGAAGCGGGATCTGGAGACCCATACTGACTCCCACACATTCAACGATGACTTTCTTGTGATCGTCGAAACCTTTTATGCTAGTATCTTAATCCCTTTGTTTCACGATATATTACATGTCCGATATTCGATCATCGGTATCTCCATACCTAGTTTGATCTCGTTACTGACATGCACTCTTTTCTCGTTCCCGTGGTATAACATTCTGGTGATCAAATCACTTGCTTGCAAGCTAATCAATGTGATATCACCGAGAGGGCCCAGAGTATATCTATTTGTCATCGGGATGAACAAATTCCACTCTGGATCCATGAGCCTCAACATAACACTTTGTTAGTTCTGAATCCATCTTTATAATCACCCTGTTACGGTGTGACGTTTGATGTTATCAAGAAACTCTTCCGGTGTTAGTGATTGACATGATCTCATGGTCTAAGGATTTGGATCACTTCATAAGTTGTTATAGCAATATAAACTCAATGACTTTGATCGTAATGCTATACTTCGGATGAATGTTCATCACACCATTACACTAATGTTGTGATTCCGTTATTAACAACATCCAACGTCCATGATCAGGAAACCTTGATCATCTTGTTAATCAACGAGCTAGTTTATGAGAGAGGCATAACTAGGAACTTTCTGTTTGTTTATTAAACACACATGTATTAATGTTTCCGTATTAATACAATTATAGCATGCAAAATAAACATCTATCATATACTTGGAATACACATAATAAACACTTTATTATTGCCTCTCAAGGCATATTCCCTTCATTTGGTGGGCTTTGTATTGAAGTCGTCGTCTTGGGCCTCCAGTCGGCGCCACTCGTCTGGGTACAGCATGCGCCAGTCGCCGAATTGGGCGAGTCGACCCGCTTAGGGTCAGGTTTCAGTCGGCTCGATCCAGCTGGCGAATTCGCTTCGTGGGTATACCCCGATTGATATTCCCCCCATCAATAACACTATATCGGCAACGTTCGTGAATTTCCTAATATCAAGTAATTAATAACTCCTTTTATTTGTTTTCTTCGTCGGGCAGCGCTTGGCGAATCCGCTTCGTGGGTATACTCCAATTGGTATTCCCCCCATCAGTAGTCCCCGAGCGCGTTGTTGATTCGACGCGGGCTTGAGGCAGGGCACGGAGAGTCTTGACGATGGGTCGTGGCAAATCAGCGACGAGCTCCTGAACAGAGAAAAGAACCGTGAAGCGGGAGGTGGTCGGTGTGAGCCAGTCGGTGATGGCCAGTTGGCGAAAGACGCAGGGTGTTGGTGAAGCCGTCAGTTGCGGCGAGTCCCCGAACGTGGAGCATGCCGAGTCGCCGAGCATGGCGAGTGGCGAGGTCGAGCGACCGGCGAGTGCCGAGTCACTAGCATGCCGAGTAGCGAGGTTGGGCGACCGGCGCCGAGTCCCCGAGCGTGTTGAGTACGCGAGGGCGAGTCCGCGGTGGCGCAGGGCATGGAGAGTCTTGACGATGGGTCGTGGCAAATCGGCGACGAGCTCCTGAGCAGAGAAAAGAACCGTGAAGCGGGAGGCGGTCGGCGTGAGCCAGTCGGTGATGGCTAGTTGGCAAAAGACGCAGGATGTTGGTGAAGCCGTCAGTTGCGACGAGTCCCCGAACGTGGAGCGTGCCGAGTCGCCGAGCGTGGCGAGTGGCGAGGTCGAGCGACCGGCGAGTGCCGAGTCACTGAGCATGCCGAGTGGCGAGGTTGGGCGACCGGCGAGTGGCGCTGTCTGTAGCGCGCCGAGTCCCCGAGCGTGTTGAGTACGCGAGGGCGAGTCCGCGGTGGCGAGTTCCCGAGCGTGCTGAGTACGCGAGGGCGAGTCCACGGTGGAGAATCCCCGAGTGCCTTGAGTACGCGAGGGCGAGTGTTTGCAGCGGCGAGTCCCCGAGCGTGAAGAGCCACGGTCATGGAACCACGCGTACACACAGTATGCCTAGGAGTAGTCCCCGAGGCTCGAGTTGGCTTGTAGAGGCGACTTGAGGCTCTTTAGAGATGCATATTCTGAAAATAGTAGTGGTTTTTGCCGAGCATGGCAAGTGGCGAGGTCGAGCGACCGGCGAGCGCCGAGTCCCCGAGCGCTGCGAGTGGCGAGGTCGAGCGACCGGCGAGCGCCGAGCCCCCGAGCGCGGCGAGTGACGAGGTCGAGCGACCGGCGAGCGTCGAGGCCGAGCGACCGATGGGCGCCGAGTCCCCGAGCGCGGAGAGTGACGAAGTCGAGCGACCTGCGAGCACCGAGTCCCCGAGCGCGGCAAGCGCTGAGTCCCCGAGCGCGGCGAGCGGCGAGGTCGAGCGACCGGCGAGTATCGATCCCCGAGCGCGGCGAGCGGCGAGGCCGAGCGACTGACGGGCGCTGAGTCCCCGAGCGCGGCGAGCGGCGAGGTCGAGCGACCGGCGGGCGCCGAGTCCCCGAGCGCGGCGAGCGGCGTGGTCGAGCGACCGGCGGGCGCCGAGTCCCCGAGCACGGCGAGCGGTGAGGCCGAGCGACCGGCGGGCGCCGAGTCCCCGAGCGCGTCGATCGGCGAGGCCGAGTGACCGGCGAGTGTCGAGTCCCCAAGAGCGGCGAGCGGCGAGAAAGACACCGTTTTGCTGAGAAGGAGAAAAGATACAATTGCATTAAGGTGTACTTGCATAATATATTGAATAATTGTAAGACGTGTGAATTGTAGACGTTGAAATAAAATGCACGTTTGTTATGTGGATCGATGGGCAGTATGTAAGGTTTATGCGTGTCTTTTCATGAGTAGGCAGACCTCCAGCATCAAACGCTTGCCGGATAACAGGGACGCGATGCCAGACTGTTGAACCCGGAGACAAAGTCGGCCTTTTGGTACCCAGCCTAGCCTCACTACTTTGACGGACGCGAATAAACAGCAGACAAAACTGAAACCGATCCCAAGTATGATTTTGATCCCTGAAAGGGTCATATGCGACTGCATGGTCGGCTTTGAAGAATGAATGGAGATGCATATATATTTTGAACTCACAGTATGTACGAGTGTAAAGAAACTTAGATGTTAGCATGGCAATTCCGCGACGGCAGTCCGCGAGTGTGGCGAGTATGCGAGAGCGAGCTCGCGGTGGTGAGTCCCCGAGCGTGGCGATCCGCAATGATTGCGAGTCCGCGAGGGAAGAGTCACCGAGTGTGGAGAGGTAAGACCACGGAGGGCGAGGTCGCGATGGCGATCCCGCGGTAGACGGGTCCGTGCTGGGCGAGTCCGCGACGTACTGGTGTGGCGTTTAGCCGGAAGGAGTGGACCCGGTGGAGTCGTCACAGCGAAATCGACAGCAGTGAGCGGAGTCGACCAGATTTTTGTCCGTCCGGAATGACATAAATTTGCATAGTCGTCCTTGATGTCGCGGTTGCCGTCTACTGTATTAGCATAACAGAGGAGCACTTGTGCGATTAGCTGATGAATTTCATCGGTATACGGAGACATGTTTTGTCATGCTCAACATCGACTCCATGTGATTCGTACATGTTAGCAATGTCCATGCAATATATTAGATCCAAATAAAATAATTAAAGCAGTCAATGAGAAAGAGAATAAAAGGATCAAGTAGAAAATTCAGCTGTGATTGCAGTCGATCGTATATCCGTCTCTTATTTCTTTTCCCTGGAGTTGATCTACCGTATCTCGAAATTTGATCCACGGATTTGACATGCGCCTCCTCCTTTTCTTTTAGCTCATGGATTAAGAGCCACGAGTGATTCGCTCCTGCCCTCATGGATCAGTCCTCCAAATAATAGCAGACAAGTAGCATGCATGTCAGACTAAGTTTAAATAAATTAACCGATCGGTAGAGAACTAAACGGGGAAGATGAGATTGAATCAGCGTGCTAAAAAATTTTGCGTGCGCGTGTTCCACGTCGCCGGGAAGCAGCCAGATCAGATTGATTGGCATCCAACTCTGAGTCATCGGATAGCAATTCTTTGATGGCGCGTCAGATTCTGCTGGTGATGGTGAGAGATCACGTTCGGATTATCACCCTCCAAGCACCGCTTGCCCCATGGTGGGCGCCAACTGTCGTGGTATTGCACGGCAGATGCTACTGGGGTAGCTTACGTAGAGGGAGCAAGGCGACATAGAAGAATCCGGGAGCGAGATTGGCACACGATGTACCCAGGTTCACGTCCTCTCGATGGAGGATCGCTACGTCTTTCTATCAATCCAGTATATGATCATAGATTGTTTACGTGAGAGCCGCCGTAGGGGGGAGAGACTAGGTCTAATGAGATGTGGGAGAGCATACCCCGTGAATGCCCCTGGTGGCTTTATATATGCAGTCAGTTAGGGTTTACAAGTATTTGGTGGCCTTTATATTAAAGCCGTCGTCTTGGGCCTCCAGTCGACGTCACTCGTCTGGGTCCAGCATGCGTCAGTCGCCGAATTGGGCGAGTCGACCCGCTTAGGGCTAGGTTTCAGTCGGCTCGATCCAGCTGGTGAATCCGCTTCGTGGGTATACCCCGATTGGTATTCCCCCATCAATAACACTATATCGGCAACGTTCGTGAATTTTCTAATATCAAGTAATTAATAACTCATTTTATTTGTTTTCTTCGTCGGGCAGCGCTTGGAAACGGTTCACCAAGAAGGCTAGGGGTGTTTGGAAAGAGGAGATTACATTTCAACCACTAGATGTAAGTACCACTAGCTAGATCCGCGCATCTCTTTGATTCTAGTTCTGATACCATTATCATGCTTGATTATTATTTTGATTGAACTATGTTCTCGTAAAGTGCCTGACGCAAGGACTAGGGAATAATTTATGTGGATACTATGTTTACAAGTTCATCCGTCAGACGTTCTGTGAGAAGGGAAGAAATTTAGAGCAACTTCACGCACATAAACAATTTTCATAGTTTTTGTTACCATCAAATTATGTTTAGTTTTATTTATATAGGTTGACTCCTTCTTTAAATCAGATCGAACGGCTGCGGGATGGTCTTCTGCCAAAGGATCGCATACGAGCAATTCAGGAGGAATTGGCAGGATTCTTGGATGCAGAGGTCATAAACCCAAAAGGAGAATACCATGTGGAGTTGGGTGTATAGGCAATAGGGACCATACAAAGAGCTTATTTTGTATGTATATATGTGCATAAAACCCGTGTATCGAATGTAATATGTTCAAACACTTGGATATCTATAGTCATGATGATGTTGTCCAAAATAAATTCTCTGCCGCGATAGAGAAATGTGCCAAATTGCTGCCGTGGCAGAGACAGATCTGTCCCGGTTTGTAACACGAACTGGTACGGATGCTCCTCCCCCCTTGCGCTAAGCAGCGGCCACGTGGAGCCCTTTTTGTCCCGGTTCATGGACGAATCGGGACTAAAGGGTGGGGGCTTTAGCCCGATTGCCCCGTCCTGGTTCGGCAACCGTGACTAAAGCCCCTTACGAACCGGGACGCATTGCCCTGTTTCCACTAGTGAGTTGGCGTCCCGGATCCCGTCGTCGTTGTTCGGCGGTTGCGGTGGACGGGAGTTGCCCTGGCCGGGCGTCGCCGCAGTGCCATGGCTGCGATGAGGGCCCTGCCTTGTCTTTGTTGTCATCGTCGAGAACGATAAGCGGTATGCCTTGGTAGGCGCGTTGCTGGCAAGCGCCGCGTGTGGCCTGATGCTCGGCCTGCCCCTAGAGACGGCGTATGTGTTTGGACTCCTCCCGCTCCCATGGCGGCATCCGGTGCATGCATTGATGACACATCATTGTGAGATGCCTCCATGCCCATCTTCAAGACGAACTCGTCCTCATCAGTGGGGACGACCCAGTCCGCTGACTCGGGCTTCGACATGCGTAGCCTTGGCCTTGCCAGCCAAAGGTGGCCGGTTGGCGTCAAGGGCACGCGTCCTTCGTTGATGACGAGGACACGTGAATGCATCCTCAGTGGCGAACACACAAGCAACTGCACCTCCCGCTTCACCGGATGGAGTGGAGGCGTGGCACGCGGTGATTGTGCCGGTGTCGAGCCGAATGAGCGTGACATCGATGCCGAGGACGACGAGGTGAGGCCGCCCATCCTCGGTAGCCAGTTGTCCACCGAACAGCGCCGAGCGGATGATGTGTTCCAGGACGGCCGCCAGCGTTCGGCCTGGTGCGCTCCACCACACACACACCGTCCCACAGTGTTGTGCCGCTTTTGCGGCGGGTCGGCCCCATCGTGGACAGCCAGTTCCTGGTTTTGGCGCTCGACAAAGAAGTTCTCTCGGTACACTAGGTTTTCGGGGTCCTCGGCGAGCTACGGATCCTCCATGGCGGCGATGGCCGCCTGGATCTCCTCGACAAGGTCGAAATCCTGCGGCACCGGCGACACGAGCACTCTGCCGGCGCTGAGCTTCCAGGGTAGCCGGCGTCGTAGAGCATCCATGCCTCCCATGGCTGCAGAGAACACCGGCTGAAGCCGTTCGCCGCTTCCGAGTCGCCGAGGTACCGCTCCGACATTGCTTCCACCGAGATCTTCTTCTCGTCATTGAAGGTGGAGCTTGTGGGTGGGGAATGGGAGGTGAGAGTGTGTGCTCTAGGAGACGGCGAGTGTGTTGGCATTTATAGTCGAAAGAGGAAAGGGCGGCGAAGGTGGGAGGGGTGTAGTTGCATGGGTTAGAAAAGTGGAAACGGCAGGAAGGTGGGCCGATCGTGGCTCGCCATTACGGCGATGCATGGACAACTAGACGAGCGGTATTTTTATAACGGTCCGTGGCGGGAGCCGAGGCGATGGGAAGAGGATGACTCGGTTTGACATGCTAATAGGACATGGCTATTGGGGCGGGTTTTCCCCCTAATTTCGCTTCATTCGGCGTCCCAGGCAGTTCCCAGTGGCCCGGGTTTGGCTTGGGAACGCCGGATGTAATATGGGCCAAATCCGGTGAAAAGTGGGCGCCTAGGAACGCGGATGGGCAAATTTTGGCCGTCTGGATGAAAATATCGGCCTGACAAGGCCCTCCTAGAAATGCTAGTGGATATGCTCTTAGAGCGTATCTGATATGTACTCTACTTTGCGTGGGACTAGTTCCACAAACATAATGTCAAAAAAAGACTAGGTCCACACAAGCATAAACTGCACGGCTAGCTCCACACGCAAAGACACGTTAGAGCATCTCCACCTGTGCCCCCCTCCCCAAAGGATAGCCGACAAGCGTGAATGCAGTAACTTTGGGGGATGACGCCCAAGCTGTCAGCGGTTTGGGGAGGTCTCCCTACACCATCGACCCCAACGATCAAATCCACCACAACATCTTTTTGCAATTCAAACTTTTTTGTACATAATTCCTAAAACCAAATTGGAATCCACGTGTTCTCAATAACCCAGCTAGAAGAAAATATATCCATAGATTCATTGACAAGCACAACTGCAACATTGCGGTGTTCCAGGAGACAAAAATTGCTAATGTTACTGTTTCAATTATTGCTGAAGCAGTTGGTGTGCGTTTTGTTAATAACTTCATTTACAAGGCTGCGGATGGAACCAGAGGGGAAATTCTCATTTCCTGCTCAGATGACTTCACCATTGAGATTGTCCCCAAGGCATCTTGCGATTACTTCATCACTGATACCATCACAAACAAGACCAACAATTCATCTGGTCTATGACTGCGGTTTATGGACCTTAGAGCGGCCAAGACAAATCAACTTCCTGCAGGAATTTCAGAGAATTGAACCCCTCACCTTACCTGAATGGTCCATTCTAGGAAACTTCAACCTGATTAAGTGTGCTAAGGAAAAAAGCAATGTCAACATCAATATACGCATGATGGGTAGATTCTGTAGAACTGATGATCTTGAGCTTAGGGAGATTCATCTTAGTGGAAAGCATTTCACACCTAGTCAAACGAGAGGGAAAACACAGTGAACACCAAGATTGACCGTGTCCTGATGACCAAGGAATGTGAGCTTAGCCACCTGCATTACCATCTTATCTCGACACCTACTTCCATTTTTGTCCATTGTCCCATGATTCTCAAGCAAATGCAAGTCAAGCACTACAAGGGATTTCGATTTGAAGCTTGTTGGCTATACAACACTAATTTCCTTGAGACTGTGAACGAAGCTTAGTCCAAGCCAGTCCTCTCTACTTATGTCATTAGAAGTTTCCACACCAAACCATCCAGAACAGCTGCTACTCTAAAGAAATGGTATTCAAGTTTGAAAAAAGAGGCTAGATTACATGAATACAATACACATGAAGTTATCTTTCAGTTGGATCTGGCTAAGAGAGGAAAAAACCTCACCCCTGATGAGAGATTGCTTAGACAATTCTTAAATACCGGACTACTAGGCATTGCTGCCATAGAGCGCACCAGATGGAAACAAGGAGCAAGAATTTCCTGGATGAAGGCTAGAGATGAAAATAGAAGATTTTTCATCTCGGAGGCAACGGAAGGCACATGAAAAATCACATCCCCTCTCTTCTCACCTCCTCTAGCAATGAAGTCTTTGATCATGATGCCAAAGCCAATGTGCTGCACCAGCATTTTTTAGATCTTCTTGGCTCTATTGTGCAAAGACCTCATGGTCTCAATTGCTAAGCGCTGCAAATGAATCCATCTAACCTTGATCATTTAGACCTTCCTTTCTCTATGGATGAGCTTAGATATGCAATCTTCTCCCTAAATTCTGAGAAGGCAGCTGGACCTCAGGGATTCACTAGATCATTCTTCAAAAAGTGATTTCATGAGGATCTCCTGGCCGTTGTCAATAGAATCTTCACAAGGCAAAGAAAAAATTGGAATCTACTTAACACCACAAACATCACACTGATTCCCAAGAAGTCTGATGCAAACTCAACATTACACTATATGCCCATTATCATGAATTCCTGATGCATAGCTTTGCCAAAATATTTTGAAAGTTAATGGCCATTAGACTTGGTCCTATGCTTAACAATCTGATCAGCAAGTCTCAAAGTGCATTTATCAAAAGGAGAGCCATTCATGATTTTTTTTCTTTGTTAAAGGAATCCCACAGCAAGATGAATCTAGTGTTGTTCCTTCAGCTTTACTTCACTAAAGCTTTTGACATTGTCCACTAGGAATTCCTCCTTGAGGCTCTTCGTGCTTATGGTTTTAGTCATAATTGGAGGAATATCATCATGCATGTGTTGTCCTCACCCTCCTTTCGAGTTTTGTCAAATGGACAGCCTGGGGCCCCTTTCTCACATCATCGTGGGCTCAGACAAGGCGATCCCCTGGCCCCAATGCTCTTCATTCTAGCTCTTGAGCCTCTAAACCTCATCTTGTAATAGGCCACTGCTGATAGGCTCCACTCAGCCATCTCTCCCCATGCTAATCATATGCATGCAAGTTTTTATGCTGATGATGCGACGATATTTATAAACTCAATTTAAGAGTAGGTGTCAACAATCTTCCACCTTTTATATATATATTTGCAATGTGCATGGGATAAAGATCAACCTTAGCAAATACACAGCCTATCCAATCTCCTGCGAGGACCTGGATATTCAAGAGCTTCTTGGCAGCTCTAGCTGTAGCATTGGCAGCTTGCCTTGCACATACCTAGGACTGCCCCTTAGTGTCATAAATCCAACCAAGGCTGATTGCCAAGGCTTAATCGATAAGATTGCTAGTAAGCCGAAGCCTTGGAAGGAAAAAAATGTTGTCTAGAAAGGGCAGACTTGTTGTAGCGGCTAGAGGAGACGGAGCCCTTGAGATGTTTTCTCTCGTCGTTGATTATCAACATACAAAAGGCTTGTCTGCTGTCCATCATACTATTCAACAAAACAATAACGAATCTTCCATGGAATGGCGGCTGGAGAAAATTATATCATTACCTGGCCTGTATTACTGTTTCGCCTCCAGTGCAGCTGAGGGATTCTTATTCCTTGGAGCCACTACATTTACAGAAGATGAGCTGAAAATGGATTATCCTTTTCTGAGTACTGATTTGGAGGAACATTATTTTTCACTAGAGGTCCAGACTTCTGAAACGACTGGCGTTTTTAGGAAGAGGGCGGGGACACTCTTTGAAGGTGGAAATGTTCACTGGTACTTCGGCTTCCCTCCATCATTGTCACAACCAAGTATATGACGTGGTAAGTTTATTTTGTTTATGATCATTCTGCTTTGCAGTCCTAATTGTTCATGTAGAAAGTTACCACTTTTATGCTATTATGATAGCTTGTCAAATGAACTTCATATGAATAGACATATTTGTAGATTATATATTACCTTTAGAGAACAAGAAAAATACTAGACAAACATAAGCCCACAATAAACTTATATAAACTGCATACGAGCCTAGTTCTGGATGCCTCACTTTGGAAAGACAGACTGTTATTTGCGAGCCCAGTTCCAAATGCCTCAGTTTGAAAATCTCTGAAGAAAATATCATAGGGAAGGGCCATGATATTTTGCAACCTAATTGACAACACCAATCTTAAACCAACCAAAAAGAAAAAATCCCTTCCCTATATCTTCTGCTCTCTTGTGAGTGTATGTCTAGGAAGTGAAAAGATCAGTGATTCAGGTGGCAACTCAGATGGAGCCACAGAACTTGGTGTTTAGGGCACTTGCCAGTGACAAGCACTCCATTTTTTATTCGCATCTCTGTCCAACAACTAGGAATCATTGGTTTTGCAAAACCCACCAACTCTGACTTAAAACCTGCCTGATTTCGCTTAGCTTTTCTGGGTAGACTGCAGCTGTGATCCTCTGAGATAAGACAAAAAAGTTTTGTCCTTTGGTTTGAATTTGTCCTGTCCAGCCGCTGATGCATGCTAGGTCTGGTTATGCTGGTTTGAATGCCACCAATCGAGCCTGTTTAATCCAAATCTCAGGTTTGAATGCTTGATTAGAGTGTCTTGGAGCTTGCTGGATTGGACTTTACGTAATAATGTGTTTATTGGAACCAATCTCAAGCTTCAGACTAACAGAATTAATTCTTGTGACTTGTTGTTTAGTTTCCTCGAGCAGATTTTCTGTTTACTCTCAAGGTTAGAATCTAATTCTTGTCAACTTTTTTGTAGAAACATGGCTTGGTTGCTTAATAGTTGATACAAAACTGATCAGCTTCTTGATAGCCCAAAGGCATTTACATAATTTCCGTGGTATTAGTTAACTAGGACTTACATCTGTTAAATATTTTGGAAAAATGTATATGGGAGGGTAAATATAGTATGTCTTACAAATATTTTTAGAAGGGATCTCTATTTAGAAGGATCCTCGAGGGTAAATCTTTTTGGCTCGTAGTACATCTTTTAGGGCATAGTACTTTTCACATCGTTTAGTGGAACTGATGATGTTCAAAATAAGAATGTTGCATAATATGTGCATCTTTTTGTTAATGACTGAGGGCATTCAAAGATTTTATTTGCTACTGGCATCTTATGGTTTTGCTATATTTGTGTGTATATTGCTTCCTAACCGGAATAAGATGGTCGTGGGACTCTTTTGAAGCATGAATGAGCAACTTATGCGCCTTAAGGGTTAAATTGTACTGTACTTCCAATCTTGCATATAAGCTTACTCTCAAACAGTGCACACAAAAATTCTGATTGCATCAATGTGAGTTTCTTATTGATTTTGACTAAACTAGCATGGTGGCCCTTGCAAATGTGAGGGTGTCGTCTTAATATGATGAAGTGAGTGAGAAAATTGCAATTCTATGGTTTGCATTATGCAATAGAAAATAATATGGTCTATCAGCTACCATGAATATAATGCTAAACAAAATGGCACATATGTGAACAAAATATTTAATTTTCTTTAAATTTTGGGTGACCTGTGATTATGGCACTTCGGAGAACATCAATGACAATATGTGGCATTCCTACATGATGGCAAATATGTACATAGAATTAAAGTTTAGATCATAAGCTAGCCAATGGTTTTTAAGAAGAGTTAGATTATAATAGTCTGAATGTTAACCCTGCATGTTGATCTACTTTGTTCTACCGTAGCTTTTGGTTTAAATTTATTCCCATGTACCTATTTGATATGATGTTAAAATGATATATATGGTCATTAATATGTTGTTTGTAGAAATAGCATAATTGTCTGGCTGGCAAAAAAATGAGAGAAGATTAAACATGTTCCCCGCACATGTCATATTTCCTTTAGAATTACAATATATCGTGGCTATAAAACCCTATTATTTCCTATTGCATAATGCAGATATCTATGAAAATGAAATATGTTTTCTAATGATTTTGATCACATTAAATACGAGGTCCTCAGATTTGCGAGGGCCACATACAAGTTGTGCTTGAGATGCGCAAATATTTAGATTATGGTTAATTAACATGCTAAAATTGGCTATTTTATCTAAAATAATAAAATAAAAAATTATCTATGCTTAATGTAAGCACAATATATAATAAGGTGTTTGTGATTTCGTTTTCAGACATTGGAACTTGATAGGATTTAATTTTTCTTACGCTAGTGTTGGACAATTTTAGACTCTTCCGCATATGTACGCGGGCAACAACTTAAACACTCACTATTATTGTTTTTTCAAAACTTTATACAAAATATTAGCAAAATATTCTAGAAGTCACATTATTAGTTATATATAGAATTTAATGAGGCCCAAATCATCCATTTTTGCTAAAGATATTCTAATAGAAACAACAAATTAAGTACCTCAAACACAATGACCCCACAAAATGACTTGATTTAATCTGTACAAAAGATAGAGCATGGTAGGAGCTCTAATGCATAGGCATACTGTCGACTTAGAGCATGCGAGTGTAGTTTCATTCGTACAAAGCACGTGCATTTAGGTAGTAATTACTATATATAACAATAACCATTGAAACTATATGTATTTCAGACACCTTGTATTTGTGACCGAACTATCCGTGTTTGTTTCCATATCCACCAATTTTCCGTGCCTTTGAGACCCAGGAGGCGTCATGTTAGCTAAGTCATATTTTGTTAGTGTGTGTGTATATATATAGGAAGCTTGTATGAAACACCATGGTGCCTAGACACCGTACCTCCACACCATTTGATTGCATTAAGATATGTGTTGTCCAACCGGTTTTAAAGCTAGTTCCCTCTATTGGAACAAGTGCATTTCAGTTATTATAAGATTGCTGATATACCAGAATTTGTGCCGATGCCACAAAGGCCTTAGGTTTGATTCGACTTCTTTTCCAATTGTCTTTATCTAAAGGCAGAATTCGCTTGTTTATAGGTCTTCGGCGCATTGGGTCAGGGCAGAGAGACAGGTGCGGAATGGGGACTTAGCTATAACGTTCATCATCGAGGACGATAGGGAGGGATAATGACTAGCAACCCGCAGAAATAATGCTCAAATGATTTGTGGCTCCTGATTTGTAGACAATGAGCAAAAATGCGGGCAAAATTCATTCAATATTGAGAAAATGTTGCGTAACTGCCCTTGCCTCAAGGTCTTGAGCTGCCAAGAAGAATGAGTCGTTTGGCACCTCGATGTCGACTCATCACATCCTGGGGTGGGCATACCTGTTAACAGTTTTATTAGGAAACAATTAATAGCTTGCTAATTAATGGATATATGGTAACTGCCACCCGATTTGACCATGCAAATTTTCTTTTCAAAACCAAGCATGCATGGTGTACACGCTACAAATTTAATGCTCCATGATTGTTGCTTCGTAGAATAGTTACAACTAAGGTATGAGGTGTACCGTGAGCTGACTTGCCATTTTCTAAAATAATGCATACATTTTTAGGTATGTGATATTTCTTATGAGTATCATACCTGTAATTTTCTTTGTTACATGATATACCTTGAAAATTCTTTGGTATGGATATACCTAGAAATTTCATTTCACACGGTCAAAAATTTGTTGGGTATACATACAATAGATATCGTTGGTCTGCAAAATCATGAAAATATAGTTTAACATACCCATGAATATCTATATACGAGATTTTTTTAAGATATGTGCATACATTTACTAGGGTTTTGATATTTCTTGGGAGTATTATACCTTTAATTTATTTGTTAATCACATACCTTGAAATCTTTGGTACGAACATACCTAGAAATTTAACTTCACCGTTTGAAAAATTCTAGACATGTGATAGTTCTTCGGAGCATCATACCTTCATTTTTTTATGACATACCTTGGGTATGTGAGTACCTACAGTTGGGTGGATATGCAATACCAAAATCGAACGACAATATGACATGTCTATCGTCAATGGGTATTAGATACCTCAGGTATGGGTATGCATAGTGCAGGTATCACATACTCACAAATACGATATAGTATGTTAAATCCTATGGATTATACTCATAGGTAGATTTTTTGATCGTAGGTATGGAATATTAATTAGAGGTATATAGTAGCAAATATCATGCAAATTTGTGGGTATGTTGAAGAAACTTCTAGGTATGTGATATTTCTTGGGTGTATTTACACCTTTAATTTATTCGTTATATGACATACCTTGAAAATTCTTGGGAATGTACATGCCTAAAAATTAATTGCATACACACAAATTTAATTTCTTAGGCATGTGAGAGTTCTTCCAGGCATCATACCTATAATTTATTTTTTTATGACATACCTTGGGTGTGTGCATACCTACAATTATGTGGGTATGCAATACCAAAATCGAATAGAAAAATGACACGTCTATCATCAATGGGTATTAGATATCTCTGGTATGCATCGTGCAAGTATCACATACTCACGAATACGATATGGTAATTAAATCCTGTTGGACACCACGTTAGTATAAAGTGGTGTCCTAGGAAAGGCTAGAATATTCTAGTGAGTGTTAGTATAGTAGTGTTGTCCTAGGAGAGCCTGGAATGTTCCAGTGAATGTTGGAGTCTAAGTTAGTGTCCTAGTAGAGTCTAGAGTATTCCATTGTACTAGATAAGATGTAGCCTAAATTTAGCTATGTATAAAAGGGTGTGGTGGTCCAAGGGACTAGCCCATCCCAGAAATTTTCCCCTAAAGACTACATGGTATCAGAGCCTTGGTGCTCCTGAGAAGTGGCAATGGTGATGAAGCAGGGCTGCTCTGCTGTGGCATAAGCTGAGGAAGGGAGCGCTTATTATGTATCGTATACATCTCTATCAACAAACTACATGGCCTTCATTGCATCATTGCAATCCGTTGTGATCCCAAGAGACTGGAAAGTAGCAAAGCAAGACCCGAAGTGGCGAGAGGCCATGATAGAGGAGTTAAATGCTCTCGAAAGGAATAAAACTTGGGAACTTGTACATCTTCCAGCAGGAAAGAGAGTTGTTGGTTCTAAATGGATTTACACTGTGAAACAAAATCCACAAGGGAAAATTGAAAGGTACAAGGCAAGACTAGTTGCCAAAGGATATAGTCAAGCATATGGGATTGACTACGATGAGACATTTGCACCGGTGGCAAAAATGAACACGGTGAGGATCCTTATCTCTTGTGCAACTAATTTCGGGTGGCCTTTGCATCAGTTGGATGTCAAGAATGCATTCTTGCATGGAGATTTACATGAGGAGGTATACATGGAGATCCCACCTGGTTTCTCCACTCCTAGAACATCAGGAAAGGTATGCTGGTTGAGAAAATCTCTATACGGCCTCAAGCAATCTCCACGGGCATGGTTTGATAGATTTAGACGAGTTGTATGTGGTATGGGATATAAGCAGTGTAATGGGGATCATACGGTGTTCTATCGGCACTCAAATAGCCAGATTACAATCCTTGCTGTATATGTTGATGATATCATAATCACAGGAGATGATGTGGTGGAGATATCACGACTGAAAGACAACCTACGCAAGGAATTTGAGGTAAAGGATCTTGGTCAACTCAAGTACTTTCTTGGCATAGAAATTGCTAGATCCCCCGAAGGGATTGTGCTCTCCCAGCGGAAGTATGTATTGGACTTGCTTAGTGACACGGGCATGCTTGGGTGTCGGGTTGCATCAACACCTATCGACCAAAACCACAAATTATGTGCCGAATCTGGTGATCCAGTGGATAAGGAGAAGTACCAGAAGCTTGTTGGAAGGCTCATCTATCTATGTCACACAAGACCTGATATTTCATATGCAGTGAGTGTAGTGAGCAGATACATGCATGATCCTAGGAGCGGACACTTGGATGCGGTCAATCAAATCCTGCGGTACTTGAAGGGTAGTCCAGGAAAGGGACTATGGTTCAAAAGGAATGGTCATCTAAATGTGGATGGGTATTGTGATGCTGACTGGGCAAGTTGCTTGGATGATAGGAGATCAACTTCTGGTTATTGTGTGTTTGTCGGGGGAAATTTGGTATCATGGCGAAGTAAGAAGCAGCCGGTGGTTTCAAAGTCAACAGCTGAAGCTGAATATAGAGCTATGTCACAAGGTTTGAGTGAGATGTTATGGGTGAGGAATCTTCTTTCAGAGTTGAAAGTGTTAAGGAAAGGCCCTTTAAATTTGTGGTGTGACAACCAATCGGCGATCAACATCGCAAACAACCCTGTTCAACATGATAGAACCAAGCATGTGGAGATTGATCGCTTCTTCATAAAGGAGAAGTTGGATGACGGTATAATTAAGATAAATCATGTAACCTCTAGCGAGCAAATCGCTGACTGTTTAACTAAAGGATTGGGAATTAAAGAGTGTAGTTCAGCTTGTAACAAGATGGGAATGATAGATATCTATCACCCATCTTGAGGGGGAGTGTTGGACACCATGTTAGTATAAAAGTGGTGTCCTAGGAAAGGCTAGAATATTCTAGTGAGTGTTAGTATAGTAGTGTTGTCCTAGGAGAGCCTGGAATGTTCCAGTGAATGTTGGAGTCTAAGTTAGTGTCCTAGTAGATTCTAGAGTATTCCATTGTACTAGATAAGATGTAGCATAAGTTTAGCTATATATAAAAGGGTGTGGTGGTCCAAGGGACTAGCCCATCCCAGAACTTTTCCCCTAAAGACTACAAATCCTATGACTATATTCACAAGTTGAAATTGTGATCCTAGGTATGCAGTATTAATTAGAGGTATATGCTAGCAAACTTCATACAAAATTGTGGGTATGTCTATCAAACTTATGATCCTAGGTATGCTGTATTAATTAGAAGGTATATACTAGCAAACTACATACCTACAATTATGTGTGTATGCAATACCAAAATCAAACGACAAAATGACATGTATATTGCCAATAGTTATGAGATACCTTGGGTATGCATCGTGCATGTATCACATACTCACAAATACGGTATGGTAAATTGAATCCTATGGATTATACTCACAAGTTGAATTTGTGATCCTTTCACAATCCCTGAAATAGAAATGGGTGTACACGGCTGATTTGTTAAATTTATACGTTCAAAAGAAATCAAAGCAGGCATTGATGGCACGCAAATCAAGGCTGATCTATTAAAATTTAATCATGGTCAATTTATTTGGAAAGAGATTGGCAGCTTAATTGTCATGCATGCATGCAAATCACGGTTGATTTATTTGGACAGATATTGGCAGTTTAATTATCATGCATGCATGCAAATCATAGAAGGGTTCCACCGGTTGAGCATCTGGGTGTCCGGACACCATGGTGCCCCTCTTATTTTACCTATATATATAATCTCGTTTTGCTCTTGGGGTCCCTTATTCGGTCCATGCATCTAGAACCTTTGAGGAGAAATGGAGGATGGAGAAGTTGGTCATGAGAAACATGCAGGCTAGATATAGTACTCGAGACTTGATGTTGTTCATCAAGCATAGCCATTCGGTACTTTACTATATATGTCTATGATTCATATTCAAGCAAGACATCCTGCAAGGAACGATAAAATTGCCGGCGTACATTTCTATATATGTTGGTATTAAGCGTGTTTAAGCAAGACATTTTTAAGCAAGGTGGATTTGGCGAACTTCTATATCTAAGAGTTATTTTGTTTTGTTGAGAATGACCCTGACCTATTGTGGTGGTTCACCACATCATGTCGTGCTCATGTGTTGTCTAGCTTCTATGCAATTGATGATTCATTGCCTTTGGTTCCTTTTTCCCCTCGAGCTAGTTTTCTGTGTTTAATTATGTGTTTTGTTGGAGACCTAGTTAAGGTCAGGAAAGGGAATGCCATTTTGTCTTATAAGAGATGATATATCTTGAAAATGGTTATAGTCTCTGTTGTCACAACTATTTCCTTTCTTCTAGTGCCATTAGGCAAGCTTTCTAATGGGTGTTACCGTGTTATATTTATTGACTAAGAGTACTGCACCTCTTTTCCAATCGACCCAAAAAGATAATGATCTACCCAAAAAATTTAAGCAGGGGTAAACAATCGAGTTGGATCTAAAGGGAAACAAATAAAAGAGGTATGCCTCTAAGAGGGGTACCCTAACTGTAATCAGATGGCTCTGCGACTCTTTCATAGCATAAATGAGCAGCTTATGTACCTTAACTCTTAAATATTATGTACTTTCAGTTTTGCATATGCTATACAGCCTTACTGTGAAACTATGGAAGCAAGTATCTTTATTGCATCTACATGAGTTTGCTTACTAGCTGCAACTAATATATATGCAGGATAATCACGCTTTGTGTTTTGGGGTCTCTTATTTGGGCCATGCATCTGGAATCTTTGTGGAGAAATAGAGGATGGAGAAGGTGGTGGTGCGGATATGCTGCCTAAGTAGCTACATAATACTAGTAGTACTTACCCTTTGTATTATTTACAAGGCTATGTCAGATCAAGCCTTTTGAAGCCAGACATGTGTAAGCAAGGTGAATTTGTCTGTGTGTTTTGTTATGTATGTCAGTATTAAGAGTATGTAAGATAGAGATGCTGTAAGCCAGGTCAGCTTGTCGAACACTAATGTACTCGTAAGACGGTTAGTGCCGTGCCGTTCTCTTGTGTTGAAACCGCTTTGCCTACTACTTGTTCCTGCAGAGTCGTTGCTGCATGACGGTTCCAGCATATTATGATCTGCTCGGCATGTTCATGTGTCTACTGATTTGTTGCTACTTTAGGTTCCATCGCTCGTGATGTTAAGCAAGACATGATGTAAGGATGGTGAATCTGTCGATGCATTTTGCTATGTATGTTTGTATTAAGCGTATCTAAGCTAGAGATGTTGTAAGCAAGGTCAATTTTTCAGAGCGCCAACATGTGAGACCGTTAGTGCTGTGCCGTTCTCTTGTGTTCAAACATGGAAACCATCACCTATAGTGTGGTGGTGCACTTCGCCTCTGTAAACTGTACTTGTTTTGCAGAGACATTGCCGCATGAGGTTGCAGCATATTATCCTCTGCTCGGTATGTTCATGCATATAAATCCCCCTCATGCATCTGAAACAAGTCTGCTACTCATGTTATGAGTAAGTTTATTTCTGAACCTGTTTGTTACTTCCTCCATTTCAAAATATAAGATGTTTAAGGTTTGTGTAAAGAATGTATCTAGACTACTTTTAGTATATAGGTTCACTCATGTTTGGAGTAAATCTACGTACTAAAACAAGTTTAGATACATTATTTTCACAAACCTAAAACATCTTATATTTTGAAACGGAGGGAGTAGTACTTTTGGCATCCTTGTCTAGAACAAGTATAGAAGTTTTAGGAAAGAAAGAAAGAAAGAAAGAATAGAACAGAAACCAAATAAACAAACGGTGAGACATATTTTATAAAATCGAAAAATAAAAAACTCAGAACCGTGGGGTCGAGAAACCCCACGCGCGCCCAAGGAGGGGTTTATCGAGGGGATTTTTTTTATGCGATACCTACCGCAGGTTTCGAACCCGGGTCGGCCCTCTCCAGCTCAGGAGGTCGTGGGCTCGATGCCACCACGCTATGAAAGCGTTCGCAGCATGTTTTACACGGTATGCTACTTCATAGTCTTTCATCGCATTCAGAGTAATGGCTCTAACCCTGTTGCGGCTACAGCCCATTGTGTCAGAATCTATGTGCATCACTTATCCTTCATAGACTCCATCAGTTTGGAATATAAGATGTTTTAGGTTTGTAAATGAGATATATCTAGACATCTTTTAGTGTCTAGATTCATTTGAACCTATACACTAAAACATGTCTAGATACATCTCCTTCATAAATCTAAAACATCTTATATTTTTAAACGGGGGGAGTACATCTGATGATGCATTGTTGCTTCAGTATTCACTGTGCAAAAATTGTGTTTTGTTTGATACATTCTTAAATCCAGGAAAGCAACCATGTTTGAATACTTGTTCATCAGTTTAGATCTTGCGTCACTGTGAGTGTCCAACTACAAGGGCGTGTTTGAATACTTGTTCATCAGTTTAGATCTTGCATCACTATGAGTGTACGAGTATCATCCTTGTCAATTACACAATTCGCATAAATATTTTTTCCTATTTCTAGTGCAGCATTACCAGTTTTCACTTTTCTGAATTTATTCATTCACTTTGTGTTGAAGGATGGTGTGAACAAGACATAGAGGGCGCCCAAGAGCACATCCGTGCGCGTCCCAGGCCAGTTTCGACACTGCCGAGACTGTGCAGAGCTGGTGCTACTCATGTGTCGTGGCAGAAACAGGAGGCAGCTAACGCCAGCGAGTGACCGGTCGGCATCCCCGTGTCAGCGTGGCTCAGGAGACACAATGGTCAATAGGTGTGGCTGCGTAAGGACTGGTTCTTGGCGACCAGTCCGGCCAGCAAGATGGTGGCCCTCCTCTAGATCTCTAGCCCGCGGCAAGATCTGCGCACGTTGTCGGACTGCACCGTCATCGTCCCCGTGGTGGTTCTTTGATGCTTCGCTCCAATCCACTTACGAATACAAAATGTGTCAATGAGGCCATGGCAGACCAATGAGCGAAGTCTTATAGGCGGTGGAGTTCTCCTACCTCATGTCGGATTCGGGGCTTCGACGTGGCATCATCGTATTACCAATTCCAATGACACCAGGGATGTTTTTCAGTCACACGAGAATCAGGCCAAGAGGCGGTCAATGTCGTCCAATCCAAATCTTCAAAAATCCATCTGATTATGCGGAGGCTTCAGTGTGCTTCGTTCCTACATTTTCCCACTCCCAACTCCAACTCGGTCTCGGTGAGCTTCCCCCCACTGCCAGGCCTAAGCTTGACCGATATAGCCCTAGCGATCGCCCCTCGGGTCAGCACAATCCATCGATTCCTCCTCTACTTCCTCTTCGCCAAATCAGTCACCACGCCCACGGTCATGTCTAAGCGCCCGTCCGGCGTCCTAGGCGAGATCCACTGTGAGCTCGATCGGCGCAGGAAGTTGGCAGCCATGGCCAAGGCACGGATCATGAAGAAATCATTGTACATGGATATTTGAATACAATTAACCGAATTTCTCTGATCAAAGATGAAATTGATAGTATCGGAGTTTGTGGTCTAGGGTTATGCTATTGAACATACTTTGTGTGTGTGTGCGCGCGCGCGCTTTTTGCAGCTTTGATCTGGGGTTGACACTTTGTATCCCCCGAGTGCTATAACTATGTAAAGCTCGTTGGTTTTACAGAAATGGAAGCAGGACGAGGCCCTTTTCTTCCCAAACAAAGTTGGAATTAGTGACCAATTCTGTGAGAAATGTGGTGCAAAACCTGACGCGATGTGTATTGATTTGCCTGAAGTAGCAGCTCCATTTAAAAAATGCACCAGCCGGGAATCGAACCCGGGTCTGTACCGTGGCAGGGTACTATTCTACCACTAGACCACTGGTGCTTTGAATTACCTTTTGGAACAAACTTTTAATTGATCGTATTATGGTCTATTCGATACACTTGATGCGCCCGGATATCTTCCATGAAAGACTTGTAATCGCTTCATCGATTTGTACAGATTTGTCTTGGCCAAACATCAATTATGGGTGGGACCCGATGTTAGGATGATATGGCAAGGCGAAAACAACCGGGCTGATAGATGATAGAATGTTCTAAATTATGAGGTTTTTTTGCAATTTGTTGGGACCATATGTCAGCCCTCCCTCTCTAGTTATCTTAGTTCTGGGTCCACGTGTCTGCCTCCGTCTCTCTCTCTGATTTTTTAAAGGGCAGAAGAACGGAGGGGATGGCTTAACGAGAGAACGACGGAGCTCCACCGGAGTTGGGGAGGACGGTGCGTTCTTGGTGGCTTGTGCGCCCTACTGATGCCGCAGAGGAGGGAGACGAGGGTCGTGAGGAGGGGACACTTGGCGCGGACGATGGGGCGGTAGGCGTAAAAGCAGAGGTGGCTGGCCAAGGTGGTCGTAACGTGGTGCGTGGCTACGTACTCCTCGGACCGCATGACAGTCACGAGCACGTCAAGGATCTCCGGAGCCGGTCAATTTCATTGTCGTCTTCGCGCTTGGAGGGCACCGAGCGAGGGGCAGAGCACGAGCTAGGAGCCTCGCGTCGCCAACGGCTCGTAGAGTCCGCCGTTCCCATCCATGGGCACGCTGGTGGCTTCAGAGCTGCTGGCCGTGGGTGTGATGGTGGCCACCGCCGCGTCCCCTCGCCTTTTTCCTACAGCAAGTCCGATCAGGAAGAAGAAGATGGGTGCGGTGGGGATTTTTTGGGAGATAGGTGATATGTGGGCCCTAGCCATTATTTGCACAATAGTCCAAAATTTAGAATCGTCTAACATATGTCATCTAAACGTTATAGTCGTGCCACGTCAGTCTGACAATGGGTCTCGACTATCAGAATTGTCGTTAGCCAACATAAGTTGCACTGTGAGTGCTATATGTTACGTATTAACTCTAAACTGGTGGTTTTTTTGAAACCCTAGCATAAAATGGTGCTTTTTTAAACCCTAGCCTATAATGTGATGGTTTTTTGTATTTTCTCGCCAATTTGACTGATTCGGGGTCCGACAAACCGAAGGTGGCCTAAGTAGTTTTATGGAGTGGCAGCCCAGTACAAGTTGAACTCTTTTGTGGCGATAACGTAAAAACCTTCGTTAACAACGGTTTAGAATGACAGAGAACACCTAGACCGCTAGAGGAGAAGATCGGATGGCTCAGGAGTCTAAATAGCTGTGAAAGCTCCTAACTAGGTGACTTTTACTATTTCTTAATAACATAAAATTACATGAGAAAAAAACACGAGCTAAAAAATTGCACTCCTCGTAGATAGCAGTACCTGGTCCAATCGAATTGCCACTATCTTTCATTGTTGTAATTAAATCCATGGAGTCGATGTTAACAACCAATTTGGTGCATCCAACTTGGTCTACCAAGAGCATACAATCACGCAAGGATCTAGCTTCTGCCATTTCAACATTCAGTATAGCAATAATTCCATAGTTACCACATGCCAGGAATATGCCCTTGTCGTCTTGAGTAACAGCCTCAATTGCGCTTGTAGCTTGATCAACTATGAAAGAAGCATCAACATTCAGCTTAGTGTAACCTTCCTTTGGCTTTTCCTACCCTCCTTGGTGAACTCTCGAATCACGAATAGTCACCGAAATAGCAAGAGTCAAATGCGAGGTTGTCACCGCAGTTTTTATCCTTTATCAGTTCTAGGGAGGGAAAACCGGTAAGGCCTCTTCATCCAATACTTCAAAAAACTACAGTTTTAAAGAACACTTCCATTGTAAAATCACAGTTTTTTGGACCCAAACACTTAAAGTATTTAGGTCTCGTTTGGCATCAAAGTATTTTTGAAGTACTGAAAATACTGAAGTATTAAATACTTTAAGGTGTTTAGATCCAATAAATGATGTGGTTTTATAACTGAAATATTCTTCAAAACTATGGTATTTTTTAAAGTATTTGCGAAAGAGACAAGACCCTCTTTTTTCTAACACTTAGAAAAGAGAAAAACTATGATATTCGTTAGCCGGCCATTGGAATACTAAGGTTTACAAAATACTAATCTATCAAACAGAGCCTTACTACTTTAGGTCTAGTTTGGCAACAACGTTTTCTCAAAATTGAAGTATATCAATACCATAGTATTTTAGGGCCTAGCAAAGCAATATTTCAGTTTTCACATTCTTGTTTTTA
Source organism: Avena atlantica (assembly GCA_910589765.1). NCBI lineage: Eukaryota > Viridiplantae > Streptophyta > Magnoliopsida > Poales > Poaceae > Avena > Avena atlantica. Next base: position 509,997,399 of record OU342733.1, on the reverse strand, counting down.
GGTAAAAGAGGGTCCAACCACTTTCTCAAATACTTAAAAAAACACAGTTTTAGAGAAAATTTCAGTTTTAAAAACCATATTATTTGGTGGATCCAAACATCTCAAAGTATTCTATGAATACTTCAAAAATATCGTTTGGTAGCTCAACATTTTGTAAACCGAAGTATTCCGAAACCAAAGTATTTTAAAAGTATTAAGAGAATACTTTGGTTTCTGAAAAAAACAGGTATTAAATACTTTGAGGTGTTTGGATCCAAAAAATAATATGGTTTTAAAACTGAAGTATCCTCCAAAACCATGTTTTTTTTGAATTATTTGAGAAACCCTTTTTTTTTCTAAAATTGAGAAAATAGAAAAACTGAAGTATTGACGTATTGCTTTGCTAGGCACTAAAATACTATGGTATTGATATACTTTAGTTTTAGAAAAAATTTGTTGCCAAATTAGGCCTCATTATTTATTTTTTGTAAGTTGAAAAAAGAGGGTCTAGTCTCTTTCTCAAAAACTTAAAAATACCATAGTTTTGAAAAATATTTTAGTTTTAAAACCACATTATTTATTAGATCCAAACATCTATAAGTATTCAATATTTCAGTATTTATATAAACCAAAATATTCTCTCAATTTTAAAAAAATTATTGATACCAAACGGGGCCTTAATCTCATCATTGAAATTTTGCAACTCCCAGTTGTTTTGCAAGAAAATTCCTTATTTGACACTACTCTCCAATATGATTCATTATTTGACACTAAAAACTTTTTACTTCCTTATTTGACCACATGTGTAATTTTTTGCCTTATATGACACTTCAGTGCATTTTGAGAGTTAACAGGGTTAACTAGGGATTTATAAAGACGTTTTTGCCCCTGGCACATAATATGACGGTTTGACGAGAATTTGTACATGGCTAATATAATCGTATGGCATTAATATAAAGCATAAAAGTTATGTTGTTTCAGTAACACACCATGTGAAGCTGATTTAGTTTATTTTGCATGAATACGTTCGGCCCGGCCGGCCTCGCGTATAAAACTCCAAACATATTCATGATTCTTTCCCGAACCCATCATCTAGCTTACAACCACCCAAGCATTATCTAATTGCTTAAGCGTGAGCAGCAGGGAGGCTTTTCAGAGTACTTGCGGACGCGAGGAGGTATGTGCTGTCGCTGGATATGGGCCTAGGGGACGCGATCTTTCTCTTTCGTCGCTGCGTCCTCGCTGGCCTGGACCCTGGAGTATGCGTGTTTCTTCCCGATCCTTTTTTGGTCAAAGCTGTGAGCCTTATCCCATCCCCCCACAATGTCTCTTCTCCCCACGGCAGCGCCGCCCCCGAGGCTGGAGCGGTGGCGAGGCTGGAGCGATGAAGCTGCAGCGGCGCTGGCTATGCTCGAGGCTGGGAAATTTTCTCCTATTCGCCTTCCGCCCGCATCTCTGTCAAGTCCTTACCCGCTATGTGCCTCTAGCAGGGCTCTCCGCTCTCCTCTACCACGACGTCCTTCCGGATGCATCTGCCATGGCTGACCTCTTTACCCCTGTCGAGATCACCAAGGACGACATCAAGCCCCACTGAAGTCGTCCTCCAGATTAAGCCATGGATGGTTCTCATGAGCTCAGTCGGTGCTTCCAGGGTCATAGCCTCTCACGCTTAAAGGTACGCAGTGAGGTTTGTATGCACTAGCTTTCTGATGGACCCAGTTTTGTAGATCCCAATTGTCATCGGTTGTGGATTGCCTGTGGATTTTGTCATCGTTTAGTTTTGGTGGGTTGTGGTGGTCTTCTTCCCTGTTTTTCTCTGCTGGTTTGCCTATTGGGGATTGAGGAGATTGATTTGGGGGAGGTCGGTCCTCACGTTGCTTCCTTCTGCTTCCTCCAGTGGGGCAGACCCGTGAGGCATCTACTGTTGTCGCATCGGCTGATTGGGGTCATAGGGGAGATTTCAGGGGTGGATTCTAGGGAGGACTCACCGGCGGCGGCCACTACGTCTGTTTTCTGGTTCCCTCATTTTTATTATGTGTGGCTGCGCATGCTTTAATTCTTTTAACCGGGTTCTCGTGGTTGGATTTTGCAAGTTATGTGGAGTTGTGAGTAGACATGTTGTAACATCCCAGCATTAGAGCTTAGAAATAGGCTGAACACAGGTGTGTGCATTGCATTCATGCATCAGAAAATCCGGGGAATTTTCACGCAAAACTAAAGAAGCTATAGAGGGATCGGAATCTCTCTTGTTCTAATGGAAACATCAGGACAGGTGTGATAGATTTCGACATGACCTCTATTGTACTTGTGTATTTTAGGGGATGACAACTCAAATTCGAATATTTAATTGATAGATTTGAATACTAAAAGAATTGAAATTTAATTATAATAAAAGATAAGAGGTGAATTATTATTTATGAATAAGATGCAATATACACAATTATTCGAATTAAAAATTTAAAACACAAAGAGATAAGTATTTCTCTTGCCTTGGAGAAATGGGGTTTAGTTCATCATAGATGAGTGTTAGGAATTTGGGCATGACCTTTGTTGACTTTATAATTTTGGGGAAACGAATTTGCATTCAAGACTTTAAATATGAGATCATACAATTCAAATATAACTTGGATTTAAATTTAAATCTTAAACTATTACAAGATATTACATAAACATAATATAAACTGGTGTAAGTAATATAATCTTTATTACATAAATAAGAATTTAAGAAATTACAAGTTACAAATAATAAAGGTCAATTACAATAAGAGAATATACTAATATAATGTTTAAGAGGAAAAGGTAAATCTCCATTACTTTAATACAAATAATACAAGGTTCTTACAAGTAAATAAAATTACAAATGAATAAAGGAAAAGATTCCTAAATCTACTCTTGATCCTTTATCTATATCCTTTCCTGACTCTTGATCCCTGTAAAACAACACAAAGGATAAAAGAAAAACAAAAGAAAGGAAAATAAGGAAAAAAGGGGGTTAGTTGGTTTATTGCTCTCAGATATCAACAGTGTAGTGCATTGTTTTGTCTCCTCATTGAGCTGAATTGTTTTTAGAAGGGGCAAGTTTCACCAAATAAGATAGAATATGTTCTTATCATATTGAACCTCAGAGCACCATCATTGGCCAGGGACAATTTTACCAAAGTCAAATAAAAGGACAATTGGTAAAACATCAGATTCTCACTTGATCTGATCCACTGGGGGTGAGACAAGCACCCAAGCATCTCACACATCTGCATGGTGTTGTGTTGTCAAGCACAGGGGCATCACAAGGAGTACAAAGGTAAGCCCACAACCGTAGCTAGCAAACCTTACCATCCAATATCCGAACAGTCCACATCCACAACCCCAGAACACTTGGTTCCACACTAAAGCTTCCACCAGCACCCTGGTTGCTTGGGAAAGCCATCCAGGAGCAGATCAAGATCAAGCCAGGAGCTGGGAGGAGCTGACCAAGCAACATGATCACCAAAGGAGAAATGGGTAAACATGGTGGCAAAAGAGGAGGAGGCAAGAAGTACTAGTAGCAGATGATTCAACTCATCCTCACAATAATAACAATGAGTAAGCATCATGTTCAACTATAACATCTGTTCTAACCAGAGTAACCCATACAAACACAAATGGTTTTTTTTTGAAAAGGGGAATACTCTCAGTGTTGCATATAAATGATATGCACAATTCATCATAGATTAGATTTTGTCAAGACAAACAATAACTGTCCTTGTTGTCTACTTGTGCCTCAGTCTTTGCATCTTAGGCAAAGCCAAGTAATGAAGGGAGATTTTTTTTCTTAACCTATGCTTCAGACTAGCATCACAAGCAATCAGGTTAAACAATTTTGTTTAGTCTTACAAGCAAGAGAAGCCAATAGAATAGGGTATCCAGCAGCATATTCATGACCTACTATTGTGCACTCTCCAAGGTTGAAGGCACCACAGTAGCAGCCAAAAACAACTAAAGTCACTAGAGTAATCCCTACTCATTAGCTAGCTCACAAAGTTATCCAAACCCAACAAATTCTATCATTTTCCCAGTTCAGTAAACTAGGAATCATTTTTGAATATGTAATTAATATCATTACTGAACCATAGGTTCAGTTCAGCATGCACCTTTCATATATAAACTCAACATTGAGCCAAGTACATCATTCATAATCTACCACTAGAAAATTAGATCAAATCATCTCCCTAACATTTTAGGGATCATTTTCACAAGTTGCTTATGGGCTTACATCCATAAGGAGAGTAAGATCTGGTGGATAGAAAATATCCTCAGAGACACACTCAGATGGATTGTTTATCAACATGGATAACTTAAGAAGGGCCTAACAACATGTTTTCCATCTGTGGACAAGGTCTCAGATCATACATCATTGACCTAAGCTACTGTTCACTAGTTTAGAACTAGGTGGCAGCAGATTCTTTAATGAACTACTACAGGGCACATTCCATAAAATGGTAGCACCTCTGTAGCAGTTTCATTCCTTTTTAACCATTTCTCAAATCAGAAGTACAAGTATAAGAAACTACACCAAGTTATTATAATCATCTTCCTAAGTCACATCAGCTAGGAATCATTCAACTAGTCACATCTGCAATCCATTCCTCAATAAACCAGGCCACTAGACTAAACCATAGCCAGTAAGCAAATGTTCATAAGCTAGTAATCTTACTGGAGCATATTGATCAAATACAAGATCAAAGACCATGTATCAAGAACAATACCAATACTCACTGATCATAACTTAATCGAACCACAGGTCACAGGTAATCTCGTCAAGCAAATAAAACCTGGTTACATAGATGTAACCTTGACAGGGGGTAATCACAGCAAGCATGCTTGACATGGCAAGGTAGATGGGGGCATAGAGAGAAACACAGTAGGGGAAGCACACTTACCCGAGGTCCTCGCAAAAAGATAGAAGAGGAAGCAGAGGAGTGGTCGACGGCGATGAAGGGGCGGCAGCACGGGGAGCAACCCCGGAGGGGCGCTGCAACCCACACCTGCAGATCATCAGGAGCAGCCTGTGGATAAGGGGTGAAGATCGTGAGCAACCCAGCACGGCGTCGACGAAGCACCAAGGCGACTGAACCCTAACCCTAGCCTCGAGCAAGGGTCAACGCGGCTGGGAGAAGACCCTAGAGGGGAATCGGCTTGGACAGGATCGAGCGGCAGCGTCGACTCAGTAGTCTTGCATCGCGGCATGTACATGGAGGCGGAGTCTACCAGAATCGAGCAGTGTCAGGGGGCGGCCATGGCAGCACCAGAGCGAGGACGAGAGAGATAAGGTCGAGTGTAGGGAAGAGGGGGTACTGGGCCGCTAGGTCGATCCAGTGGCAACTGGTTGGGTTTGACCCTAAGCCAGTTGGGCCAGTTGGGTCCAAATGGGCCCATTGGTAAGCCTGGCCCAATTCCAAAGTAAAAATAAGAAAATATTTATCAAATCACTAAATGACCAAACTACCCCTGAACATAATTTATACCCTAGAAAAATAAAAAAAATCCAAAAATACTTATGATATATCAAAATGACCACAAAAATAATATTTACCTAATAAAAATATAATTTTAAGTGTTTAAAATAAATTTAAATTAAAATAATTATGAACACCATTAAATTTTAAATGAAATTTTATAAAATAAAACAAAAACCCTAAAAATAAATAAAAATAATTTTTGTGTATCAAAATAACTCTATTATTTTATAAAAATACTAACTTAGAGTTTTACAAATAAAACATAAAAACAAATATTTAAAGACACTTAATTCTTTGATGAATTTTATAAAAATAAAGATTATACTTAAAAATAAATACAATTCATTTTTAAGGTCTTGAATAAATATATTACACTATAAAAATATTAAATATATTATTAGAAAAGTCTTTAATATTTTAAATAATAAATCCTTACATAATACCTATTTTATGAATCTTTAAAAATAATTGTTGAGTAAGGAATAATCACAATTCTTATAAAACCTTGAGCAATTAGAGTCTTTGTATCAAACTCCAAACCCATAACTTAAATTCATAATCAAATTTTAGTATAACTTTTAACTTTAAAATATTCTTTTAAAAATCTTATTAAGAATCCTTTTAAATCAACATTGGGTATCACCCAATTACATAATATGGTGAATAAGCATTATATCTTAACCATTATTAACATAACTTTAAATTCTAACAAATTACTAAGATCATCTAATTATGATCCTATTAAATAAATACCAATTACTTTCTAAATAAGCAAAACAAATTTAATCTAAATCATTCACTTAAATGTAAAGTGAACAATTCCACACCTTAGTTATACCTATCATAAATCTGAAACTTGGGAATAATTAAAATATATTACATCTTAAGTTTACTTAACCTTTTGAAGTTAACTTTAGTCTCAAAAGTTATAAACATCATGTATAATAAACTACTTATGTTTTTATAGTTAACTTTGGTCTATTTAAATTAAGACATAAATCAACTCAAGTACAAACTCATAAATCAAACCCCAAAATACAGTGATCATGTCCTATTAACAATAAAGATTGTTTAAACCTTAGAAAGGAAATCTTTTGTTCAAATGTTATTCTTTTTGCCACTTCAAACAAAAATCTTATAGTAAGTTCCTCAATTATTCACAACTCAAACCGAAAGATGTTTATCATAGTCACCACATGACAATTAACCATAATCACCTCATTTCATACTTTATTTACACATTTGGGATTGTTAACAATTAGATTCCTTATAGAGACCATTACTTATAAAGTAAAATTTGAAGAAAAACCAACTCTTAAAAGAATCACTTGAATTCACTTCACTCAAAGTATCGGGGATTCAATTTGGGAGTTTTACAAAAATGCATAGCATTATTTATGCACAACTTCATATTGCTTCTTTAAACATTAGTCCTTACCGGACCAATGATACAGATTTCAGATATTGGATCTTATGTCGTCTCGAAGACCGTGAGTGCATAATCTTGCAATCACAAAAGGCAAGTTCACACTTGCTCATGTCCTTTTGATTATTTTCTGTAAAGTATTTTGCAAATCAAGTGTTGACATCACCTGCATTTGAAAAAGGTCAGAAAACACTATTTTGATAATAAAGTGAACTATTGGTTACTGATCCAGGGTGATCAGCTAATATATTAAATCTGGCAGTTGGAATACCACTGTTCAGGACTATATCACCTAGGATTTAATAACCAATGTTGCCAGTGATTCTTGCGCCGTATATTACGCGTTGACCATGAGATTTGGAATGGGACGGAGAAGTCAGCTGTATCTTTTCCCTCTCGCATGGAGACGGATGTGCGGGTCGTGGCTGTTATCACTTGTAGCGTGCATATTAATTGGTAATTCATAGAGGATATGCAGCATATGGGTGGGATCCCTCAACGTCCCACGATAGTTCCGGCATCTGAACGGTTTGTATTGCCTATTGTCGTAATTCAATAGGTGGGCATGGCATACACCAAGGAGACATGCGGGGTCGCGGAGAAGGCAGTGATTGTCTTGGATCTTATGTTGGGCCTCAAACCAAGGAAGTTTGAACGGAAACATAATCCCGGCCGTGCAACAAAGTCTAAGGTATCTCATGGGTAAAGTGACGCACCTCTGCAGAGTGTAAGAACTGTAACTTGTTACTCCCTGTTCCGGGAAGGAGTTGCGAACGCGGCGGGAAAGGAACCCCATGAAGGTTCTGATAAACCCGTGAAGGCTGACTGACATAGCTTTTCAAAATAAAAGCAACCTTTGAAGAAATGTTTATGAAAACTTGCATTGCCTACGACCTACGGTATGTGGCTGTAGATATAGTGCATCAAACACTCCTTTTCTAGTGAACTTGCTGAGTACGCTCGTACTCAAAGTATCTTCTTAACCCTTGCTAGATTCTGAAGCCATTAAAACGATGTCTACATCAAGTTATGCTCCAGGACTTATCATGCTCAGCTAAAGCTTTTCAATAAAGACAAGGAAGACAACATATACCTCAACTCAAGTGAAGATAAAGTTACTGATTAGATAGGAATATAATCTCTAGCCAAAGAACCTATTTCTGTAGTACGTTGCGATAGCAGCAATTCCATCCTCTTACCCAGAATACTAGACTTAATAGTATAATCGTTCTTGCGTTATTTATCTTTGATTCTTCTTCGTAAGAAGTTCTTTCTCTCTCTTTAACCTAGAGTGTTCTCTGGATATTATGTAAAGAGTGAGTTGTAACCTTTAACCATGTATTGGATCCGTTGTGTTTCTGTTGTGCCATTCTGATGTAATACTAGTGAACGGTGTTTCATTGGTGTTATGTCAACGACTATAGTATACTACATCATGCAGTGGTATGCTGGGTCACCGCACATGTGTCGTTGCTACCACGATCCCTTCTGTTCGCCACCGTCATGGATGCAACTTCTCTCCTTCATAGTCGCCTATATTTTCCTCCATAGACGTCTATGGTGGTGCAACCCTTTCCACCTCCACCATGGACCTGGTAAGTGTTTACCCAACCCCACATCTCTCTCTTTGCAGCACCACTGCCTGCCATGGCCGCTGTCATTCTTTGCCAGCTTTGGTTTCAGTTCACTTTCATGTTGTGATCTTAGGTTTCGGCTCAAGTTTTTTTATTCCATTCGTGCATGTGTAGTACATTGATGAAATAGAAATAAAACTGTTAGAGTAGTGCAGAAATGGATCCGGTGTTGGTAGTCTATCTCGTGGATTATGTTCCCTCTTTTCTATTTATTTTTCTCCCTATTTGCATACAATTTTAGTTGGATAGGATGGCATTAAGATGGATGCGCTTAAGAGCATCTATCTTTATTTCTTCTTTTGGGTGGTACATGTTCTTTTGGATGATAATCATAATTGTTATCATATATTCATTTGTAGTACAATTCGAGAGCGTTAGAATGATTTTGTTGGTACATACAATCCTGCAAGAACTTGAGTACTTAAGAGTGGATTTGTTGGTTTGAAGTGCCCTGATATGTTTTTCCTCTTAAAATATTTCGTTGTACAACTATTGAAACACGCCTACCAATTAGATAATGGTGCTATTGTCGTAATGATAATTAGTTCTGACATTATTCCCAGACCGAAGTATGTCTTCCTATAGATGTTAATGTCCTTCTCACTGTAGGTGACCTTTGTCAGCCTATATGGAAGCTCATATCTTCAACATGCTTTAGTTCGAATTGTATACAAGTTGCAGGTATAGATAGACGAGTAACAACTAAAGGAGTTTCAGCGTTAGTTATGAGATCATCTGGGTCTTAAATTATATATAGACCAATGAACAAAACTATATCAGTGTTCCATCAAAATTTATGAAGATGCCACGTGTTTGTTTATTTTTACTTGCTGAGTGTCCCCATTCTCTGAATGTGATGTATGTTTGTGTCATGTTCTGTTCTGCAGGTTGCGCTGCGTGGCTGCCGGTGCTTGCCGCGTTTGTTGTCGTCTTTGGCGGTTGGGTCTGCCTTTTTTTTTATTCTGCAAGGTCTGCTATTTTTCCTATTTGGTTATTTTGGGATGAGATATTAGTGGAATTTATTGATGGTGTTGTTTCGGATGAGTTGCCTGCTGTGGAGCTGATCCTTTGTCCTATACTCTGGTGTGTGAGTTCATGGTGCATGGTTGCTGCAGGCAGATCTTCAGAGTTCTATAAAATGGCCTCTCTTAGCTGCTAGAGGTATAGTAGGGTTTAGGTCTCAGTCATTGATTGATGAAGAATCGTTCGGTCTTAATACAAATAATGATAATAAGGTAACAAAAATATGATTTGTATCTCACAAAATCAGTGGCTCCATACCCTCTAAAATTAACAGGAATGCTACATTGCTAGCGTGTTAAACTGTCGGCCATGTGCGTTTTAATCTTCATATCTTTATCATGCACTTCCCCATAAAAAATGTTCTATAAAATATGCAAGATATGATATTAGGTAACATCTAAATATATAGCAGCATCAAGGGACATTAAGTTCACACCAACTTAAAACAGATTGGGTTTGGATATGTGAACACTTATTGCCGTAAGTTACTGTCAAGTTTGAACATCTGAACAACTGTTCCCAATAAATTACCTTCAGTTTACCTAGATTTTTGGAAAGGTTAGTGTACCTACCCACATCCATATACTCCCTTCGGCCCATATTAATTGACTCACATTTGTCTAGATTTAGATGAATCTAGACACTATTTAGTATATAGGTTCATTCAAATTTTGACAATCCAAGTCAATTAATATGGGTCGAAGGGAGCATTTCATTTGCAAATGACTTTATCAAAAAGTTTGTGAACAACTTGGTAGAAAAACAACCTTTGTTCATCATGCGGTATGTGTGCCTCCATTAACAATTTAACTTTATTTAGGTTTTTAGTGATAATGGATAGTTGAATTATCGGGGTAAACTGATGACCCAATATAGTCTAGGACCACTGTAAAATTTCTCTCATTTTCATCTCCGAGACATGTGTAAACAAGGTAGGGATGTCAGGTGAAGAAAAAACCTGTCAAACGTTGATGCCTTCTTCTCAATAGATAGAATAAAATAGTTATAGCTACCGGCTCTCACCCATGTTTGCTCTTTCAAGCTTCCTAATCCGTACACATCTAGGCAGAACATGCTGCAGCAGGTATGGATGTCATTGGAGCTGTCCATACATCATGTCCACACGGTCAGGCAAGACCCAGACAGATACGTGGGTGTGTAAAAGTGGTTGTTCTCGCAGAAGATATCTTTCCGAAAATGGGTTACCTTCTATGACGAGACCACTCAAACTGACCATGGTCCAATAAAGAAGAAGTGATGATGTTTCTGCGTTACCATTGGATCGTTAGTATCGAGGACCTCAATTAAATTGATAAGATCCGATAGAGAGGCAAAGCAATGGCAGAAACTTTCCAGCAACTTTTCTAGGACGGCGTAGCAAACTACCATGCCAAGATCATGTGTGCCAGGTAAGCGTGCGCATCATTTGTGCCCAATACAATAATCTTCTGGTTTTCCAACCTCAATATTCAGAGACCAAACTGCCCCTTGCAAATAGCAAGGTGAGTTTGTCCCGGTGCACCAGAGGGAGGTAACCTAGAGGCTGCTTCTCGGAAAGATACCTGTTAAAACTCGAAGCTAATTTAAATCTACATACTGTTTCCACGACTGTACCATGGTGTTCAAAGACCGGGCTAATAACTACTCCCTCAGTCAGGAAATAAGTGACTCACAATTATCTAGATTTGCATTAGAACAAGATGCTTCCACAAGAGCATGCCACTAGCAAACACTCTACATGAATTGGAAGAAAGGTGTCTTAACCCTCTAATCATATTCTTTTGAGCTGAGAGTTGTGTTGAATCATGTAACTTAAATCAAATCTTTACTCCTTTTACTTTAAACTATGTGATAGACAAAACTTGGTACGCTCCCCAAGGAATGACGGCAATCACTTTGATCAGCCGAGGTGAAGGGCATAGCTCAAGAGGACACCCTGGTCTTTACCTATATCGGTGACTCGGCGATGGAAGTGTCAGTGTCAGTCTTCGACCGTAACTGATATAAGAAGATGGCATGAACCATTTACTGTAGTAAGCAACTCCTTCATACACGGGCACGGTAACAAGACATGTTTGGTAGCCGTCATCACCATAGCAGAGCTGATACTCTGCCTGGCAGCACCACACGATGTCAACCTTTGAGTCTTAAACGTATTGTTAGCAGAATTCGGAATGTGGCGCTAGCTGCTAATTAGTACCATGCCCAAGTCTACTCGCTGTCTGTATCCTGTATGTATGTCTGCAAAGAAAACTATTGTCTTGATTTATATTTAGCTCCTATTATCTCTCTATGCTGTGAACGTTGCATCCTTCAAAACACCATGCATGGAACACCTACCTTTTAGGTTACACACGTCAATGGGAAAGACACAAGCACCTTGATTCTGACATTGTAGCCACGCTATGCCGAAACGAGTTGTAGATGGCGCGTCGAAGCGCGCTTTTCCTCGCAGTAAGAGTTGAATCTTAGAGAGGACGGTGGGCTGGCACGCACAATGACAAAATTATAAGAAAAAAGGAATCAAAGAGCATAAGCATGTGCGCCTGAGAAAAAAAAAAGAGAATGATAGCCCCACGCGTCCTAAGGAAAAGAAAATACCAATAACTACACGTTGGTCGTGACTAGACCATAGCCGGGACAAAACGTAATTAATATGTTACATGCTGATTAGTAAACATGATGTTCCGTTTCCAAAAAAAAAGAATATGCTGCTCCACCTGCGCATGTGTTACCATGCTGCGCGGAACATGAGAAAAGAATTTCGCCGTCCCTGTTAGACATGTATGTCAAACTATTAAACCAGGGGTATTTAGGTCCGGCTGAAAAAAATTAACGGAATCTTTTAACGGAACCGACGATAGTGTTATATAAGACAAAAAAAATTCAAAAGTGGTCATATAAGAAGTGAAAAAAATTTAGTGCCAAATAAGGAATCATACTGGAGAGTAGCGTAGAATAAAGAATTTTTTGTTGTTTTGCTCCCAGTGAAAGTACGCGCTACGCTGTTCTCAGTTTCTCAGCGACCGAAGAAACAAACCCAGGCCCAATCGGACTCGGGCAACCTGCGACGAACTGAATCCTTTCCAAATTTCAGGGATCGCTGTTCAAAACCGTGGCGCGCCAAGGTTTCCCTTCTTTCCCGCGCGCACGCGGCAGCCTAGCGCTCTCAATCTCCAACTGCTGTCCGGATCGGACTACGCAGCCGACCTCGCAAGCGCAGATCCACCAGCTTCCTCCCAAATCTCCGGTCCCCCTCAAACCCTAGCGCAGGCAAAGCAACCATGACGTCTCTGGTGGCTCCCTTTTCCGCTCAGAAGCCGCGCGGTTCCGCTGCCGCAGCTTCGTCGTTCCTCCGCGTGCCGGCGCCGGCGTGCGCGGATCGCGTCTGCGTCGACCCCTCCCGCGTCCTGATGCAAGCGGACGCCGCCGGGAACGGCAAGCGCCGACGCCGCCATGGAGACGGAGATTACGACGAGTCCCGCGCGAGCAAGAAGCAGGCGGTTGTGCGCGTCGCTTCTCCGGTCGCGCACCTTTCTTGCGCCAGGATCAGGCCGTTCGTGCGTGCGTCGCGCCCCAAGGAGGAGATCCAGGTCACGGCCCGCGCCGTGATCAAGAAGCACGACACGGGGGAGAGCATTTCTTGCAAGAAGATCGGGCCGGCGGTGCAGGCGTCGCGCCCCAAGAAAGAGACGGCGTCATCGACTCTGGTGAGCGCCCGCGCCGTCGCGCACGGCGTGATCGCAAAGCAAAAGGCCGGTGAGAACGTTCCGTGCAGCAGGATCAAGCCGACCGTGGCGAAGCAGCCGTCAGGCCTCAAGGACAAGACGAAGGTCCCCTGCGCCCTCGGCATCCTCCGCAACGACGCCGTGAGCAAGACGAAGCCGGAGGCAGGCGAGCGCGTCCAAGCGACTGCCGCGACGAGCATCCCGCCGCTCTCTCACCCAACGTCCGCGACAAAGGCCCGCAGCGACAGCGTCCTCCCGCGCAAGGAAGCGCACCGTGTGATCAAGACGAAGCAGGAGGCCAGCGAGCGCGTCCAAGCGACCTCCACGAAGAGCACCCCGCAGATCCGGCCACCGGCGCCCGCGGCGAACCATCAGGACCCTTACACCGCGCAGGATGCGGTGCGCGCGGCTCTTGCCATCGCTTGCCAAGCTCGAGACAGGAGGCAGCAGAACGTCTACCGGCAGCAGAGGGAAGAAGCTCGCCGGGAGCTGGACAAGGTGGTGAGGACGGTCTTCTTCGACGACCCCTACATCACTCTCGACGACGTGCTGAAGCCCTGATCTGATCGTTCTGTGCCGAGATTTTGTCCTAGTTCTTGCCCCTGATACTGATAATGTATATCGTGTCGTCCCAGGAATTTTGCAGTTAGAACTTAGTAGTGATTGGGACCATTTCGTCTGCGAGCCAATTTCTTCATTAATTATTCTGGTCTTACTGCCAATCTTGTGTGACGATGTAAGTTGTAATAAACATTATATATATATCAATGAAGTTGTGAATTCTGCCTTTGTCTAATTAACAGTGGCATTCTGTCTTTGTTGAGCTGGGTTACTGAAAGATCAATAACGTCGGATGTATATTTTCCGATTGTGCTATTCCGAACTGAACTAATTTAATTCCAGACCATAAGGGTCACACTTGCGTTTTCTCGACTGTTTGTTGCTTGAATTTTTTTCTAGGGAAATAATGCTCAAGATTTGTATATGTCCTGATAGATTAGTTTGTCAGAATGGTAGCTGAATGCTGGAGTGGTTGATACAAACTTTGTGAACTTTTAGTATATGCAGACTTCCTTACTTTAACCAGTAGTCACCCTTCTATCTCATTGTATGATTTGGCATAATTGTTCAGCAGCCAAAAAAAAGTTCTCATAATAACTCAAGTTAGTATCTATCCGAGTTTTATGGGCCTTCCAATTCGTTGAGTTGAACAGGTACTTTGATGATATTTTTCGGCTATCGCGGCATGTATTTTGTTTTATTTGCCAGTGAAAATCCTCTTTATGCATACAAGATCGATACGACGACTTCAAATTTCCACATGCTGTGATACTGACCAACATTCGCGTCTCTCTTGTGGAAGTAGTTTCCTTTCCCATACTGACCAACTGCATTGTCTGGTTTCATGATTTGGCTTGGTATCGACTCATGTGATGTCTTGCTAGTTAATTCTTGATGCTCTCTCCAGGAAAACGCGTTGATCTTGCAGTTGCTGCTCCTTGAGGCACCTTGCAGAGCATGTCTCAGGATCTCACGAAACTTCAGATTAGGAGGCTTCAGTGTGATGCACTAACACAAAGCTAGCAGAGCACGTTATACTCCAAGCTGGTGCTTACGGATCGAGTGTTTTTTAATACTGTATATCATTCTTTTCCCAAATATGCAAAATATTGTCACGATTTTAATATTTCAGTAGTGGCCATTTCAAAGCACATGAGGTGGCAATCCAAAGTTTTCTTAAAAAAAAATTATTGTTCAAACATAGCAATATCACTAGATGTTTCATTTACGTGCCCACCATTTGTTTTCTCAAAACTTTGATCACCATGACTTGGTTATTTTGTCCACGTAGACACTATCTTTAGGGCATGCACATTAGTTCTGACGCTGTGTGTCTGCAAGATCTCTCCATGTCACCTGTAGACAGCCCAACACACAACCTATACAACAAGGAGTCAATTTAGCTGTCTAGAATTTCACCTGCAGATCGATTGTATCCCTAGCGACGGACTCTGCCTTTTTTGTTTTCTCTTCCTTCCACGTCTTCTGGTTTTCTACGTGGACAGTTTTACAGACAGATGAGTAGATACTATTGTACATGAACTTAGCAAAGAAGTTCACACCTAGGCCTCACATCCACAAAAACAACCCCCCATGTTGAAGGGGTAAAAAAATTGCTTTTAGAGTTTTGATATGTACTATAAGCAAAATTTATGATTAAAAAGTAAACTTCAGATTTAAGATAGATCCAATGGTTGTGAGATGGCCGAACGAGGGCTCGCCCTGCCCAACCAATGTTTACCGCTCGTCGTTATAATGGAGGTGTTTTTTTAGGTGTTAATTAATGTGTGGTGTCTTGTATGAAAATAAAATTACAATTCACCCTTTAAGAAAACATAGAAAAAATAGATGACACTAGCTCTGTTCTTGAAATAAGGTGTACAAATTATTTATGAAAATCAAATGATGTAAATTTTGACCTAGTTTTTAAAAAACTCAACAGTTATAATACTCTAGAAATTTTTAAGTGTGTTTAATAACTATATAATTGGATTGATTTGACGTAAAGTTTTTTAAAAATTAATCAAACTTTATATGGTTTGACTCTTTATTATCAAATTTTATAGGTCAAGGGAGTAAGAGCATCTCCATCGGGTCGACCCTACCCGTCCGAGCGGACGCGCGTGGCGCCCCAGCGACACGACTCATCCGGACGGATCGCGTCCGGCTCGACCTAATCATGCACCAAATCGGGGCAAGATTGTGTCAGCTCGGACGTGCACGGACAAAGGGTGTATCCTGTCAGTCGGCCAGGACCAGATGGCCCGCTGCTGGGCGCATTCACGGTGACGGTTGCGCGCCTGACCGCAAACCACCGCCTTGACTGTCGCCTTCCTGTGGTCCTCCGTCGCTCGGTTCGCCAGGGTCTTCTCCATCTTGGCGGCCCAGTGGTCCCTTGTGGCATCCCGCAAAACCACTACTAGAAAATCGCGTTGTTTTTATGCATTGCATCATCATGACCGCATGCTCATGTCATCATGCCACATTGCATTTGAGCATCGTCATCATCTTGCATTTGCTTGCATAGAACTAATTTCGGAAAAACCTATTTTGTTTTCTAAAACGCTCCGTCTTTGTTCACACAAAACCCGGGTCTCCGGAATATTTGTTTTGTCTACCCGCGGTTTGCAAAAGTCCCGTTTGTAAAAAATAAAATATTTAATTATTTTTGTGGGGGCAGCCGAACCGGGCCGATCCGACCCAGTTGGACACCCCCAGTACATAAAACGGTCCACCTAAACCATTAAATCCTATTCCCACCTAGTCCTAATCTACCCACCAATCACAGCTTGCCATCTCACCATCTCCCCCAATCCCTACCCACCTTGCCACCTCACCAATCCTCCCTCTCTCCTCTGCCCACACCAAGACACATCCCTCCTACCCCTCTCCCTTACAGCCTGGCCCCACCCCAACCCGCTGCCACCTCACCCCCATCTCCCTCTCTCACACACAGCTTCCCTACCCCCTCTCTCTGCAGCCCGGCCCCACCTCCTGCGCCCGGCCCACTCCCTGGCCAACCCCCCTCTCTCCCACTCCCACTCTCCCCGACCCCACCACCCGGCCCCACCTCTCTGGCCCACCAGCACCGCACCCCTCTAGCGGCCCCGTCCCCACCTCCCGCTCCTCTCCCCCTTCCTCCTCCTCTCCTCCCGACGACGTCGCGCCCCGCACCTCCTTCCTCTCCTTCCCGCAAGCCCGTCAGCGCCAGCCGCCGCCTCCGCTCGCGCTCTGCTCCTGAGCCCGCCTCCGCTCGCGCCCGGCGCCCTTCCTCCTTCTTCGCCCCTCCCCGTCGGCCTCCTTCTCTCCGGCGAGCTCCGCCCCGCCCCGGAGCGCCGCCGCTCTCGGGCTCCATCGCCACCGTCGGCCGCGCCCCGCACCGGCCCGAGCCGCCTCCCTCCGCGTGACCACCTCCGGCCGGCCCCGTCTCCCTCCTCCTCTCGCCCCGCCACCGCTGATCTGCGCCCGCCTCTGCCTCTGACCGAGCTCCGGCGCCGCGGCCTCTACCGACGTCTGCGGTCACGCCCCCTCCGCGGCCGCCCTGCTCTGGCCGCCGGCGCCTGCTCACCTCGCCCCTCCCTCGCCAGCTTCGCCCGCCTCCGGCCGGTCCCGCGCCGCCTCTCTCGCCGCGTCTGCCTCCCGCCGGTGCGCCTTCCTGCAGGGCCCCGTCACCGCCATGGAAACCGCGTCACCGAGCTCGCCCCGAAGCCCCTGTCGACGTGGCCTCCTTCCAGCTGCTGTCGTCGGCCTCATCTTCCACCGGCCGCGTCCGTCCGCGCGAGTCCGGTCCTGCGTCAGTTGTTCCGGTGTGGTGCTTCGGCTACGCAGGTGGCCTATTGTTGGTGTGTCCGCCACTTCCGGCTGCCCTGGAATCTCGACAAGATCAACTTCCATAGTTCGCCATCGAGCCGGAACCCCGAGTGCGCCGATATGTGATCGGGGGGTGATGCATGCCAAGCCGAGGATCCGGTGACGACGGTACGACAAGGTGTTCATGGAGCACCGATGACTCCACCACAGACCCGAAGACCGAACTAAACCCGAACGCTCGACATGATCTTCCTCAGGGGACGCCAAGACACCCGTCGAACCCCTTGGACCCTCAAGATCTCCGTCATGGAACCGGAGGACGTCAAGCACTTCACCCCGGACGTCAAGTCTGACCCGAACCGTGGACCCGACAAGGTCTTCACGACGACAAGAACGACAGCGACCAGGGCGAGTCCGATGCGCCCCCCGGCGCCACACCAATTCCTTCCCCCTCGGAACGCCAAGCTCTTCGTCTTGCAACCGACCTTCGAAGACCGATCCCGTCGAACCCTGAACCCCGAGACCGACCCCGAACCCCTCGGAGCCCAAGTTCGCCGAACCCCTAATGTGTGACCCTTATCCGAGAACCTATTTTATAAATTGTCAACTATATAGATTGTTGCATTAAATCATTCATTTTGCATGCATCCTTGTCTGTGGTTTGGGTGCCTTATGCCAATTCACCATATAATTAAATATGGGGCCCATATGCGGGCAAATCTAGTCTCATATTGGCCTCATTTAAATTTGTGTAGCGAACCGGTGATATATTCTGCCTTGTTAAACAACATTTAAATTGCGGGGTAGCTAAACAACATGAACCACCTAATTAATTGCCGGGACCCCGGTTCCGCTTAATCTGGCCTAATTGCATCACATCTTTGCCATGCCATTCATCATACATGCATCATGCCCGATCTTTTGCCGTAGTATTAAATATTGCATCCGGTGTTTATTCTAGTGTTTTGGTTCTTCGCGGATAAGGCCGTTGAGTTGATGTGAGCTTCGCCCCGATCTTCGGTTGAACCTTCGACAATGTTTTCAGGCGAGCATCTCCCCCTTTATACCTATCTTACCTTTATAGTATTTATTTCCCTCCTGTTGATCTATTGCTATCTGTGTTGCGTTGCTCTAGTTTTCGTACCCGTGATATCCCTTGCAGCCTTATATTGCCTCGGACACCTCCTATTACCTGTTGTTTGGTAGATAGTTGGACTTGCGTGTCGTAGTCGCTTGCTCAAGTGCAGTTGCGTGTCGTCCAGTACCACATTTGTTGGAGTATTGCCGCCTGTTTGATGTTGGAAATGATCATGGCTTCACTTATCGTTCACTTTAATTACTGCTTAACAACTAAAATTGAAGTAGGTAAGCAGAGGCACAGGTGGGCAATAGATGTTATTTGGTTGTTAACCGTCCACTTGTGTCCCGTAGGACCCCGAGTACTTGATACCTGTTCCTTGAATTTTCGCGCTATCCACATCCGGGAGGATTATGGGACCCCCCTGAGCCAGAGCTTGATTCATTCTTATTTCTTGGGGCCACAAACTAGTTTGAGGTTTTATTTACTATCCTGTACTTATGCCATGCTTTACCGCTTTATTACGATTGTGCGAGGAGCACACTGTACTGTTTAGGTAAGCGGAGTGTTTTCGCGGTATCGACAAGCCCAGTTTTGGGTTCCCAGTCGTTTACAGCCATTGTCGCAAACCTTGAGTCCGTCTCGGAGTCATCTAACTTCGTTGCGGGTCTACTCAATGGGGTGGCCCCCTGAAATATTTCTGAATCCTGTGATTGCTTTGTCGTGAAGGCCTCGTTGGGTTTTGAGTTGGTTTTTCCGAGGTTGATCGAGTGTGTGTTGCTATTTGTGCACCCCTGCAGGGTAAAACTTTCTGAAAGCCGTGTCCGCGGTTATGGACGACTTGGAGCACAGTATCTCGATCATAGACAACTATAACTAAAGTAGCGCTATAAACTTGACTTTATAATGACTAGTAATCAGCTTTACTATAATGGAATGGCTAATAAAACTGCCAACAATTGCTTGTTTGGGTTGTCGCTTGCGACCATTGTATCTGACTAGTAAGTATTGCAACTACAACGGAATGGCTAAATAAAAGTACCAACAACTGTTGGGTTTTGGGGTTATCTCATGCTATATGTATCTGACTAGTAAGTATTACAACCTCAACGGAATGGTTAATTAAAACTGCCCACTGCCTATTATATCAGGATGACTATTTATACCTGACTAGTAATTGCTGCAACGATAACTGAATAAATAAAACTGCCAACGGTGTGAGTTCCTCGGTTGACTTCCTCGATTGGTCTCGAGGGGGAAACACCAGGATGGGTATGTTTGGTGGTAGTATCAGGTTGGTTCCGAATAGGTCTTTCTTATCCCTCTCTGATAACCGACAGTTATATCGAGTCTCTATAGGTTGTTTAGTGCATGCTGCCGCTGCCGCTTCAGTCCACCATACCTAAGTAGGCGAGGACCGCCGAATTCTAGCCTCGCCGTGTACTGGCCTCAGTACTGACCGCTCTCTCTTTTTCCTTTGCCCTTTGTTGGCACCCCTTTTGTTTAAGCAGGTTTTGAGATCGACGTCGTTAGCAGGGTTACCCTTCCGGCTTGGCCTGGGCAGGGTTATGGACGCCATTGGTTATTCTTCAGGGCTCTTAGCCCCATTTGCATCTTGTCCGTAGTCAGACGCTCTATCATTTTCAAGGTGATTTGGATCTTTGTATATTATATCTGTATTCTTGACTCATTGAGTCGCTGTTATATATATTTGTTCTGTGGGTCCCATCGAGGACTGTTGTGTAATGTTACTACTTCGTTTTCCACCCGCACGAAGGTGCCTGGTGGGCACCTTTGAATCGTTTCTATGCGGGTTTGGCGGGTTTCGCTCAAACTTGCATAGGGTCGATTCTGAGGGTGTTACATCCCTCGCCTTCTGGTCGGCGAGCTCCGTCGCCAGGCGCGCGGCTTCTGCCTCAGCCGTGATCAACCATGCCGGAGCCGGAGCACTGTTGGGGCCGAATGCCAGCACCCCTGTGATCTACAGGGGGACGACGATCATCTCCTTCCCCTCCTCCTCCTCATCCTCCTATGGCTGATCCATCTCCTCTCCCCTCCTCCTCGTCCTCCTCCACCTCCTCGGCATCCTCCTCCACCTTCGTCTCGTCGCCGTCGACGAGAGCCCACACAGACACCTGACGAGGGTTCGACTCGTCAATGCCCATTGTTATGGACTTGGGTTTGGAGAAGATGGGGATGCTGAAGATCGCGAGACGATTAATAGACACGCATAAAGGGGACACGATGTTTACCCAGGTTCAGGTCCCCGGAGGGAAAACCCTACTCCTGCTTGTTTGTTCTTGATTGATGGCGGAACCGAAGGTTATAGGGGGTGCGTAGATGCAATCTGGCGTGAGGTGTGTGTATGAGTTGGAGAGATCCTCCTCGACGTGCCCTCCTGGCCTTTATATGGGGATGCAAGGTCTCAGGTAGGTCGAGTTGGTTACAAGTTAGGGTTTCACCCTTCAAGATTCTATCTACCGCTTGACCGTGTTTTCTAAGGAGTCGAACTTCTACCGGGCTTGGGCCATCCGGAGTCTCCTTGGGCTTCGCGTTAATGATATGTTGGAAACGTATCTATAATTTTTGATGATCCATGCTTATTTAGTACCTACTTTGCTTTACTTGTCTACACTTTGATGTGTTTTTACATGTTTTCTGGTACTAACCTATTAACAAGTTGCAACAGTGCCAGATGCATGTTTTTTTGTTGTTTTTTGTTTCAGAAAAGTTAATAAAGAAATATTCTCAGAATTAGACGGGACAAACATCAAAGTCAATTACTTTCCGTGGGGAACAAGAAGTACAGAGGGGAGCCGGAGGGGCCAGACCCACCCTAGGCGCGGGTGGGCCTAGCCCTGTGCCTGGCTAGGGTTTGCCACCCCTGTCCGCCTCCTCGTCCTCCCCCTTCGCCTATAAGAAGCCTCCGACCTAAAAACCTTAGGGAAATCCAGAATAAATCCACGAAAATCTCTGTAGCGCCGTGTAGCATCCCATTTGTCTAACAATTGTAATGCTACTTGATCTAGTAATATATTGGCTACTTCATAGATATAATGGTTGCATCATCATTATATCATGCTCATGCCATCATGCCATCTTGCATTTGAGCATCATATAAAATCCTGTTGATTTGGTTCTTCTCTCATCTGCATTGTAAAATTGTATTTGCCTCTTGATATTGTATTTGGTTCTTGATATTGTGTAAATGCCCAAGTTGAGTTGGGGGCATATATTTTATTGACTCCATCACCTTTTCTTTGTCACCACCTTATAATTCTACCACCCTGATTACCCATGGGCTTTTACTTTATTTTGGCATTTACTCTAGCCCATGTGGGTTGGGATGGATCTAATTCTAATTTATTTTGCTTGACCTTTATTCCATATTTGGGAATGCATGGAAATAAATGCCACGGGATTTAATTTTGTTCTCACAAAATCAAATGTGGCATCTACTATTCATGCATGGGCCATGCAAATTTCACCACCTTTCCCTCCCTTGGTTTTTCTTGTATTTTTGGAAGTGAAGCAAGGATCTTTGAGAGTCTACTCATGTTGGCCCTATTCTTTTGTTTTGTACTTGCAACTTCACCCTCTTTCCATCACCCAAACCCCTTGTTGTTTGCCTTATCTTGTTCATGCCCATAACCCTTTCTCCCTTCCTCCTTTAGTTTGATCTAGTGTGGTCTTGCCAAAAAGTCACCACCACATCCACTTTTATCTCCTCTCTCTTTTCTTTTCTCTCTAAGCCACACCTCATCTAACCCTAGTTACACTCTACCCCATCTCACCTCTCTCATAAACCCTAACCCGAGCCCCTCTAATCTAACCCTAGTTCCTCCCTCTCTCTCGGCCTCTCTCTCTCTCACCTAGATCGGCCCCACCTGGTCACCCTGGCCCCACCTAGCTACCACCCTCTCTCCCTAACCACCCCATCTACCCCTCCCCTAGCCAACCCTAGCTCCTAACCGAGCTACACCCGACCCTAGCCCGAGCCTCCCCTACCTCTCTCTTCTCTCTCTGCCACAGCTGCCCCACACCGAACCACCCCCTCCTACCTGCCTTGACCCCATCTGGAAGCCTCGCCCTGCCCCTGTCCTGCCCCCAGCTCGATCACGTGTGAGGAGGAGGAAAGGTGGCCGAGACCACCTTTTTCCACCCCGAGCCCCCACGGCACCCCCTCTCCTCTCCGTCCTTATCTACCCCTCTCTCGCCTCCTCTAGCCTCGCCCAGATCTGGCCCGAGCCAGCCTCCCCTCCTCCTTCCTCCTCTCCGTCCACCAACAACCGACGCCGCCCACCGCCAGCACCTCGCCGTCCACGACGCTCTGGCCGTCAAGCTCGTCGAGGGGGTGATCGCGGAGGACGAGGAGGTCCTCTGCAACAGCCCCGTACGCCCCAGCGAGGAGGAGCAGGACCAGAAGCCCCCCAGGCCAACGCCGCCCCGACGGAACCCTAGCTACACTCGGCCCCTGCCTCGTCGACGATCGCCGGCGCCTCCGCCCGAACCACCACCGGCAACAACCTCGCGGTGAGCCACTGACCCCCCTAGACATGCCCCTGTTCCTCTTCGCTTCCTGGTTGCGACGTTCGTTTCGTCGAACGCCCACCATGCGTCGCCGCTCGCTGGCGTCTACACGCTCGCGCTCCGCGTAGAACCTCATCTAGCCACCCGCCGCCTTTCTTTCACCATCCGTTAGCCTACCGCACTGGTACTGCCCCTCTGAGCGCGCGCCCAGGTCACGGGATCGAACCCCCGCCTCGCTGCGCCGCGCACCGCGCGCGCCAGACGGTGGAGAAGATCCACAGTACGCGGCGTCGTTTTCCAGAAAAGCCCCCCACCTTTTGTTTCCTCAACCCGCGCTCCTCTAGGCCCACCTGTTTGTCCCCGTGGCGTTTTTGCAAAAAGGGTCCCGGCATTTGGTTCCATCAACCCGCAGTCCCCCCCCCCCTTTTTTCTGTGCGCGTGTTGGGCCCAGTCGACCTGGCCCCACCCGTCAGCGGCAGTGGCTAGGTCTGCCTGAGGACAAGAGGGCTTTTCTGTCATCTGTTTTAAACTAAATCTTTTCAAATTGTTTTGAAATTCAAAATTCAAATCTGTTTTTAAATAACTTTTAAAATATGAATTCAAATAATACAAATAATATATGTTTTTGAATCAGAAAAATGTGAGGATTTCAAATATGCCATTCAAAATATTATTTGAACACTTTAAATCTCCAAGTTGATTAAAATTACAACAAAATGCCCTTTTCTTAATTAATTAATAACTTTTGAATGACAACTCCAAATTTAACAAATGATATGTCTAAAATGATCAGCTCGACGAGACCTTTCTGTTTATGCATTCCATGTTCTGTTTTGCAGCATGCATCATATAAATATAATGCAAACAACAACTATTATGAGGATAAAATGTGGCCAAAACTCAATAAAATGATTTGTTCTTGTATTCCACACCTCACCCATGCCATGCTACTTTAATGCCATGCAAATTGTGAATCATTCATCATGGCATGATTGTTTGCTTGTCGCATTTAATTCATATGCTTGTGCACTATATTTATGTTGGCCCTTGTTTGTTTGGTTCTTCTTCGAATAGACGCTGAGCAGGGGATATATCAAGAAACCCAGGAGCACTACCCAGATCCGTCTCTCGCTTCAACTGAGCTGCCAGGCAAGCACTATCACATGCTTGCATACATACAGTACCTATTGCCTCTATATTATTCTTGCATCATTGAGTCGCGATTGCATTAAACTGAATCCCAAGTATTGCATAGCCTTTACTTTTAAACCCCACCGAAGCTTGTTCCTCCATCCCATGAGCCATTACTACAGGAGTTGTTTGAGCCATGCGAGTCGTAGAACAGCATGTGTAGGGTATGTGAGTGTCTGATTGGATAACGAGGTACCTAAACAACTTAACTTGAGTAGTAATGGGATAACTAATGAAAGTGGCACCGGTGAGCAATATCTGCTATTTGGTTTTTCCTGCTCACTTTTGTCCCGTAGGACCCCGGGTACTTGATTCCTGTTTCTTGATTATTCGCGCTATCCACATCCGGGAGGCTTATGGGACCCCCCTGAGCCAGAGCTTGATTCATTCTTATTTCTTGGGGCCACAAACTAGTTTGAGGTTTTATTTACTATCTTGTACTTATGCCATGCTTTACTGCTTTATTTACGATTGTGCGAGGAGCACCGGTACTGTTTAGTTAAGCGGAGTGTTTTCGCGGTATCGACAAGCCCAGTCACATTTTCGGGTTCCAAGTCGTTTACAGCCACTGGCGCAAACCTTGAGTCCGTCTCGGAGTCAGCTAACTTCGTTGCGGGTGTACTCAATGGGGTGGCCCCCTGAAATATTTCTGAATCCTGTGATTGCTTTGTCGTGAAAGCCTCGTTGGGTTTTGATTTGGTTTTTCCGAGGTTGATCGAGTGTGTGTTGCTATTTGTGCACCCCTGCAGGGTAAAACTTTCTGAAAGCCGTGTCCGCGGTTATGGACGACTTGGAGCACAGTTTCTCGATCATAGACAAGCATAACTAAAGTACCACTTTTAACTTGACTAAGTAACTGACTAGTAAATAGTGCAACACTCATGGAATGGATAATAAAACTGCCAACGGATGGGGGTTGTTCGTCCGCTTCCTCGTTGGTAAGCGAGGAGGAGGATGGATCTGATGACATTACTGTTATAACTGTTGTCATTAATTCACGGACATCCGTCTATCTTTGGTTAGGCGGATGGTTAGCGAGTATCTATAGAATTGTTAGGGTTTATCTTTTGCTGCAATTGCGTCACCCCAGGTTGTGTCCCCTTTAGAGGCATAAAGACTTGCTGAGTACCCCTAGGGTCTCACACGATAAATTATTTGGTTCAGATGAACAGGTACACTCACAAGATGGATACTGGGTGGAGGAGGCGGACGATGTGGGCAACGATCGTTCGATGTAGAGATTCCGAGAACGGGGATCCGTGAGATCTGTGGGCGGGATGTGCTTATTTATGGGGCATCTTATGCCGATTTGCTTCTTATCCGTACTCGGATCTTGTTTGCCGCTTCCGCCTGATACTCTGATGTGTGATGTATGAGGAGATATCCTAAACTATTATATCTATCTAGGACATTTGAATCTTGCCGTATGGCGTTGCTATATTTTCCTTTCTTTTTAGATGGAATGGCTCTGATGTACTGTTGTATGGTGGCTTGCATACATACTCATTTGTGTATGTAGTTGATCCCTTCGCCTGCCGATTACGCCGCCCATTCTTGTCCCGATGATTGGAAATGGTTGGGACGGCCGAAAGGTCTACCTGTGAGTGGCATTTGGGCCCCACCGTACTATTTCAACCATTTCCGCTCATCCAGGCTTGTAACTAGGAGCGTAATTCACCGAGGTAGTTACACGCCGCCGCCACCGAAGGGGAGATTCGGGGGACAGAAAGTCTCTGTTCCGGCACCCTGCCGGGACGGGGAAGTGCCCCCGGAGTCATCTCCATCGATCTCCACCATCATCTCCATCACTGTTGCTAATTCCCATGATGAGGAGGGAGTAGTTCTTCCTCGAGGCTAAGGGATCTACCGGTAGCTATGTGTTCATCTCTCTCTCTATGCATGATCTTGTTGTGGTCATGAGCTTTGTAATCAAGTAGATCAAGGCGGACTTTGAGGTGTGCTGTTATAGCCCTACCATGGATTAGAGTGTCCAACCGGAGAGTAGTTAAGAGTAGTATCATGAAGAGAGGATATTTATATAAGGGAGTGTTCACTAGTGAAAGTATGATCCCTAAGCCTTGTTTCTAAACATTGAAACACCATTTGCTACTAGATCTGTTGCATGTTTGCTTGCTTTAGTATTTACCCCACCGTCAAGCTTTTTTCTGGCACCGTTACCACTTGTATTTCACTATCTCTTCGCCGACCTAGTGCACCTATATTGGGTGTGTTGGGGACACAAGAGACTTCTTGTATCTTGATTGCAGGATTGCTTGAGAGGGAATACCTTTGACCACTTCCTCCCTGAGTTCGATAAACCTTGGATAATCCACTTAAGGGAAACTTTCTGTTGTTCTACAAACCTCTGCACTTGGAGGCCCAACAACTGTCTACAAGAATAGAAGTGCGTAGACATCAGTTAACAACAAGTCTTCGTGTGGGCCTTTACTGGGCTGGACCGGATAGGCCAATGTTAGGTACCCGTAGGGCATATCCATGTCGGCCATAGCCACGTGCCCCTCCTCCTCCGCCGTGTCGGTGTCGTGCTCGCGCTGCGCCGCTTCTGCCTCACTGTGCGCTTTGGCGACGTGGCGAAGCTTGCAAACGGCGACCTTGGCGGCCTCCTTGGCCACCTCTTCCAGCATGGGCATGGCCGCCTTGTAGCGGATCTCACGGAGAGCCGCTGATGCGGCCTCCATGACCATCGTCTCCTTGGTGACGACGTGGTGTATGTCGCGCACCGCCCATTGGGCGGCCACCATGGAGGCCGCCTCCACCACCCTCTCTAGCGCCGCCTCGGCCATACGATGTTCCTCCTCGAAGACCAACACCCGCACCTCGGTCATACGCCTAGCCAGCAACGTGGACTCGAGGTGGACGTCGTCGATCTCCACCTCCGAGAAGCGGGTGTGGCACATCTCCCGAATCTTGGTCCAGTTGGCGATCTTGTGGCGAGGTATGGCTGCTGCTGGCTAACGCTTTTTTGGCCGCTAGTTTGCTCTTGTTTGGGCTTGTTGTCTCTGCCACGACGACGATCGTTTTTTATAGACCGCGACGAAGGTGGAAAACGGCCGGGGAGGCACGGGGAATTTTTTGGACGCATGAAACGTGGAACACTGTCCACGCGGGAAGCCGCCGACGCTGATAGCCAACGTCGCGTCGGCATTAACATCCCATTACAAGGGTGTCAAAATGATGACAGCAGAGGGAAACAGGCATATGGATCAGGCCGCTAGGCGCAGTTGACCAGAGAGGCCAAACCACGACCTAAAAACGACCACGAATCAACCCAAACGAATAGAAATGAACTATTTAAATCGATGGTTGGATCGGTCCGGTGGAGATGCTCTAAACGGATGGAGTTTTCTACAAACAGTGAGAGTCTTAGAGCATCTCCACTCGCCTACCCAGGAGGCCGATCCGGACGCCGAATTTTGGTCCGGACGCCGAATTTTGGTACGAACGCCGAAAATCGGCCCAGTCGCGTACCCAAGAACTTGTTTTCGGACGGATTTCGCCCATTTTTGGTCCGGGCTACCCAGGCCGAACCTAGGTTTCTGGATACGCCCTGGGGGCGCCGGACTCAGCGATATCGGCGAAAAAAAACAAAGCGGCGCGTGGACCCGCCGTGTCAGTGACGGAAGCCGAGTCGTCGTCATCCTCGGAACCACGCGGCGACCGCCAGGCAATAACTGCCCGTCGCGTCGGCCACGCGTCGCCGAATTACGGCGCCACCGTCGCCGCCTCGTCTCCCGCGACGGACCGGCGGTCACTAAGTTCCCGCCGTTTCCACTTTTCCCGCCCTCGCCGTTACACCCCTCCCGCCCTCGCCGCCAGCCTCGGCCTTTATAAGCCGTACCCCCTCGCCGGAGATCTTCGCACTCTCTCACATCTCCCCCGACCCACAAGCCCAACTCTGGCGAGCTCTCCCCTTCCTCCTTCTCTCACCATGGGCGAACGCTACCCCGGCGACGGCGCTGCGGCGAACGGCTTCGGCCGGAGCTGTTGGAATTATGCCCTAGAGGCAATAATAAAGATGTTATTATTATAATTCTTGTTCATGATAATGTTTATATTCCATGCTAGAATTGTATTAAGCGGAAACTTTAATACTTGTGTGGTTTGTGAACAACACCGTGTCCCTAGTACGCCTCTATGGACTAGCTCATTGATTAATGATGGTTAAGGTTTCCTAACCATGGACATGAGTTGTCGATTAATAATGAGATCATATCATTGGGAGAATAATATGATGGATAGACCCAAACTAAGCAAAGCAATTAGATCGTGTCATCGTGTTCATCTTTGCGAAGCTTTTCTTATGTCAAATATTAGATCGTGTCATCGTGTTCATCTTTGCGAAGCTTTTCTTATGTCAAATATTGTATTCCTTTGACCATGAGATAATACAACTCCCTGGTATCGGAAGAAAGCTTTGAGGTCATCAAACGTCATCCTATGAGAGGGTGATCATAAAGGTGTCTCTCAGGTGATCGGAAAGTATCTGTTGGGTTGTATGTATCGAGATGGGATTTGTCCCTCCCAAGTCGGAGAGATATACTTCGGGCCCACTCAATAATCGATATCAACACCGCTTGCAAGCATGTGGTTAAGGAGTTAATCACAAAGTGATATCGGATTACGGAACGAGTAAAGTACTTGTTGTGAACGAGATTGAACTAGGTATGACGGTACCGACGATCAAATCTCGGGCAAGTAAAATATCACGAGACGAAGGGAATATATATATGGGATTGATTGAATCCTGGCATCGTGGTTCATCCGATATGATCATCGATGAATGTGTGGGAGTCAATATGGGTTTCCAGACCCTGGTGTTGATTATTGATAGAAGATCATGTCTGCATATTCTCGAACCCGCAGGGTCACACACTTAACGTGTCTCGACGCTAGGATAGATTGGATAATTGGTTTATGAGTTTTTGTTCGGAGTCTCGGATGGGATACGGGACATCACGAGAGGTTCCGGAGAATAAGATTCATATAAGGCAGTGCTGTTTTTTGGAGTTCGGAATTGTTCCGGGTTAATCGGTATTGTACAGGAAGCTTCTAGAACCTTCCGGAAGGGGACCAACGTGGCCCCGCCTTCCGGGAGGGGGCATGGGCCTATGAGGGAGTGCCCTGGCCGCATTGGGCCAGGGGCACAAGGCCCCATAGGGCCCAACCGGCCAGCTAGGGTAAAACCCTAACTAGACCTTCTAGAAGGGGGGGTTCCTTGCCCCCCCACTCCTCCTCCTTGTGGACGCCGGTTTGGACTTGGGGAGGGGCTAGGGCAGCCGCCCACCCCTCTATATAAAGAGGGCTGGGGCGCACCACCCCCCCACACCTTCCCCTCCAAAGCTAGCCGCCCTGCTGCCCTCCTCTCTCTCCCTCCCGACTGCGTGTAGGCGAAGCCCTGCTGCAGAAACTCTCCACCATATACATCACGCCGTCGTGTTGTAGATCCAATCCGTCTCTCCACCATACTTGCTGGACCGAGGAAGGAGGAGACGTCGAGGTGCTGCACGTGTGCATCTCACGGAGGCACCGCCACTTGTGGTGCTAGATCGGATCGGATCGCGAGGAGGAGAAGCGAGTACGACTACATCACCCACGTTCCGACGAACGTTCCGATGTGCGAATCTTCAAGGGTATGAAGATCTAATCCAATCTCTCTCGTTGTTTGCATCTTCTAGATTAGATCTTGGCTTCCCTCTGTTCGCATCCGTAGAAAATTTTGATTTACTATGACGCGCAAGAAAGTCAGTGGTATCAGAGCTAGATCTATGCGTAGATGTGTTTCACGAGTAGAACGCAACATGGTTGTTGCGGGCGTTGATGTTTTCTGTTGCAATACTCTTGTTTGTGTTCTTCTTATGACGCGGGATAGTGAGATTGAAGTGGTCCAGGCCAACCTTACGCGACGTCGTTCGCGAGACCGGCTCCGCACTTGACGTGTGGCTTGTCCCACACATGCGGCTGGTGGATGTCAGTTTCTCTCACTATAGTTGTCATGGGATTAACACCGGAGTTTGGCAACCATAATATCACCGTTGTGGCTTTCCGTAGGTAAGAAGCGTTCTTAGCATCTACTTCCATAAGCCACGTAAAACATGCAACAACAAAGTAGAGGCGTCTAACTTGTTTTTGTAGGAAGTGTTTTCTGTGATATGGTATGGCCCAAGATGTGATGTGTATAATGTATGCGATGATCATGTTTTGTAATGTTTCACGACTTGCATGTCGATGAGTACACAACCGGCAGGAGCCATATGGTTGTCTTTATAATTGTGTATGACCTGTGTGTCAGCTTCTTATACACCATGTAATAGTTTCACTTTATCGCTAAGTAGTTAGCAATAGTTGTAGTTGCTATTTATGGTGGAGGCAATCATGGTGGAGTGATGGATATCATGCCGGCACGCACAAGATGGAGATCATTGCGCGAAGATTGGCTATACCATGTCACATAAAGTTATATGCATGTGATGTTTATCCTTCTATGTATCTTATTATGCTTAGATCGCAACGGTAGCATTATAAGATGATTCCTCACTTAAAGATCAAGATAAAAACTGTGTTCTCCCCAAGTATGCACCATTGCGAAAGTTTGTCGTGTCCAAGTGTGGCATCCCGCAAAACCACTACTAGAAAATCGCGTTGAATTTGTGCATTGCATCGTCATCATCATATGTTGTTTGTCAAAAACTATTTTTTCGCAAGCCCGTTTTGTTTTCCTAACGCCCCATCTTAATTCAAATGCAAAGCCCGGTCTCCGGATTATTTTGTTTGAGTGCTATCGGTTTGCAAACGGTGTTAACAAAACAAATAAAAATTATATTATTTTAGTGGGGGCAGTCGAACGGGCCAGATCGACCCGAACGACCACCCCCAGGATTTTAAATCGGTCCAACCAGTCCCACCCCTTATTCCTAAACCTACCAACTAATCTACCCCAACCCAGCCTCCACATCACCCCACCCAATCCCGAGTTGCCACCTCACCTCTCCTCTCTCCCTCACCCTATCCCACACAGCCACCTCACCCTACCCCACTTTCCACTCCCTCCACCTGGACACAGCCGGCCCACACCTCCCTGCCCACTCACCCCACCACACAACACACCCTACACACACGCAGCATACCCCCACACACTGACACCTGGCCCCACCGAGCCACCCACCGCACCCCCGGCCTCCCTGGCGCGTCCACCCGCCCCTGGGACCCACCCTGCAGGCCCCACCTCCCTCCTTTCCTCTCTTCTTCCTCCTCTCTTCCCCAACGCGACACCCGCCCTCGGCAGCACCCCGCCCCGCCGCGACGCCTCCCCTGGCCGCCCCGCTCGCGTCGCTCCCCCTCCTCTCTGCTCGCGCGCGCCCGCTCAAGCCGCCGTCGCCGCTCCAGCGCGCCGCCAGCCTCTCTCCTCCCCGCTCCGCCTCCGCGCCGGCTCGCTCCACCGCCGACGCCCGCTCACCTCGCCACCGCCACCAGCCTCCCCTCCGGCCGCGCTCTCCTCCACCCTCCGCTCCCCGCTCGACCGCGTCAAGCCCCGCGCCGGCCGCGCGCCCGCCCCGAGCTTCCCGTCCTCGCCGCGCCTCCAACCCCGCCTCCTCTCCTCCAGAGCCGGGCCCCGCGCCGCCCAGAGGCCTCCCTCCGCCCGCCTCGCACGGCTCCCCGACCCCGCGCCGTCACCGGCGCAAGCCCTCCTGCGCCACCGTCCCGCTCCTCCGTCGCAGCGCCCCGCGGCCTCCGCCGCCGGCCGAGCCGCCTTCTCCCGGTCCGCCAGCTCCTCCCGCTCGCCTCCGCAGCGCTCGCCGCCAGCCCGCCTCCTAGCGCCGGGCGCCGCCTGGCCGTCCCCTCTCTGCGAGCCAGCCGCCGCTCGTCTTCCCCCTCCCAGTCCGTCCGCGGCCGCCGTCGCTCCTGTTTGCGTCCCCGAGACCGCCAAGCTCTGTCAGAGCTGCTGCTTCTGGCCGTGGCCTTCCTCTCGCCGGCCCTGTTCGCCCGCGTGGTCGAGGCCATGACCGTCAACGTTTCTGTCGGTTGGCTTCGTGGGACACCAAGTCAGCAACACCGCCAAGTTCTTCCACGTGGACCCGATGAACCGCAGACCGACCCCGTGACGGGTGCATCGACCCCCACCAAGATCTGCCGACGCCGAGAACCCACGATAACGCCAAGGCCCGTTCCCGGAGGCGAAGTCCGAACGTGAAGACCACCAAGCTCTCCTTCCCGGATTTGACGCCCCGAGACCATCACGAGGAGGCGAAACGCCGAGGCCTTCGACACGGAACCCTGAACTCCGACGTACCCTCGGACGCCAAGACCGACCCGATACGCGAACCCGACAAGTTCTTCTCGATGACAAGATCATCGACAGGGAACCCGAAGACCACATGTGTGACAAGTACTCCTTCGAGAACGCCAAGCGCTTCATCCCGTGCGGCAAGAACTACCCCGATCCGAAGACCCTAACCCCGGAGCCCGAGAACGTTCCGTCGGACCCTGGACCCCGAAACCGACCCCGAACCCCCGGAACCCCAAGTTCGTCGAGACCCCTCAATGTGTGAACCCCTTCCCGCAAACCCTATTTTATAACATAATACACATTGTCGCATATTAATTGTCATTCATCTTGCATGCATATCATTGGTTTGGGGGCCTTATGCCGATTCACCTAATAATCAAATATGGGGCCCATATGCGGGCAAATCCAGCCTTATAATGGCCTCATTTAAAATTGATGTAGCGAACCGGTGCTATCTTTTGCCATGTCCAAACAACATTTAATTTGCGGGGTAGATGAATAACATGAACCATTTAATTAATTGTCGGGACCCCGGTTCCGCTTAATATGACCTAATCGCATCGCATCTTTGCCATGTCATTCATCATGCATGCATCATGCCGACCTTCTGCCGTTGTAATAAATATTGCATCCCGTGTTTATTCTAGTGTTTTGCTTCTTCGCGGATAAGGTCGATGAGTTGATGGGAGCTTCGCCCCGATCTTCGGTTGAACCCTTCGACAATGTTTTCAGGCGAGCATCTCCCCCTTTCTACCTATCTTTCTTTTATAGTATTTATTTCCCTCCTGTTGATCTATTGCTATCTGTGTTGCGATGCTTTAGTTTCCGTACCTGTGATATACCGTGCAGCCCTATATTGCCTTGGACACATCCTATTACCTGTTGTTTGGTAGATAGATGGACTTGCGCGTCGTAGTCGCTTGATCAAGTGCTGTTGCGTGTCGTCAAGTGCCACAGTTGTTGATGTATTGCCGCATGTTGATGTTGGAGATGATCATAGTTTTATTTATCGTTCACTTTAATTCCTGTTTAACAACTAAAATTGAAATAAGCAGAGGCATCGGTGGGTGATAGAAAATATTTGGTTTCCGAACGCCCACTTGTGTCCCGTAAGACCCCGAGTACTTGATACCTGTTCCTTGATTTATCGCGCTATCCACATCCGGGAGGTATATGGGACCCCCCTGAGCCAGAGCTTGATTCAGTCTTATTTCTTGGGGCCACAAACTAGTTTGAGGTTTTATTTACGATCCTGTACTTATGCCATGCTACTTATGTATTTACGATTGTGCGAGGAGCACACTGTACTGTTTAGGATCGGGACACGATTCCGCGGTGTCGACAAGCCCAGCCACACTTTCGGGTTCCCAGTCGTTCACAGCCGTCTACCCAAACCTTGAGTCCGTCTCGGAGCTTGCTTACTTCGTTGCGGGTGTACTCCAAGGGGTGGCCCCCTGAAATATTTCTGAATCCTGTGATTGTTCAGTCGTGAAAGCCTCGTTGGGTTTTGTTTTGGTTTTTCCGAGGTTGATCGAGCGTGTGTTGCTATTGGTTCACCCCGGCCGGGTAAAACTTTCTGAAAGCCGTGTCCGCGGATATGGACGACTTGGAGCACAGTATCTCGATCATAGACAAGCATAACTAAAGTTTATTGCTATAAATTTGACTTTATAATGACTAGTAATCAGCTTCACTATAATGGAATGGCTAATTAATACTGCCCACAATTGCTTGTTTGGAGTGTCGCTTGCGACCATTGTACCTGACTAGTAAGTATCGCAACTACAACGGAATGGCTGAATAAAAGTAACAACAACTGCTGGGTTTAAGGGTT
Organism: Avena atlantica; assembly: GCA_910589765.1. NCBI lineage: Eukaryota > Viridiplantae > Streptophyta > Magnoliopsida > Poales > Poaceae > Avena > Avena atlantica. Next base: position 509,962,805 of record OU342733.1, on the reverse strand, counting down.
ATCTCATGCTATTCATATCTGATTAGTAAGTGCTACAACTATAACGGAATGGTTAATTAAAAGGGCCTACTGCTTACTTTATCAGGATGAGTATCTAAACCTGACTAGTAATTGCTGCAACGATAACTGAATAAGTAAAACTGCCAACGGTGTGAGTTTCTCGGTTGACTTCCTCGTTTGGTCTCGAGGGGGAAACGCCAGGATGGGTTTGTTTGATGGTAGTATCAGGTTGGTTCCGAATAGGTCTTTCTTACCCCTCTCTGATAACCGCCAGTTGTATCGAGTCTCTATAGGTTGTTTAGTGCATGCTGCCGCTGCCGCTCAGTCCACCATACCTTTGTAGGCGAGGACCGCCAAATTCTAGCCTCGCCATGTACTGGCCTCAGTACTGACGCTCCTCTTTTTCCTTTGCCCTTTGTCGGCACCCCTTTTGTTTAAGCAGGTTTGAGATCGACGTCGTTAGCAGGGTTACCCTTCCGGCTTGGCCTGGGCAGGGTTATGGACGCCATTGGTTATTCTTCAGGGCTCTTAGCCCCATTTGCATCTTGTCCGTAGTCGGACGCTCTATCATTTTCAAGGTGATTTGGATCTTTGTATTATATATCTGTATTCTTGACTCAGTGAGTCGCTGTTGTATATATATCTGTTCTGTGGGTCCCATCAAGGACTGTTGTGTAATGTTATTACTTCGTTTTCCACCCGCACGAAAGTGCCTGGTGGGCACCTTTGAATCGTTTCTATGCGGGTTTGGCGGGTTTTCGCTAAAACTTGCATAGGTCCGATTCTGAGGGTGTTACAGAGTGGTATCAGAGCTCAGCAGTTGCGATACCCCACAAGTCCAGCCTGTAGGATAACCTAGCTAACGGCCGAAGTAGAGTGTCAAAACTATTTTCGAAAAATCGGTTGGATAGTTCTGATTAGGTCTGATTTTACTTATTACCCCTCTGCTATTCTCCTCTTATCCCGACGTGTTTTGAATCCGCTCTCTTCTCTTTCTTCGAGTCCAGGACTTCTCGTGGTTGGGTTTTCCGTCGTACCTTCAGGGTTTTCGCTTCCTTCTTCGATAACGGTGTTCTGCCATCCGGTGTTCATGCTGCTTGAGAAATCCGTCTACGGTGGTACCATTCTTTGTCCTTGTTTGTGCCTTCCGGTGTTTTCCGACGCGACGACATCATCTACGCCAGATCCGATGCAGAGTCTGCGTCCCTCCTTTGTTCCGAACCTCGCTTGTCGAGATCTTCAGTCTGATTCCGAGAATGGTTGCACGCTTTTCCACTGATTGTGCAGAGTAATAGTTTGGGTGCGTGATGGATTGGCCCCCATGCCGACTACCCCTTCTATTCGCTTTTGTACATTCGAGTGGATGAGAATGCAGCGGTCCTCTCTTTCTACCGGAAGTTAGAGGTGGCTTTATTTGTTGATACCTCTACCTTCGACCTTTTGTTTCCGGAGTGTTCCCTCGACGATCACGGACAACGACCTCTTGTTAGTGGTGTCGCGAGGATCTACATGATGCGAGAAGACGCAGATCGCCGACCTTCCTTCCGGTACCATGAGGCGGATCTCGAGGGCGAGATCCATTGTTAGTGGTGTCGAATTGTGGCATCCCGCAAAACCACTACTAGAAAATCGCGTTGAATTTGTGCATTGCATCGTCATCATCATATGTTGTTTGTCAAAAACTATTTTTTCGCAAGCCCGTTTTGTTTTCCTAACGCCCCATCTTAATTCAAATGCAAAGCCCGGTCTCCGGATTATTTTGTTTGAGTGCTATCGGTTTGCAAACGGTGTTAACAAAACAAATAAAAATTATATTATTTTAGTGGGGGCAGTCGAACGGGCCAGATCGACCCGAACGACCACCCCCAGGATTTTAAATCGGTCCAACCAGTCCCACCCCTTATTCCTAAACCTACCAACTAATCTACCCCAACCCAGCCTCCACATCGCCCCACCCAATCCCGAGTTGCCACCTCACCTCTCCTCTCTCCCTCACCCTATCCCACACAGCCACCTCACCCTACCCCACTTTCCACTCCCTCCACCTGGACCCAGCCGGCCCACACCTCCCTGCCCACTTACCCCACCACACAACACACCCTACACACACGCAGCATACCCCCACACACTGACACCCGGCCCCACCGAGCCACCCACCGCACCCCCGGCCTCCCTGGCGCGTCCACCCGCCCCTGGGACCCACCCTGCAGGCCCCACCTCCCTCCTTTCCTCTCTTCTTCCTCCTCTCTTCCCCAACGCGACACCCGCCCTCGGCAGCACCCCGCCCCGCCGCGGCGCCTCCCCTGGCCGCCCCGCTCGCGTCGCTCCCCCTCCTCTCTGCTCGCGCGCGCCCGCTCAAGCCGCCGTCGCCGCTCCAGCGCGCCGCCAGCCTCTCTCCTTCCCGCTCCGCCTCCGCGCCGGCTCGCTCCACCGCCGACGCCCGCTCACCTCGCCACCGCCACCAGCCTCCCCGCCGGTCGCGCTCTCCTCCACCCTCCGCTCCCCGCTCGACCGCGTCAAGCCCCGCGCCGGCCGCGCGCCCGCCCCGAGCTTCCCGTCCTCGCCGCGCCTCCAACCCCGCCTCCTCTCCTCCAGAGCCGGGCCCCGCGCCACCCAGAGGCCTCCCTCCGCCCGCCTCGCACGGCTCCCCGACCCCGCGCCGTCACCGGCGCAAGCCCTCCTGCGCCACCGTCCCGCTCCTCCGTCGCAGCGCCCCGCGGCCTCCGCCGCCGGCCGAGCCGCCTTCTCCCGGTCCGCCAGCTCCTCCCGCTCTCCTCCGCAGCGCTCGCCACCAGCCCGCCTCCTAGCGCCGGGCGCCGCCTGGCCGTCCCCTCTCTGCGAGCCAGCCGCCGCTCGTCTTCCCCCTCCCAGTCCGGCCGCGGCCGCCGTCGCTCCTGTTTGCATCCCCGAGACCGCCAAGCTCTGTCAGAGCTGCTGCTTCTGGCCGTGGCCTTCCTCTCGTCGGCCCTGTTCGCCCGCGTGGTCGAGGCCATGACCGTCAACGTTTCTGTCGGTTGGCTTCGTGGGACACCAAGTCAGCAACACCGCCAAGTTCTTCCACGTGGACCCAATGAACCGCAGACCGACCCCGTGACGGGTGCATCGACCCCCACCAAGATCTGCCGACGCCGAGAACCCACGATAACGCCAAGGCCCGTTCCCGGAGGCGAAGTCCGAACGTGAAGACCACCAAGCTCTCCTTCCCGGATTCGACGCCCCGAGACCATCACGAGGAGGCGAAACGCCAAGGCCTTCGACACGGAACCCTGAACTCCGACGTACCCTCGGACGCCAAGACCGACCCGATACGCGAACCCGACAAGTTCTTCTCGACGACAAGATCATCGACAGGGAACCCGAAGACCACATGTGCGACAAGTACTCCTTCGAGAACGCCAAGCGCTTCATCCCGTGTGGCAAGAACTACCCCGATCCGAAGACCCTAACCCCGGAGCCCGAGAACGTTCCGTCGGACCCTGGACCCCGAAACCGACCCCGAACCCCGAACCCCCGGAACCCCAAGTTCGTCGAGACCCCTCAATGTGTGAACCCCTTCCCGCAAACCCTATTTTATAACATAATACACATTTTCGCATATTAATTATCATTCATCTTGCATGCATATCATTGGTTTGGGGGCCTTATGCCGATTCACCTAATAATCAAATATGGGGCCCATATGCGGGCAAATCCAGCCTTATAATGGCCTCATTTAAAATTGATGTAGCGAACCGGTGCTATCTTTTGCCATGTCCAAACAACATTTAATTTGCGGGGTAGATGAATAACATGAACCATTTAATTAATTGTCGGGACCCCGGTTCCGCTTAATATGACCTAATCGCATCGCATCTTTGCCATGTCATTCATCATGCATGCATCATGCCGACCTTCTGCCGTTGTAATAAATATTGCATCCCGTGTTTATTCTAGTGTTTTGCTTCTTCGCGGATAAGGTCGATGAGTTGATGGGAGCTTCGCCCCGATCTTCGGTTGAACCCTTCGACAATGTTTTCAGGCGAGCATCTCCCCCTTTCTACCTATCTTTCTTTTATAGTATTTATTCCCCTCCTGTTGATCTATTGCTATCTGTGTTGCGATGCTTTAGTTTCCGTACCTGTGATATACCGTGCAGCCCTATATTGCCTTGGACACATCCTATTACTTGTTGTTTGGTAGATAGATGGACTTGCGCGTCGTAGTCGCTTGCTCAAGTGTTGTTGCGTGTCGTCAAGTGCCACAGTTGTTGATGTATTGCCGCATGTTGATGTTGGAGATGATCATAGTTTTATTTATCGTTCACTTTAATTCTTGTTTAACAACTAAAATTGAAATAAGCAGAGGCATCGATGGGTGATAGAAAATATTTGGTTTCCGAACGCCCACTTGTGTCCCGCAAGACCCCGAGTACTTGATACTTGTTCCTTGATTTATCGCGCTATCCACATCCGGGAGGTATATGGGACCCCCCTGAGCCAGAGCTTGATTCAGTCTTATTTCTTGGGGCCACAAACTAGTTTGAGGTTTTATTTACGATCCTGTACTTATGCCATGCTACTTATGTATTTACGATTGTGCGAGGAGCACACTGTAATGTTTAGGATCGGGACACGATTCCGCGGTGTCGACAAGCCCAGCCACACTTTCGGGTTCCCAGTCGTTCACAGCCGTCTACCCAAACCTTGAGTCCATCTCGGAGCTTGCTTACTTCGTTGCGGGTGTACTCCAAGGGGTGGCCCCCTGAAATATTTCTGAATCCTGTGATTGTTCAGTCGTGAAAGCCTCGTTGGGTTTTGTTTTGGTTTTTCCGAGGTTGATCGAGCGTGTGTTGCTATTGGTGCACCCCGGCCGGGTAAAACTTTCTGAAAGCCGTGTCCGCGGATATGGACGACTTGGAGCACAGTATCTCGATCATAGACAAGCATAACTAAAGTTTATTGCTATAAATTTGACTTTATAATGACTAGTAATCAGCTTCACTATAATGGAATGGCTAATTAATACTGCCCACAATTGCTTGTTTGGAGTGTCGCTTGCGACCATTGTACCTGACTAGTAAGTATCGCAACTACAACGGAATGGCTGAATAAAAGTAACAACAACTGCTGGGTTTAAGGGTTATCTCATGCTATTCATATCTGATTAGTAAGTGCTACAACTATAACGGAATGGTTAATTAAAAGGGCCTACTGCTTACTTTATCAGGATGAGTATCTAAACCTGACTAGTAATTGCTGCAACGATAACTGAATAAGTAAAACTGCCAACGGTGTGAGTTCCTCGGTTGACTTCCTCGTTTGGTCTCGAGGGGGAAACGCCAGGATGGGTTTGTTTGATGGTAGTATCAGGTTGGTTCCGAATAGGTCTTTCTTACCCCTCTCTGATAACCGCCAGTTGTATCGAGTCTCTATAGGTTGTTTAGTGCATGCTGCCGCTGCCGCTCAGTCCACCATACCTTTGTAGGCGAGGACCGCCGAATTCTAGCCTCGCCGTGTACTGGCCTCAGTACTGATGCTCCTCTTTTTCCTTTGCCCTTTGTCGGCACCCCTTTTGTTTAAGCAGGTTTGAGATCGACGTCGTTAGCAGGGTTACCCTTCCGGCTTGGCCTGGGCAGGGTTATGGACACCATTGGTTATTCTTCAGGGCTCTTAGCCCCATTTGCATCTTGTCCGTAGTCGGACGCTCTATCATTTTCAAGGTGATTTGGATCTTTGTATTATATATCTGTATTCTTGACTCAGTGAGTCGTTGTTGTATATATATCTGTTCTGTGGGTCCCATCGAGGACTGTTGTGTAATGTTATTACTTCGTTTTCCACCCGCACGAAAGTGCCTGGTGGGCACCTTTGAATCGTTTCTATGCGGGTTTGGCGGGTTTTCGCTAAAACTTGCATAGGTCCGATTCTGAGGGTGTTACACCAAGCATCACGTGATGATCGGGTGCTATAGACTCTACGCTCACATACAACGGGTGCAAGCCAGTTTTTGCACACGCGGAAATACTTGGGTCTAACTTGACGAGCCTAGCATGTACAGACATGGCCTCGGAACACATAAACCAAAAGGTTAAGCATGAGTCATATGAATGATATGATCGACACTTCGTTGTCCACCATTGAAACCACATCTCTTCTCGTGAAGATCGGATTAGGTGTGGTGAATTTGGATCGTGTTCACTAAACAACTTGAGGGATGTTGAATTTAGTGGGAGTTCATCTAGTAATTTGATTACGTTGAACTATTTATCATGAACATAGTCTAAATTGTACTTGCAAATACTGTAGATCAAATGGCTAAGTCCAACTTCAACTTCAACGTTTTTGCTGAGAAGGAAAAGCTTAAAAACAATGGGTCTAACTTCACCAATTGGTTCCGCAATCTAAGAATCATTCTCTCTGGCGGTCAAAAGGACTATGTCCTTGGGAAAGCGTTAGGTGACCCCCTGCTGCAACTGCGCCGGCTGATGAGAAAGCTGTCTATCAGTCGCGCAAAGATGATTATGGTGTGATTAAGAGCACCATGTTGTTTGCTATGGAACCGGAACTTCAAAATCGTTTTGAAGACTATCCCGGGCCCTTTGAGATTCTCGAAGAGCTGAAAACCATGTTTCAGACTCAGGCCCATTCTGAGAGATATGAGATCTCTGAGAAGTTCTTTAACTGCAAGATGGAGGAAGGGAGTTCTGTTAGTGAGCACGCCATTAAGATGACGGGCTACACTCAACGCCTTGAGCAACTGGAATGCACGATTCCAGAGGAGCTCAAGATTGACAGGGTTCTGCAATCACTCCCTCCCAGCTACAAAAGTTTTGTAGTGACTCACAATCAGATTGGTTCCACTGATACGATCACCGAGCTCTTCGCAAAATTGAAGGCTGCGGAGGTGGACATCAAAAAGGATAATCATGTGTTGATGGTCAACAAGCCCACCTTCAAGAAAGGTAAGGGAGCAAAGAAGCCCTTCAAGAAGGGCGGCGGCAAGCGCACTGCCCCTGCTGAGAAGAAGCTCAGGTCTGGTCCTAAGCCGGACACTGAGTGCTTATATTGCAAGGACAAGGGTCACTGGAAGCGCAACTGTCCGAAGTACTTAGCGGACAAGAAGGCTGGCACCATCAAAGGTATATTTGATATACATGTTATTGATGTTTTCCTTACTAGCCCTCGTTGTAGTGCCTAGGTATTTGATACCGGTTCAGTTGCTAATATTTGTAACTCGAAACAGGAGCTACGGAATAGACGGCGGCTTGCGAGGGATGAGGTGACGATGCGCGTTGGCAACGGATCAAGAGTTGATGTGATGGACGACTGCACGCTCTCCTTAGTTTTACCTTCGGGATTAGTTTTAAACCTCAGTAAATGTTATTATGTGCCTGCGTTGAGCATGAACATTATTTCTGGATCGTGTTTATTGCAAGACGGTTATTCATTTAAATCGGAGAATAATGGTTGTTCTATTTATATGAGTAACATCTTTTATGGTCATGCACCTATTGTGAATGGTTTATTTCTTCTAAATCTCGAAAGGGATGAAACACACATCCATAACATTGAGGCTAAGAGATGCAAAGTAGAATAGTGATAATACTACTTATTTGTGGCACTGTCTTCTAGGTCATATTGGTGTAAAACGCATGAAGAAACTCCATTCTGATGGACTTTTGGAGTCTCTTGATTTTTAATCATTTGACACATGCGAACCATGCCTCATGGGCAAGATGATCAAAACCCCGTTCTCCGGTATGATGGAGCGAGCAACGGACTTGTTGGAAATCATACATACCGATGTATGCGGACCGATGAGTGTTTCGACGCGCGGTGGATATCGCTATTTTCTCACTTTTACCGATGACTTAAGTAGATATGGGTATATCTATTTAATGAAACATAAATCTGAAACATTTGAAAAGTTCAAAGAATTTCAGAATGAAGTGGAGAACCATCGTAACCGAAAGATTAAGTTTCTACGATCCGATCGTGGAGGCGAATATTTGAGTTATGATTTTCTCACGCATCTTAAAGCAAGTGGAATCGTTTCGCAACTCACGCCACCCGGAACACCACAGCGCAATGGTGTGTCTGAACGCCGGAACCGAACCCTATTAGATATGGTCCGATCGATGATGTCTCTTACTCATTTGCCGTTATCCTTTTGGGGTTATGCATTAGAAACCGCTGCATTCACTTTAAATAGGGCACCATCTAAATCCGTTGAGACGACACCGTATGAACTGTGGTTTGGTGCTAAACCTAAGTTGTCGTTTCTTAAAGTTTGGGGATGCGAAGCTTACGTCAAGAAGTTGATGCCGGACAAGATCGAACCCAAACGGAGAAATGCGTCTTCATAGGATACCCTAAGGAAACTATTGGGTATACCTTCTATCACAGAACCGAAGGCAAAGTGTTTGTCGCAAAGAACGGTTCCTTTCTTGAGAAGGAGTTTCTCTCGAAAGAAGTGAGTGGGAGGAAAGTAGAGCTAGACGAGGTTATTGAACCTTCTCTTGAATTGGAGAGTAGCGCAGCACCTGAAATTGTTCCAGTGCCGCCTGCACCAACAATAAAGGAAGCTAATGACAAGGATCATAAAGCTTCGGACGATGCTGCTACTGAACGTCGCAGGTCGACAAGGTCGCGTGCCCCTCCTGAGTGGTACGGCAACCCTGTCTTGACTGTCTTATTGGTAGAAGACAGTGAACCTACGAACTATGAGGAAGCGATGATGAGCCCAGACTCTGAGAAATGGCTAGAAGCCATGAAATCCGAACTAGGATCCATGAGCGAAAACCAAGTATGGACTTTGGTGGACCCTCCTAGCGACCGTAAGGCCGTTGAATGCAAATGGATCTTCAAGAAGAAAACGGACGCGGATGGTAATGTTACCGTCTATAAAGCACGGCTTGTCGCAAAAGGTTTTCGACAAGTTCAAGGTGTTGACTACGATGAGACTTTCTCTCCCGTAGCGATGTTTAAGTCCATTCGGATTTTATTAGCAATTGCTGTGTTTTATGATTATGAAATATGGCAGATGGATGTCAAGACTGCGTTCCTCAATGGCAACATTGATGAAGAGTTGTATATGATGCAACCCGAAGGTTTTGTCGATCCTAAGGATGCTGATAAAGTATACAAACTTCAGCGTTCCATTTATGGACTGAAGCAAGCATCTCGGAGTAGGAACCTTCGTTTTGATCAAGTGATTAAGAGTTTGGATTTGTTCCAAATTGCTACGAAGCTTGTATCTACAAGAAAGTGAGTGGGAGCTCGGCGACGTTTCTGGTACTATATGTGGATGACATATTGACTATTGGAAATGACATCAACATGCTTAACGATGTGAAGAGTTATTTGAACAAGTGTTTTTCAATGAAAGACCTAGGTGAAGCTGCTTATATATTGGGCATCAAAATCTATAGAGATAGACAAAGACGCCTGATAGCTTTAAGCCAGAGTACATACCTAGACAAAGTTCTGAAAAGGTTCAGAATGGATAAGGCAAAGAAAGGTTCAATGCCTATGTTGTCAGGTAAGATATTGAGGAAGGCTCAGTGTCCAGCTACGGTAAATGATAGGGAAGCTATGAGCAAAGTGCCTTATGCCTCGGCCATAGGTTCTATCATGTATGCCATGCTGTGTACTAGACCGGATGTGTCCAATGCTCTTAGTTTGACGAGCAGATATCAAAGTGATCTAGGAGTGGAACACTGGACAGCCGTGAAGAACATCCTAAAGTACCTAAATAGGACTAAAGAAATGTTCTTAGTCTATGGCGGTGATGAACAGCTTGTCATAAAAGGTTACGTCGACGCTAGTTTTGACACCGACAAGGATGATTCTAAATCTCAGACAGGATACGTGTATATTTTGAATGGAGGAGCTGTGAGCTGGAGAAGCTGGAAGCAAAGCGTGATCGCGGGATCTACAGTAGAAGCGGAATACATGGCTGCTGCAGAAGCGTCAAGTGAAGGAGTTTTGATCAGGAACTTCATCACTGAGCTTGGCGTGGTTCCAAGTGCATTGGACCCACTGGAGATATTGTGTGACAACACTGGCGCCATAGCACTCGCTAAGGAACCAAGATATCATCCAAAGACCAAGCATATCAACCGCAAGTTTCATATAATCCGAGATTATATAGCAGATGGAGATCTGAAGATTAGCAAAGTACATACATATCTGAATGTCGCAGATCCATTGACTAAACCTCTTCCACGTGTAAAACATGATCAGCACCTCAGTGCCATGGGTGTGAGATTGTTGCCAAATGTAAACTAGATTATTGACTCTAGTGCAAGTGGGAGACTGTTGGAATTATGCCCTAGAGGCAATAATAAAGATGTTATTATTATAATTCTTGTTCATAATAATGTTTATATTCCATGCTAGAATTGTATTAAGCGGAAACTTTAATACTTGTGTGGTTTGTGAATAACACCGTGTCCCTAGTACGCCTCTATGGACTAGCTCATTGATTAATGATGGTTAAGGTTTCCTAACCATGGACATGAGTTGTCGATTAATAATGAGATCATATCATTGGGAGTATAATATGATGGACAGACCCAAACTAAGCAAAGCAATTAGATCATGTCATCGTGTTCATCTTTGCGAAGCTTTTCTTATGTCAAATATTGTATTCCTTAGACCATGAGATAATACAACTCCCTGGTATCGGAAGAAAGCTTTGAGGTCATCAAACGTCATCCTATGAGAGGGTGATCATAAAGGTGTCTCTCAGGTGATCGGAAAGTATCTGTTGGGTTGTATGTATCGAGATGGGATTTGTCCCTCCCAAGTCGGAGAGATATACTTTGGGCCCACTCGCTTGCAAGCATGTGGTTAAGGAGTTAATCACAAAGTGATATTGGATTACGGAACGAGTAAAGTACTTGCTGTGAACGAGATTGAACTAGGTATGACGGTACCGACGATCAAATCTCGGGCAAGTAAAATATTGCGAGACGAAGGGAATATATATATGGGATTGATTGAATCCTGGCATCGTGGTTCACCCGATATGATCATCGATAAATGTGTGGGAGTCAATATGGGTTTCTAGACCCCGCTGTTGATTATTGATAGAAGATCATGTCTGCATATTCTCGAACCCGCAGGGTCACACATTTAACGTGTCTCGACGCTAGGATAGATTGGATAATTGGTTTATGAGTTTTTGTTCGGAGTCTCGGATGGGATCCGGGACATCACGAGAGGTTCCGAAGTGGTCCGGAGAATAAGATTCATATAAGGCAGTGCAGTTTTTTGGAGTTCGAAATTGTTCCGGGTTAATCGGTATTGTACCGGAAGCTTCTAGAACCTTCCGGAAGGGGACCAACGTGGCCCCGCCTTCCGGGAGGGGGCATGGGCCTATGAGGGAGTGCCCTGGCCGCATTGGGCCAGGGGCACAAGGCCCCATAGGGCCCAACCGGCCAGCTAGGGTAAAACCCTAACTAGACCTTCTAGAAGGGGGGTTTCCTTGCCCCCCACTCCTCCTCCTTGTGGCCGCCGGTTTGGACTTGGGGGAGGGGCTAGGGCAGCCGCCCACCCCTCTATATAAAGAGGGCTGGGGGCGCACCACCCCCCACACCTTTCCCTCCAAAGCTAGCCGCCCTGCTGCCCTCCTCTCTCTCTCCCTCCCGACTGCGTGTAGGCGAAGCCCTACTGCAGAAACTCTCCACCATATACACCACGCCGTCGTGTTGTAGATCCAATCCGTCTCTCCACCATACTTGCTAGACCGAGGAAGGAGGAGACGTCGAGGTGCTGCATGTGTGCATCTCACGGAGGCACCGCCACTTGTGGTGCTAGATCGGATCGGATCGCGAGGAGGAGAAGCGAGTACGACTACATCACCCACGTTCCGACGAACGTTCCGCTGTGCGAATCTTCAAGGGTATGAAGATCTAATCCAATCTCTCTCGTTGTTTGCATCTTCTAGATTAGATCTTGGCTTCCCTTTGTTCGCATCCGTAGAAAATTTTGATTTACTATGCCGCGAAACCCTTCAGGCGCACCCTCCAAACTTGGGAGGCGCGCATGCTGTACGAGGCGGGGTACATGGCGCCGTCGGACACGCGTATGCCTCCGGGCTGGACGCTAAGCGCCGATGGCATCCCAATCCCGCCGGGGCCGACGCCGGAGGAGATGCCGTACGATGTACAGGAGTACACCGCCGGCATGGACAACCCCGCCGAAGCGGTGAGCGCCGACGACCTCGTCTACTGGGCGCACTTCTTCGAGGAGCGGCGCCAACAGGAGCTCGCCCGCCACGAGGGACCGTCGGACGAGTCCCCGTCGACGCGCAAAAACTCGGCGGGGCGCCGGCGTTGGTGGAGCGCACCAGGGCGTACGCTCGCCGCCGTGCTGGACCACATCAATCGCGGGAACACTCCACGGCTCGGCTTCCCGCGCAACCCGACGCCGGCGGCCAGGTCTGGCCGGCGTGCTCCGGCGAACTGGGCGCCGAGGAGGATGGCGAGCATGAGCTCGTCCTCCTCCGCTTCGACGTCCCACTCTTCCGGCAGCGCGCCGCTTCGCACGCCGATCGCCATGAAGCGCGAAGCTGTCTCGTCGGCGCGCTCACCGCCGAGCACACGCGCGCGCGGTATCGTCATCACCGAGCCGTCTGCGCCCACGCCGCCAAGAGGCCACCTGCGCCTACGCCGCCCCAAGACAGAAGGCTCGGCGCCGGCCGAGGACGCCGCCTTGAAGATGGCGCTGGAGCAGTCGCTCCGCGAAGCGCCGCCGCTTACACCGACCTGCCGCTGACGCCGACGATGCCGCTGGTCGACCCCTCCTCGCCGGACATCCTCGAATGGTCTAGGAGGGACTGGGAGAAGGCGGAGCATCAGCATATCCTCGGCCAGGCCGAGGAGCAGGCTGCACGGCGTCGGGCGCTGTCTGGGCATGAGCTCGCCTATCAAGGCGCCCCGCTCTACGTCCTGGACGACGACGACGAGGACGCAGGCCCGTCCTACCAGCCATGGAGGTACGACGACCCTGGCCAGGGCAGCTCCCGCCAGAACCAGCCACCGAGCGACGACGACGACGGCAGCGAGGATGACAGCCGAGCCGACCCCGGCTACACGTCGTTCTACGGCAACCTCGGTATGTAGGACGACGAGGAGAAGGCACCGGCGGCGGCCTTTTTAGTTTATTTATATACTAGTTTCGTTTAAAGTTGATGTAATCTGCCTATATTCGCCCAACTTAATGAAAATCGCCTAAATTTGATGAATTTTAGCTGAACTTAGAGACTCGGCCTGGATACGTAGGTGGGAGAATGACGTATCCAGGCAAAAAAAAACAAGTTTAGTCCGGCCGAATTCGCCCTAGGTTCGGCAAGGAGTGGAGATGCTCTTACCGTGAGACTTCTTTTGCCAATCAAGAAATACACGAACAGATGCGGTTTCATTCGGAAAAAAAAAAGAACAGATGCGGTTGAGCTATTTTCAACACGTTTGCCCAATCGATGGTTCCATTCTCGCTATTCCTTCCACAACTGGCGGCGCATACTGCCTGCCCCAACCGCTGCGCCGGATCGATCGCGACGGGCGGCGGCTCGTTTGCGGCAGGATCGAGACCGACACCGGCTCGATCCCGACGGGCGCTGAGGTGGGGAGGTCACGGCGCAGTCTCCCGCGTCGCCGGCGTGACCTCCCGGCGGCAACCTTAGCGGCCAATCCCCTTCCTCCCACTCCTAGCGGCAGTCCATTCCCCGCCCGCCATGTCTCCACCGTTGCCGCACCTCGTCGACGAGATCCTAGAGGAGATCTTCGTCTGCCTGCCCACCCCGGCCGCGCTCGCCCGCGCCTCAACCGCCTGCCCCCGTTTCCGTCGCATCATCACCGACCGCTCCTTCCTCCGCCGCTACCGCAAACGCCACCCGCCGCCGCTCCTCGGGTTCGCGGACAAATATGGCTTCCACCCCGCCGAGGCGCCCCACCCCTCCGCCCCGCTCGCCCGGGCCCTCGCCGACGCCGCTGATTTCACCTACTCCTTCGTCCCCAAGCCCAACAACGAGACCTGGCGCCCCTGCGACTTCCGTGATGGCCGTGTGCTCCTCGAGGGCAGCCCAAGATGGAAGATGCCCAGAAACCTCGCTGTGTGCGATCCGTTGTTCCGGCGCTACGTGCTGCTTCCGCCCATACCCAAGGATCTGGCATCCCAGGAGAAACTCCCATTTCAAATAAAGTCCATACTGGTGCCCATTGGCGAGGATGAGGATATTGGTAGGGATGAGGATGAGACATCATTCAAGGTGTTATGCTTTGCTGACTATGGAATCGAGCTCGAGCTGGTTGCATTTGTCTTCTGTTCAATCTCTCAAAAATGGTGTATAGCCGCATCTGCTAGCTGGGACTCTTTGGGCGGTCACCCCTATAGATATCGACTTGCTCGATTCTCGGGATGCCACGGTGTGTCCTGTTTCAACTACGTGCGTGGCTGCTTCTACTCGGCATCGGTTTGGGTGGACAAATTGCTCGTGTTGGACACACGAAAAATGCAGTTTTCCACTATCAGCAATTGCACTGGCTACCATGCGGAGCTCAGATGGCTGCCTGGCCAGGTGGAAAACGTTATCGCCAACAGAGACGTGCCGCAGAGACGTCGGCCTGGCCAGCACAGAAGTCTTCCTGGAATTGTAGTGGGTAGAGGAGGAGCCCTTGAGATGTTGTCTCTCGTTGGTAATCATAGTCCAGATGGATCATTTGATCTCCATCATACCACCTGGGAAAATAACGGTGAATCTTCCAAGGAATGGCAGCTGGAGAATGTTATACCGTTGCCTAGCCAGTATGACTATTTCACAGTGGGCGCAGCCAAAGGATTCTTATTTCTTGGAGCCACTACAGAAGATCAGCTTGATATTGGTGAATACTCGGAGTTTTTGTCCATGACTGATTGGGATGTAGATTATTTTTCGCTGGAGCTTCAGACTTCTGAACTTAGAAAGGTCTGTAGGAGGAAGAGGCGATTTTTCTATTCTGAAGTTGTTTGCTGGTACTTCGGTTTCCCTCCATCTTTGTCAAAACCGAGTATATGAAGAGGTAAGTTATCTGTGTTTGTTACTGTCCTAATTGTTCATGTTGAAAGTAATTGTTTTATGCTATTATCTGAACTTTTCAAACCATTAAAAGGTGGTCATGATCTGTTTCTGTCTTGTTCAATACTAGTTGTGCAGAGGGTTAAGTAAAGAAGAAAATTTCATTTCATACCGGGAAATGAATCTATGTCCCACCCACCAAATTTGCATATAATGCGTACCGATTAACGTTTGAGGGCCATGCATTCACATCTTGTTCTGCTACTTGCTCTGTACTGCTTCCTAACTGGAATAAGAATATAAGATGGCTATAGAACATTTTCAAAGCATGAATAAGCTGATTATGTGCATTTAGTCATAAACTTAACTGTATTTCTAATTTTCAATATAAGGCGTTACTGTGAAACGATGAAGCAAATATATCTGTAGCATCTAGGTGAGGTGCTTATTGTAAGTTTTTACTAAATATGTTTGCAGGGATGAACTCACTTGCATTTGGGGTTCTTTTTTCTGGGCCATGCATCTGATGCCACTGAGGAGAAATGGAGGATGTACATGATGGTGTTGAGAAATATGTTGGCTAGATATGGTACTTGAGCCTTGGAATTATTTTTTAGGAATTAGCCATCATATACTGAGATATTTTGGTATTAGGCTTATTTAAGCAAGACATGCTGTAAGCAAACTGAATTTGTCAAACTGTGCCTCTTATAATATATAAGGGTTGTTCTGTTCTTTTGTGTTGGAAGCATGGCCACGTCTTATTATGGTGGTGGCGTCCACTCTATCTATCCTTGTTCCTTACACCCTCCCACAGCAACCAGCAAGACATTGAATAGAATCTTGTGGTGAAGTGGCTCGGCCCCAACATAACCGCAAAGTAAGGTTTTTGCTTCAAATCTCCTATGCCGTAGCGGTACTTTCAAGACTGTACACTAGGTAGAGGGTAGTCACAAGTGTTTTTTTTTAACCTGACAAAGAGCTCAGAGGAGACAGATGTTGGACAATATTTTGCAGACTCACATGATCTCTTGCTAATTTTAAGGAGCATTATTCAAGAAATCATAAATACAAAGGAATATGATCGGGTCATATTCATAACACACGCTTCTCTGAGTTGATAAACATGCATGTCTGAACTACTAAATAACATTCCCTTTTCAAGTGCTTCGCTGAAGAGCTGTCTTTGCTTGTTTCACAAGAGAAGGGAGAGACATGGCCAGCTTGGTTACTTCATTCTCATCGCCAGCAAAGAGCATGCAGTTGTCAAGATCTGACATGGTGTTAAGAGCCTCAGACAGTACTTCCTCGAAGCGATGTTTGTTGAAATCCTTGATGCAGCTGGGCTTGAGGTGAGAGATTGTTATAACTACCTGGCAGGAAAGCTTCATAATTCTTAAGCAGTTAGGCTTGGTTTCTTGGTTTATTTCTATTATTTCCGTCAGTTTCTTTACCAGTGCTGCATCTTGAGGGGCGGCTCAAGCAAAATTGTGTTCGCTGATTACATATTTGGTGCATATGCCCACAACAAGGGATAGCATGGCTGCAGTCAATTTTCTTTCCTCAGATTGTTCTTCGGTCTCCTGGGTGGAATGCTGTAAACTTTTGGCTTCTTGTGGTGGTGGCTGGTTTTCCACAGCAGTTTCTACTGCAGAACCATTACTTGCAACATCCTTTGCCACTGCATCTGCAGCTGCTTCTGTTTTACAAGATAATATTTTATGGAGCACCTACAAGACCATACAGATAGTTTGGATCAGAGGTGCGCACCAATGTCATGCCCACCATGTGTGTTTAGTATGAAAAGACAAAAGAAAACTCCGCATGACAGAAGAGATGTACATTGGTATCTGAAAAAAGAACAGGAATAAAATTGAACAGAGGCGGAGGCATCTCTAGGGAGTTACATTTGTTAACATTTCGAACATATCATCCTTGTCATGTTCTTCAGCAATATTGCAATTACCATTTGTTGAAGATTTCAAGGCATCTGTGGCGCCAATGGTGGTTGTGATGTGAAGCAATCTGTCCAGTGCTTCCCCTGCTTTTCTCTTGAGCCTCTTGTACTTCAGTCTGTCTTGGTTTGCTACTACAGCACTGCCGTCCTCATCCTCAAACAAGACGCTTTCCAGAATCAGTATTAACTTCTTCCTGATGCTTGTATTTGTGCCAGACTCAACAAAGGCTAGCTCGGCGAGAATCTCCAAGGCTTGTTCCTGCAGTTCCTGGACGTCTTCATTGCCACTTTCCAGAATACCCATCAAATTTCTGACAGCGACCGGGTTACTTGAGATCCCATGCCGCAGCCCAGAGGCACAATCTCCAGGACTGATGATTAGCCGGCTCAACATGGTGAGTAACCTGGTTAACATCTCAACCCATGTCTTATCATACGCATTGCTGTGGAAATCTTGGTAGCTCATTATTGGTGATGTTATCTTTGAGAGCAGCCTCGGGTGGTTGCATATCGCTGTACAGTTGTCTTGGTCTTGCGTGAGCCTCTCAGTAATCAGCAAACCTTGGGAAATCAGCTCTTTGGTTCCTTTTGATGCAAAAGTGTAGGCTTGTTTTGGTCTAGAATATGTCTTCAGTATCTTGAGTGCATGCATCACCCTAATACGCATCAACCTAATCAACTGCTCCCTCCTGGGTAAGTGGACACCTACTTGGTGGGAGCTCTGCTCTGAAGTTTCTAATGCCACATTGCTGGATTTCTTATCAAGATCCGTTTCAACATATTGCTTATGGCTTTCAAGTAGGGAGCATATGCATCTCAGTGCGCCTGGGAATTGGGTTGTATGAATCTCACTGGTGAGATGAGCTAAAATTCTTGCACCGCGCTCTCTGATCTCGCTGTTGTGAGCTGTGCATTTACTGTCAATTTTTTTTCGAGATGTTGCTTGCACTATCAGTCATGGTGATCAGCTTCTGAATAGATTTCCTGGAATATATTAGCTCCTGACGTACAACTATACCCTGTTCGATGAACGTGTCTAACACCCTTGCTCCCGAAAGATAGTCATCCAGAGATGCAGACTCCAGCAACCCAACGCTGTACGTTACCAAGTTCCAGTCCTTCGGCAGAGGCTCATCCTTCGTACAGTTTTCTTGGGTGGCTAGACAATATCTAAAAACTAGTTTTGGACCCCAATCTCCAAATCTGCATCGTTTGTTCACCAATTCACGCAGCTCAAAACCATTGAGCAATAGCCAGTATATTACGAAAGCATGTGCCGCTTCCAGTTTTGCTTTGTTGGCAGCGTCTCCACCCGTGTCGCCATAATCCCGCTGTAGTAGACGCATCACTGAGACTGCCAAGCACACGTACGGTGAAAATGCATGCACACGTTCTTCTCTCCTATGTAAATCTCAGCATTCTTCGTGTCCATAAAAGTCACCATCCTGTTTTTTTTTTTCATGTCATATTAGCTAGGGACATGATTGTGTATATATATGATAAGTAGAACTAGAAGGATGATCTGTGTGGCTAGATCAACATGTGAAAGTACTTAAACTAGCATAGTGGTCGGTGCACATGGGCGGACAACATATTATCACATAACAGGTTTATGATTGATATTGTTCTATGTGCATATTTTCTAAAATCCACTGAGGTTACTTGCTTGGGTAACTATTATCCGACCCCTCAGTCCCAAAATGTATTCAAGAATTTCATTGTAAATCATTGTTTCTCTTTGTTCTTGTAACTAAGAATCTTTATAGTTTAGCCAGGTATATTACCATACTTTTTAGCTCTACAATTGAAAACCTGACATTAACATGTGCAGCCTTTCAAATATGTGCCATACCCATACCCATATCCATACTACCCGGTTTGGGTGCCATCCCTAGTACGGTCACTGAAAAGTGGAATCCGGGTGTGAGGCGTTAAATCAGGTGGCTAATCAGGCAGGTTGCGTTTTATTGTTTTGTTTGAATTTATGCACCTAGTCTACATATAGTATCAGTTAAAAACCCTTGAAATTGTGGTTTTGCATTACATATAGTATCAGTTAAAAACCCTTGAAATTGTGGTTTTGCGTTACAACAATCGTAAAACATGTGTATCTGTGCAAGTTCCTCTGTTCCAAAGTAGACGATGGCATTTCTCTCGGGCTGAATTTGTGTTCGAGCCTGACCATACAGAATACTCTTTTGACACCATCTATTTAAGGCTTGGTGTTTAAAAAAAACGAGGTTACTTGAGTAACCAGCAAAGGTACATACACATGGAAGAAAAAACGTAGCCAAGCTAGGGAATCAGAATGGTTCGGAGATGAGAAGATTAAACTTACTTGGAAGCCATTATGAAGCTGAGAACGGTGAGGTACCAGAAGTCCTTCATCTTCAGGACGCCGACGAAGCCGCCGAGGAGGACGACGGTGGACCACAGCAGCGCTTGCCATCTTCCCCGCGCCCCTCCGATCCTTGGCGCAGCCGTTGATCAGTTCTTCTGGCCTAATTTGATCTTCTGCCATGATCTACCTACGCACGTTCTACCTGGTGGAATGGAGAGAGCGAGGATGCTTGCAAAGTTATGGCAGAGGAAGCTGCAGAACGGCTGGTGGCTGGTTACTTTCGCAACGTGATTGCTAGCCATTTCCATTTTACTAAGCACAGCAGGTAGCGATACCTGGGTCACCACGCTCACTTTGTAATGTTTATTTTGCAGACACCTTCCCCGGGCCGGCCGGTCACCGCGGGGTGCGGGAGAGAGTTACCTTTTGGACCCTCCAACACGGTGCAGAGTCTCCCCTCCTCCAGGGATTCTTGTTCCAATCTGCGTGGTATACAATTTTTCACCCTTATTCAATCACTGTGTGGGTCTAAGAACAAAGAGAGGATAAGGCCATCCGGGTCTTGACGAGAGATGTCACTACCAAGTCATCTTTTATATACCGGCACGCATGCATGTGCGTTGTGGTTTTGAAGAATGTACAGAAAACACAGGCAGAGATACCGAAGAGTAGGCCGAAGAAATGGGAAGATGAAAAAGAGGTTTTGAAGGAGGACAAGAAAAAGATTGAGTATATGCTCTATGATCTGCTCAAACTCCGTGATGCCACCATATATGATCAGCCTTAAGCATTGACTTAAAAATTTAGTACTCCATTTTGTTTGGTAGAACCATTTGTGTATGTGATGTGTTGAACCATTCCGTTTGGTTTCATGTGGTAGTGCTATATTTGAACCCTTGTTGGTGGTTGTACGTTAAATTTGAACCCTTGTGTATGTTTGATTGTGATGAACTTTTAGTTAAATTTGAGTTGTCTTTACAAAAAATGCCTTAGACTGGTTCAAATGGTGATTTTTTTTTGTTGCAAATAGTAACCTAGAAGAGTTGAAATGTTGAATTTTACCTATTCTAATCACCCAAGATGACCCCTCGAGGGTTCTCTTTTTGTTGTCATTTCTAAGAGAGCATAATTGTTATTAATATATTGACTGAGAAGATAGCAAGAGAGCATCAACGATATCTTGGTTTAGATTAAAACAAGATTACAAATAGTTCACACAGATATCCCATAGGTTCATAGCATTACAAATAGTTCAACACAAATAGTCTTCAGATGCACACATAGTTCAACACAGAAAAGACCATAGGTTCACATGCACACATAGTTCAACACAAATAGTAGTGTTGGGTTCACATGCACACATAGTTCAACACAAATAGTAGTGTGCAACACGCACAACATTACATAATCTTCCTGAGATCTTGAAGAGATATTTTCTCAATACCACTGGCATTCAGGTACTCTTTGACCTTGTGAGTGTACTTGATGGATCTTGGGGGCCTAGACCAGGGGAAGCTATTCTTGGTGCAATGAAACCAGCCATTGCCCTTTTCCTGGATGCAGATGGTGTTGTAGTAGGAGCTGGTGCAGATGGAGCTGATGCAGATGGCCTTGTTACTCTTGGTGTGGTAGGAGGAGCTGATGAAGATGGTCTGGTTGTTGTTGGTGTTGTAGGAGGAGCTAATGAAGATAGAGATGCGGGTGGAATTGTTGTTGCAGCTGAAGTGGCAGAGGCAGATACAGAACCAAAGGCTTCCTCACTATAGGTATGCCTATTAGCTTGCATATGTCATGATTGCATAATTTTCTTAGTGCATAATGTAGAGTATTGATACGCCCAATTTGCATCACCATACTATATCATAATTTACCTCTATTCATTGATATTTGTCTTATTACGAGGTATGACTTATGACTTTTCATCTGTTTATGCATGTTGGATGATTCCTGGAGGATGGACTGCCGGAGTCTGGATTCTGATGGAAAAGACGGCGTTTCGGTGCAATTTCACGAAGATCAGAAAAATACCAGAAAAATATGAAAACATATTATTTTATCGGAAGACGAAGGAAGCCAGAAGGAGGAGCGAAGGGGGGCCACAGGGGTCCCACACCCCCTAGGCGTGGGCCCACCTGACCCTGCGCCTAGGGTGGTTTGGCCCACCTGTTCGGCCTCCGACTCCGCCCCTTCGCCTATATCTTCCCTACGGAACCCTAACACCAGGGGGCGACCACAGATAGACTTCCGCCGCCTCTGGGAGGCGGAAAACACCGAGAGAGAAAGATCTCTCCGGTAGACAGATTTCTGCCGGGGGAATTCCTTCTCGGAGAGGGGAGGCTGTCGCCATCAACACCGTCATCAAGCTAGGCTTCATCAGGATCATCATCATCCACACCATCATCTCCACCAGCACCATCATCACCACTCTGTCCCGCTGTAACAATTGTGTTGGATATTGCTTTAGTTCTTAGGGGAAACTTTCCCGGTGTTAATTACTATTGTAGTTGATGCTTGTGAGTGGAACTATTGGATTATTGTTTATGTTCAGATTGTTATCCATTATCATATCATCTTTGATCTTGATCCATATGATGTCTTGTGAGTAGTTTGTTTAGTTCTTGAGGACATGGGAGAAGTCATGTTGTTAGTAGTGAATCTGTGATGAGTTATTATTCAATGGTTTAGTATTTAGTTGTGGTGCTATTCTTCTAGTGGTGTCATGTGAACGTCGACTACATGATACTTCACCATTTATGGGCCTAGGGGAATGCATTGTTTATTTGGCTACTAATCGTGGGGTTGCCGGAGTGACAGAAATCTGAACCCCCGTTAGGACACCTTTGCATAAGGGAGTGTAGAATCTCAGAGTTTAAGGCTCTGGTTAGATTTATATCTTAATTACTTTCCTATAGTTACAGATGTTTGCAGGGGGTTTAATCACAAGTATGTATTAGTCCTAGGAAGGGCAGTATGTTAGCACAGGTTCAGCCACACAACACTTACAAACACCAAAGAAGAGTACTCAGCTATTTGCCGCGAAAGCACTTGACAGAATTCCCATGTGTCCTCGAGAACGTTTGGTCCTTATAAGTATTTTCATCGGCTTGTCCTTTGCTAAGAAAGGATTGGGCCACTTGCTCCGTTTGTTCGTTAATTCTGTTACTTGCTTTTTGTTTTGTTACTTTGTCAGAAAACCACTAAAAATCCGTTTGCTAAGTATTCACAGAGATTTCCTGCTCCATACCACTGTTCAGCACCTTCTGCTCCTCGTTGGGATCAACACTCCTATTTATCGAAAGTACTACGATATACCCTCTACACTTGTGGGTCATCAAGACTATTTTCTGGCGCCGTTGCCGGGGAGTGGAGCGCTATTGAAGAGTGGAACTGATAAGGGAACTTTTACTGTGAGTATTTCCTTTTGTTACTGTTTGTTTCTTTGTTTCCAATATGGATAACCCACTTGGTTTTCTGTTTGGGAAAACTACTACCACTAAAAGGTAGTAGATAAACCACCACCTGTTGAGATAGATCCTTTTAAGATACCTGCGAGTATTGTTAATTGTGTCATGGATAATTATTATTTTGGGGATGGAACTGTCCATCCTGGTGATCACTTGCTTTATATCCATGAATTATGCGGGTTGTTTAAGTGTGTAGGTATCACAACTGAACAGGTGAAGAAGAAGTTACTCTCCATATCCTTGAAAGAGAGAGCTGAGGCATGGTATAAGTTGCTTAAGAATGGACAATCTATGGAATGAGAGGAGATGACATCTCTCTTTTACTCTAAATTTTATCCTCCCAGTGAAATCCAAAAGGATAGAAGTCTTATATATAATTTTTGGCCTCTTGATAGAGAGAGTACAACTCAAGCTTGGGGGAGGCTGAAGTTATTAATGCTTAAATGTCCTATTCATGAACTCCCTAACAATATTATTCTCAATAACTTTTATGCTAGGCTTTCTCTTCAGGATAAAGGTTTATTAGATGCTTCGTGCGCTGTATCATTCACAAGTATGAAGGAGGAAGCTAAATGGGATCTTTTAGACCGTATTCAAGATAATACCGAGGCTTGGGAGAATGACAAAGGAAGAAAGTCAAGTATAAACTATGATTATGAGTGCATTGAATCTTTTATGGGTACTGATAACTTCCATGATATTAGCAATAAGTTTGGCCTTGATCCTCAAGTTATTTCGGAATGTTTTAATGCTTTTTCTTCTTATATTGAGATACCCAAGAAAGAGTGGGACAAGTACCATGCTCCTTATTAAGACACTGTTACCCATGTTCCTGCCAGTACAGAGGTTTGTATTGTTGATCCTATTTTGCCTGAACCTTATGTGGAGAAGATCCCTTTTCCCTCCAAGGTGAGGGAACACTCTATCTTGGATAATGTAGTTAGCAAAAGCGCAAAGAAATCTGTAGGTTCCAATGAGCTTATTGATATCGAGCATGTGGTAGCTATTGTGAAACATCTTGTCACTAGAAATATAGAGGATGAGTATATTGTATTTTGTGAGGACGCTACTAATATTGTTTCTCATCCTAAGAAAGGTAGAAAAGCTAGTGTTCTTGTGCTCTCTGTTAAAATTGGTGATCATTGCTATTATGCTTTATGTGATATTGGTGCTAGTTCTAGTGCTATTCCTTATGAGCTTTACATGGAAATTATGCATGAGATTGGTCCTTGTGAGCTTGAAGACATTGATGTGGTTATTCACCTTGCCAATAGAGAGCAACTTTGCCCCATTGGTATTGTAAGAGATGTGGAGGTCCTTTGTGGTAAGATTAAATATCCTGCTGATTTTCTATTACTTGGTAAAGAAGCTAGTAAAACATATCCTATCATCTTTGGTAGACCATTCCTTAATACTTGTGGGGCCATCATAGATTGTAGGAAGGAAAAAGTTTTGACTAAGTTTGCTGGAGAATCTTATGAGTTTAATTTTTCCAAATTTTCCAAAACTCCTTATGAAAATGAATTACCTGATGAGGATTTCAAGGTTGAACAACTGTCTGCTATTTCTCTTGCTCCAAACAATGCTTTGCAGCAGTTCATGGAAGATCATGAAATTGATGCCTTTATGAAGGAAATAAATGATATTGATGAGGTTTTCGTTCGTCATCCTGAGTTACTTAAGCATAATTTACCTGTGGAAGATTTGGGTACCACACTATCACCCAAAGGGGATCCTGTTTTCGAATTAAAACCTTTACCTGATGATCTTAAATATGTTTATCTTGATGATAAGAAGATATATCCTGTTATTATTAGTTCTAAACTTTCAGGGAAGGAAGAAGAAAGGCTATTGGAGGTATTGCAGAAGCACCAAGGAGCTATGGGTTATACTCTTGATGATTTAAAAGGAATTTCTCCCACTATATGTCAGCATGCTATTAATATTGAGCCCGATGCAAAACAAGTTGTTGAGCACCAGCGTCGTCTAAATCCTAAAATGAAGGAAGTGGTAAGAAATGAGGTATTAAAACTCCTTGATGGTGGTATTATTTATCCTATTGCTGATAGTCAATGGGTTAGCCATGTTCATTGTGTTCCCAAGAAAGGGGGAATTACTGTTGTGCCTAATGAGGATAATGAGCTTATACCCCAGAGAGTAGTGGTTGGGTATAGAATGTGCATTGATTTTAGAAAGATTAATAAAGTTACTAAGAAAGATCATTATCCTTTGCCCTTTATTGATCAAATGCTTGAAAGGCTGTCAAAAAAGACTCAATTTTGCTTTCTTGATGGTTATTCTGGGTTTTCTCAAATCACTGTGAAAGCACAGGATCAGGAGAAAACCACTTTCACTTGTCCTTATGGTACTTATGCTTATAGGCGTATGCCTTTTGGTTTATGTAATGCTCCTGCTACCTTTCAGAGATGTATGTCTGCTATCTTTCATGGTTTTTGTGAAGAAATTATAGAGGTTTTTATGGACGATTTTTTCGTCTATGGAACTTCTTTTGATAACTGTTTGCACAACCTTGATAAAGTTTTGCAGAGATGTGAGGAAACCAACCTTGTTCTTAACTGGGAGAAATGTCATTCATGGTCAATGAAGGGATTGTTCTTGGACACAAGATTTCTGAAAGAGGCATTGAAGTTGACAGAGCCAAAATTGAAGCAATTGAGAAGATGCCTTGCCCTAGAGATATCAAAGGTATTCGTAGTATCCTAGGTCATGATGGTTTCTATAGGAGGTTTATTAAAGATTTCTCCAAAATTTCAAAGCCCCTTACTAATCTTGTTCAAAATGATGCACCTTTTGTTTTTGATGATGATTGTAAGGAAGCTTTTGAAACTTTTAAGAAAGCTTTAACAACTGCTCCTATAGTCCAACCACTTGATTGGAGTTTACCTTTTTAAATCATGTGTGATGCTAGTGACTTTTTTGTGGGTGCTGTCCTTGGACAACGTGTTGACAAGAAGCTGAATGTTATTCATTATGCTAGCAAGACTCTAGATGCTGCTCAAAAGAATTATGCTACTACTGAAAAAGAGTTCTTAGCTGTAATCTTTGCTTGTGATAAGTTTAGACCTTATATTGTTGATTCTAAGGTCACTATTCATACTGACCATGCAGCTATTAAGTACCTTATGACAAAGAAGGACGCTAAGCCTAGGCTTATAAGGTGGGTATTGCTTTTGCAAGAGTTTGATCTGCATATTGTGGATAGGAAAGGTGCTGATAATCCTGTTGCTGATAATTTATCTCGTTTGGAAAACATTTCTTTTGACCCTTTACCTGTTAATGGTAATTTTCCAAATGAGTAGTTAGCTGCAATAAGGGTAAGTTCACATGAGAATCCTTTGTATGTTGATTATGCTAACTTTATTGTTTTCAAGTATTTGCCTCCAACCTTTACAGCCCAACAAAGAAGGAAATTCTTTTATGATCTAAGGCACTACTTTTGGGATGACCCACACCTATATAAGGAAGGAGTAGATGACATTATGAGAAGATGTGTTCCAGAATTTGAACAACAAGAGATATTGAGAAAATGTCATGGCAGTGCTTATGGAGGACATCATGCTGGGGATAGGACTGCACAAAAGGTTTTACAATCTGGATTTTATTGGCCTACTCTTTTTAAAGATGCAAGGAAGTTTATCTTATCCTGTGATGAATGCCAACGAGTAGGTAACATCTCTAGACGCAATGAAATGCCTATGAATTATTCTCTTATTATTGAACCTTTTGATTGTTAGGGATTTGACTTTATGGGGCCTTTTCCTCCTTCAAAAGGGTATACTCATATTCTTGTTGCTGTTGATTATGTTACAAAGTGGGTAGAAGCCATACCTACGAGCAGTGCTGATGGTAAGACCTCTTTGAAAATGCTCAAAGATGTCATTTTTCCTAGGTTCGGTGTACCTAGATATCTCATGACTGATGGAAGCTCCCATTTTATTCATGGGGGTTTTAGAAAAACTCTCTCTAAGTATGATATAAACCACAGAATAGCTTCATCTTATCACCCCCAAACTAGTGGGCAAGTAGAACTTTCCAATAGGGAAATTCAATCTATCTTGCAGAAGACTGTCAATAGATCTAGAAAAAATTGGGCTAAAAATTTGAATGACGCTTTGTAGGCTTATAGAACTGCTTATAAAAATCATATGGGGATGTCTCCTTACAAAATGGTCTATGGGAAATCTTGTCACTTGCCTTTAGAATTAGAACACAAAGCTTATTGGGCAGTGAAAGAGTTGAATAGAGATTTTAGACTTGCTGGTGAGAAAAGACTGCTCGATTTAAGTAATCTAGATGAATGGAGAGGGGAAGCTTACGAAAATGCTAGGCTCTTCAAGGAAAAAGTAAAAAGATGGCATGATAGGAGAATTCTCAAAAGGGAGTTCCATGTTAGTGAGAAAGTTCTTTTGTATAGGTCTCGTCTCAGATTTGTTGCATGGAAACTACTCTCCAAATGGGAAGGACCTTTTGTCCTCAAGGAAGTGTACCGTTTAGGTGCCATCAAAATCTCTTCTCTGAAAGATGACACAACACAGGTGGTTAATGGTCAAAGACTAAAACATTATATTTCTGGAGATTCTTACAATGAAGAAGTGGATGTCATTCAAATGGTGACTCCAGAAGAATTTATCAAGAACCAAACACCAGAATCTGCAGAGTTCGCTTATGAATAGGTAAAAAAAGGTGAAAACAGAAGGTTTGCAAATCTCCAATCTTTTTATATTTTTTATGTTTTTAATACATACGGGAAGTTACGAGACGAAACTGAAGAGGAAGCGGAGCCCGGGGTGGACAAACCCACCCCTAGCATGGGCCCATCCTGGTCGCGCCTGAGGGGGGTGTTCCACCCCCAGACTCCGTCTCCGCTTCGTTTCCGTGTCAAAACCTTCCTTATACATTGAAACTTCGTAATATATAAACACCCGGATCCCCCGAGGTTCGTGCATCATGTTCTCGTCGTGTTTTTGTTTCAATCTGTTTCTGTCAGAAAATCTTCTCAAGTTTAGAGCACCATGGCCTCCGCCAACGACAAAGGCAAGAAGCCCGTGGATATAGAGTTGGAAGAACACCACCACAGAAGGAGTGAATCGTCATCAGGTTTGGCATCCCCTTGGCTTGTTCCAAGCTTGGGGGAGTGTCGCGGTATCACCACCATTATCTTTCATATTTTACCTTTTTAGTAGATTCATATCTGTGGTAGAGAAGTTATCTTACAGTTTGGTTTGCATGTGGAAGTATCTATCCTTTTATTGATTATCTATGTATCCCTTGGTGTGAGTGCCTTTATTGGAATATTATGAGAAGTCCCATCTTTTGCCTTTTGCACTTCGTATTTTTAGTTTGCAATCTCTATTATATGATGGACCTTGTTGTTCAGTATTGGCACTACTTTGGGATCATCAAGAGGATCTAAATTGGTTTTGGCAAACTGAGTTCTGGTCAGTGGCATTAATTTGAAAGAAAAGAAAGAAAGAAAAAGCTTACAGGTATTTTGTATCATTTGTTTTCTTTCTTGTTGGCTCATAAGCTTAGTATTATTTACTTAAGATCTTTTGTGTCCTCAAGGAAAGATTGCATGTTTGGCTTTATTACTTGTATGTGTGTTTGTTTCTTTCAACTCTCTTGCTTGCTACCCAGCCTTGCTAGCCAAAAACCTGTTTTGAGATGGTATACTTCTCATGTTTCCAAAAACCTTTGCCACTTGTGTCCACCATATCTACCTAGTAGCTATTGCTATTCCTAGCAAATTCTCAAGCTTCATCTACCTTCGAATTAAAAAATATTTTGTTATGTGAAAACTAGTTAGTAAGATCTCATGAACTTGATGTCACACTTATTTACTTGCCCCTAATAAACTTGAACCATTGTGGACATCGAAGTTGTATATGCTTGCATCTATACGTTGGGTTTTGTAGAACCGTGCTGTCACGGGGAACGTTTTCAACATTGCACTTGTACCTTGTCGTACATAGTTGATATCGTGCTCTTTTGTCTATGGATGTCAACGGTGTGAAATAAAGAGGGAACTTGTAAGTCCATGGAGTTTGTATTCTGTGTTAGAGAAATGCCTGGGCCGCTAGCCTAAGCCATGCTTAATCATGGTGGAAACTTGCAGCATCACCATAGTGAGTCATCTATGAAGCATCCTCAATAAAAAGCTATATGCATAGTAAATAAAAAGATTGCCGAGATGCTCATTGTCTGCCTGCCTTGTCATTTTGGTTATGGGAAAGCTCCTATACCATGTGCAAGGGGTACCCCGTTGGCGGTTCTCAATGATATGCAAATACTTACAATGACAAGAACTTACCTAGACCCAAAGTTGAGTATGCATGAGGAGTGGCCCTCATATTTCAAGGGACATGAGATTGCCAACTTATATTTCGTCAAGCATGTACTCCATCTTTGTTCACTTTAACTTTAATCATCTAAAGATGCTTATGATAGGGGCAATGAGCGCTCAAAGCTAGTAAGTACCATAATCTTTTGGAAGCTCTTTATGACTTGTAATCCCTGCTACCCTCTATTAAGGGACCTTTCTCCAGTTACCAGTTGAGTCAGTCAACCCACTTCCTCTCTATCTCTAGCAAGCTTTTGAGTTGTTGCGTTTCAAGCATTCATATGGTGATTTATCCAATCATGTTCTTTATCTTCTTTGTTTGCACAAAACTCTTATCTATTGAGTATTACTTTGAAAGCCTTCACTTGTGAAAGACCTTTTTGAGAAAAGAGTGCTCATGTTTTGAAACTTCTACAAAAAGCTTTTGTGAAACTGTTTATCAGGTGTTCTCTGACCAAGAACAAGTTTGCCAATTCCAATTATGATTTATCTTTATGTATATCCATTGTGACTGTCGTACTTGGTTGCAAGCTAAGTTATATAATGGTGATTTGTTTTCTTCTATGAGTTATGCAAAGGTAAGTGTGATGCTTCTTGTTCGTATTATTTTTATTGACACTTCACTCCATAAACCTGTGGACATGTTTACTGAGCTCAGTATTCGCTTGGGTACAAGCGAAGTCTAAGGGGAGTTGATACGCCCAATTGTTGGAATTATGCCCTAGAGGCAATAATAAAGATGTTATTATTATAATTCATGTTCATGATAAAGTTTATATTCCATGCTAGAATTGTATTAAGCGGAAACTTTAATACTTGTGTGGTTTGTGAACAACACCGTGTCCCTAGTACGCCTCTATGGACTAGCTCATTGATCAATGATGGTTAAGGTTTCCTAACCATAGACATGAGTTGTCAATTGATAATGAGATCATATCATTGGACAATGATATGATGGACAGACCCAAACTAAGCAAAGCAATTAGATTGTTTCATCGTGTTCATCTTTGCGAAGCTTTTCCTATGTCAAATATTGTATTCCTTAGACCATGAGATAATACAACTCCCTGGTATCGGAAGAACGCTTTGAGGTCATCAAACGTCATCCTATGAGAGGGTGATCATAAAGGTGTCTCTCAGGTGACCGGAAAGTATCTGTTGGGTTGTATGTATCGAGATGGAATTTGTCCCTCCCAAGTCGGAGAGATATACTTCGGGCCCACTCGGTAATCGATATCAACACCGCTTGCAAGCATGTGGTTAAGGAGTTAATCACAAAGTGATATCGGATTACGGAACGAGTAAAGTACTTGCTGTGAACGAGATTGAACTAGGTATGACGGTACCGACGATCGAATCTCGGGCAAGTAAAATATCGTGAGACGAAGGGAATATATATATGGGATTGTTTGAATCCTGGCATCGTGGTTCATCCGATATGATCATCGATGAATGTGTGGGAGTCAATATGGGTGCCCAGACCCCGCTGTTGATTATTGATAGAAGATCATGTCTGCATATTCTCGAACCCGCAGGGTCACACACTTAACGTATCTCGACGCTAGGATAGATTGGATAATTGGTTTATGAATTTTTGTTCGGAGTCTCGGATGGGATCCGGGATATCACGAGAGATTCCGGAGTGGTCCGGAGAATAAGATTCATATAAGGCAATGCAGTTTTTGGAGTTCGGAATTGTTCCGGGTTAATCGGTATTGTACCGGAAGCTTCTAGAACCTTCCGGAAGGGGACCAACGTGGCCCCACCTTCCGGGAGGGGGCATGGGCCTATGAGGGAGTGTCCTGGCCGCATTGGGCCAGGGGCACAAGGCCCCATAGGGCCCAGCCGATCCTATAGGGTTTAAATCGTTTAAACTAGAGATAGGGTTTCTAGAAGAGGGGAGAGTCCTTGCCCCCCACTCCTCCCTCCCTTGGCCGCCGGCCCAAGGCTTGGAGGAGGTGCAAGGGCTGGCCGCCCCCCCTCTATAAATATAGGGCTGGTGCGCCCCCTCCCCCCTACACCTTGCCTCCAACCCTAGTTGCCTTGCTACCTTCCTCTCTCCCTCCCGACTGTTTGTAGGCGAAGCCCTGCTGCAGAAATTCTCCACCATATACACCACGCCGTCGTGTTGTAGATCCAATCTATCTCTCCACCATACTTGCTGGTCCGAGGAAGGAGGAGACGTCGAGGTGCTGCACGTGTGCATCTCACGGAGGCACCGCCACTTGTGGTGCTAGATCGGATCGGATCGCGAGGAGGAGAAGCGAGTACGACTACATCACCCACGTTCCGACGAACGTTCCGCTGTGCGAATCTTCAAGGGTATGAAGATCTAATCCAATCTCTCTCGTTGATTGCATCTCCTAGATTAGATCTTGGCTTTCCCTCTGTTCGCATCCGTAGAAAATTTTGATTTACTATGTCGCGAAACCCTTCAGTGGTATCAGAGCTAGATCTATGCGTAGATGTGTTTCACGAGTAGAACGCAACATGGTTGTTGCGGGCGTTGATGTTTTCTGTTGCAAGCCTCTTGTTTGTGTTCTTATGACGTGGGATAGTGAGATTGAAGCGGTCCAGGCCAACCTTACGCGACGTCGTTCGTGAGACCGGCTCCGCACTTGACGTGTGGCTTGTTCCACACATGCGGCTGGTGGATGTCAGTTTCTCTCACTATAGTTGTCATGGGATTAACACCGGAGTTTGGCAACCATAATATCACCGTTGTGGCTTTCCGTAGGTAAGAATCGTTCTTAGCATCTACTCCCATAAGCCACGTAAAACATGCAACAACAAAGTAGAGGCGTCTAACTTGTTTTTGCAGGGAGTGTTTTCTGTGATATGGTATGGCCCAAGATGTGATGTGTATAATGTATGCGGTGATCATGTTTTGTAATGTTTCACGACTTGCATGTCGATGAGTACACAACCGGCAGGAGCCATATGGTTGTCTTTATAATTGTGTATGACATGTGTGTTAACTTCTTATACGCCATGTAATAGCTTTACTTTATCGCTAAGTAGTTAGCAATAGTTGTAGTTGCTATTCGTGGTGGAGGCAATCATGGTGGAGTGATGGAGATCATGCTGGAACGCACAAGATGGAGATCATTGCGCGAAGATTGGCTATACCATGTCACATAAAGTTATATGCATGTGATGTTTATTCTTTTATTTATCTTATTATGCTTAGATCGCGACGGTAGCATTATAAGATGATTCCTCACTTAAAGATCAAGATAAAACTGTGTTCTCCCCGAGTATGCACCGTTGCTAAAGTTCGTCGTGTCCAAGCATCACGTGATGATCGGGTGCTATAGACTCTACGCTCACATACAACGGGTGCAAGCCAGTTTTGCACACGCGGAAATACTTGGGTCTAACTTGACGAGCCTAGCATGTACAAACATGGCCTCGGAACACAAGAACCGAAAGGTTAAGCATGAGTCATATGAATGATATGATCGACATTTGTTGTCCACCATTGAAACCACATCTCTTCTCGTGATGATCGGATTAGGTGTGGTGAATTTGGATCGTGTTCACTAAACAACTTGAGGGATGTTGAATTTAGTGGGAGTTCATCTAGTAATTTGATTAAGTTGAACTATTTATCATGAACATTGTCTAAATTGTACTTGCAAATACTGTAGATCACATGGCCAAATCCAACTTCAACTTCAACGTTTTTGCTGAGAAGGAAAAGCTTAGAAACAATGGGTCTAACTTCACCAATTGGTTCCGCAATCTAAGAATCATTCTGTCTGGCGGACAAAAGGACTATGTCCTTGGGAAAGCGTTAGGTGACCCCCCTGCTGCAACTGCGCCGGCTGATGAGAAAGATGTCTATTAGTCGCGCAAAGATGATTATGGTGTGATTAAGAGCACCATGTTGTTTGCTATGGAACCGGAACTTCAAAATCGTTTTGAAACCTATCCCGGGCCCTTTGAGATTCTCGAGGAGCTGAAAACCATGTTTCAGACTCAAGCCCGTTCTGAGAGATATGAGATCTCTGAGAAGTTCTTTAACTGCAAGATGGAGGAAGGGAGTTCCGTTAGTGAGCACGCCATAAAGATGTCGGGCTACACTCAACGCCTTGAGCAACTGGAATGCACGATTCCAGAGGAGCTCAAGATTGACAGGGTTCTGCAATCACTCCCTCCCAGCTACAAAAGTTTTGTAGTGACTCATAATCAGATTGGTTCCACTGATACGATCACCGAGCTCTTCGCAAAGCTGAAGGCTGCGGAAGTGGACATCAAGAAGGATAATCATGTGTTGATGGTCAACAAGCCCTCCTTTAAGAAAGGTAAGGGAGCAAAGAAGCCCTTCAAGAAGGGCGGCGGCAAGCGCAATGCTCCTGCTGAGAAGAAGCTCAAGTCTGGTCCTAAGTCGGACACTGAGTGCTTCTATTGCAAGGACAAGGGTCACTGGAAGCGTAACTGTCTAAAGTACTTAGCGGACAAGAAGGCTGGCACCATCAAAGGAGCTACGGAATAGACGGCGGCTTGCGAGGGATGAGGTGACAATGCGCGTTGGCAACGGATCAAGAGTTGATGTGATGGCCGTCGGCACGCTCTCCTTAGTTTTACCTTCGGGATTAGTTTTAAACCTTAATAAGTGTTATTATGTGCCTGCGTTGAGCATGAACATTATTTCTGGATCGTGTTTATTGCAAGACGGTTATTCATTTAAATCGGAGAATAATGGTTGTTCTATTTATATGAGTAACATCTTTTATGGTCATGCACCTCTTGTGAATGGTTTATTTCTTCTAAATCTCGAAAGGGATGAAACACACATCCATAACATTGAGGCTAAGAGATGCAAAGTATATAGTGATAATACTACTTATTTGTGGCAATGTCGTCTAGGTCATATTGGTGTAAAGCGCATGAAGAAACTCCATTGTGATGGACTTTTGGAGTCTCTTTATTTTGAATCATTTGACACATGCGAACCATGCCTCATGGGCAAGATGATCAAAACCCCGTTCTCCGGTATGATGGAGCGAGCAACGGCCTTGTTGGAAATCATACATACCGATGTATGCGGACCGATGAGTGTTTCGACGCGCGGTGGATATCGCTATTTCCTCACTTTTACCGATGACTTAAGTAGATATGGGTATATCTATTTAATGAAACATAAATCTGAAACATTTGAAAAGTTCAAGGAATTTCAGAATGAAGTGGAGAACCATCGTAACAGAAAGATTAAGTTTGTACGATCCGATCGTGGAGGTGAATATTTGAGTTATGATTTTCTCACGCATCTTAAAGCAAGTGGAATCGTTTCAAAACTCACGCCACCCGGAACACCACAGCGCAATGGTGTGTCTGAACGCCGGAATCGAACCCTATTAGATATGGTCCGATCAATGATGTCTCTTACTGATTTGCCGTTATCATTTTGGGGTTATGCATTAGAAACCGCTGCATTCACTTTAAATAGGGCACCATCTAAATCCGTTGAGACGACACCGTATGAACTGTGGTTTGGTGCTAAACCTAAGTTGTCGTTTCTTAAAGTTTGGGGATGCAAAGCTTACGTCAAGAAGTTGATGCCGGACAAGCTCGAACCCAAAGCGGAGAAATGTGTCTTCATAGGATACCCTAAGGAAACTATTGGGTATACCTTCTATCACAGAACCGAAGGCAAATTGTTTGTCGCAAAGAACGGTTCCTTCCTTGAGAAGGAGTTTCTCTCGAAAGAAGTGAGTGGGAGGAAAGTAGAGCTTGACGAGGTTATTGAACCTTCTCTTGAATTGGAGAGTAGCGCAGCACCTGAAATTGTTCCAGTGCCGCCTGCACCAACAATAGAAGAAGCTAATGACAAGGATCATGAAGCTTCGGACAATGCTGCTACTGAACGTCGCAGGTCGACAAGGTCGCGTGCCCCTCCTGAGTGGTACGGCAACCCTGTCTTGACTGTCTTGCTAGTAGAAGACAATGAACCTACGAACTATGAGGAAGCGATGATGATCCCAGACTCTGAGAAATGGCTAGAAGCCATGAAATCCGAATTGGGATCCATGAGCGAAAACCAAGTATGCACTTTGGTGGACCCTCCTAGCGACCGAAAGGCCGTTGAGTGCAAATGGATCTTCAAGAAGAAAACGGACGCGGATGGTAATGTTACCGTCTATAAAGCACGGCTTGTCGCGAAAGGTTTTCGACAAGTTCAAGGTGTTGACTACGATGAGACTTTCTCTCCCGTAGCGATGTTTAAGTCCATTCGGATTTTATTAGCAATTGCTGCGTTTCATGATTATGAAATATGGCAGATGGATGTCAAGACTGCATTCCTCAATGGCAACATTGATGAAGAGTTGTATATGATGCAACCCGAAGGTTTTGTCGATCCTAAGGATGCTGATAAAGTATGCAAACTTCAGCGTTCCATTTATGGACTGAAGCAAGCATCTCAGAGTTGGAACCTTCGTTTTGATCAAGTGATCAAGAGCTTTGGATTTGTTCCAAATTGCTACGAAGCTTGTATCTACAAGAAAGTGAGTGGGAGCTCGGTGACATTTCTGGTACTATATGTGGATGACATATTGATTATTGGAAATGACATCAACATGCTTAACGATGTGAAGAGTTATTTGAACAAGTGTTTTTCAATGAAAGACCTAGGTGAAGCTGCTTATATATTGGGCATCAAGATCTATAGAGATAGACAAAGACGCTTGATAGCTTTAAGCCAGAGTACATACCTAGACAAAGTTCTGAAAAGGTTGAGAATGGATAAGGCAAAGAAAGGTTCAGTGCCTATGTTGTCAGGTAAGATATTGAGCAAGGCTCAGTGTCCAGCTACGGTAAATGATAGGGAAGCTATGAGCAAAGTGCCTTATGCCTCGGCCATATGTTCCATCATGTATGCCATGCTGTGTACTAGACCGGATGTGTCCAATGCTCTTAGTTTGACGAGCAGATATCAAAGTGATCCAGGAGTGGAACACTGGACAGCCGTGAAGAACATCCGAAAGTACCTAAATAGGACTAAAGAAATGTTCTTAGTCTATGGGGGTGATGAACAGCTTGTCGTAAAAGGTTACGTCGATGCTAGTTTTGACACCGACAAGGATGATTCCAAATCTCAGACAGGATACATTTATATTTTGAATGGAGGAGCTGTGAGCTGGAGAAGCTGCAAGCAAAGCGTGATTGCGGGATCTATAGTGGAAGCGGAATACATGGCTGCTGCAGAAGCGTCAAGTGAAGGAGTTTGGATCAGAAACTTCATCACTGAGATTGGAGTGGTTCCAAGTGCATTAGACCCACTGGAGATATTGCGTGATAACACTGGCGCCATAGCACTCGCTAAGGAACCAAGATATCATCCAAAGACCAAGCATATCAACCGCAAGTTTCATATAATCCGATATTATATTGCAGATGGAGATCTGAAGATTAGCAAAGTA
Source organism: Avena atlantica (assembly GCA_910589765.1). NCBI lineage: Eukaryota > Viridiplantae > Streptophyta > Magnoliopsida > Poales > Poaceae > Avena > Avena atlantica. The sequence continues at coordinate 509,926,219 of OU342733.1, read as the reverse complement.
CATACAAATCTGAATGTCGCAGATCCATTGACTAAACCTCTTCCACGTGTAAAACATGATCAACACCTCAGTGCCATGGGTGTGAGATTGTTACCAGATGTAAACTAGATTATTGACTCTAGTGCAAGTGGGAGACTGTTGGAATTATGCCCTAGAGGCAATAATAAAGATGTTATTATTATAATTCATGTTCATGATAAAGTTTATATTCCATGCTAGAATTGTATTAAGCGGAAACTTTAATACTTGTGTGGTTTGTGAACAACACCGTGTCCCTAGTACGCCTCTATGGACTAGCTCATTGATCAATGATGGTTAAGGTTTCCTAACCATAGACATGAGTTGTCAATTGATAATGAGATCATATCATTGGAGAATGATATGATGGACAGACCCAAACTAAGCAAAGCAATTAGATCGTTTCATCGTGTTCATCTTTGCGAAGCTTTTCCTATGTCAAATATTGTATTCCTTAGACCATGAGATAATACAACTCCCTGGTATCGGAAGAAAGCTTTGAGGTCATCAAACGTCATCCTATGAGAGGGTGATCATAAAGGTGTCTCTCAGGTGATCGGAAAGTATCTGTTGGGTTGTATGTATCGAGATGGAATTTGTCCCTCCCAAGTCGGAGAGATATACTTCGGGCCCACTCGGTAATCGATATCAACACCGCTTGCAAGCATGTGGTTAAGGAGTTAATCACAAAGTGATATCGGATTACGGAACGAGTAAAGTACTTGCTGTGAACGAGATTGAACTAGGTATGACGGTACCGACGATCGAATCTCGGGCAAGTAAAATATCGCGAGACGAAGGGAATATATATATGGGATTGTTTGAATCCTGGCATCGTGGTTCATCCGATATGATCATCGATGAATGTGTGGGAGTCAATATGGGTGCCCAGACCCCGCTGTTGATTATTGATAGAAGATCATGTCTGCATATTCTCGAACCCGCAGGGTCACACACTTAACATATCTCGACGCTAGGATAGATTGGATAATTGGTTTATGAATTTTTGTTCGGAGTCTCGGATGGGATCCGGGATATCACGAGAGGTTTTGGAATGGTCCGGAGAATAAGATTCATATAAGGCAATGCAGTTTTTGGAGTTCGGAATTGTTCCGGGTTAATCGGTATTGTACCGGAAGCTTCTAGAACCTTTTGTAAGGGGACCAACGTGGCCCCACCTTCCGGGAGGGGGCATGGGCCTATGAGGGAGTGTCCTGGCCGCATTGGGCCAGGGGCACAAGGCCCCATAGGGCCCAGCCGATCCTATAGGGTTTAAATCGTTTAAACTAGAGATAGGGTTTCTAGAAGTGGGGAGAGTCCTTGCCCCCCACTCCTCCCTCCCTTGGCCGCCGGCCCAAGGCTTGGAGGAGGGGAAAGGGCTGGCCGCCCCCCCCTCTATAAATAGAGGGCTGGTGCGCCCCCTCCCCCCTACACCTTGCCTCCAACCCTAGTTGCCTTGCTACCTTCCTCTCTCCCTCCCGACTGTTTGTAGGCGAAGCCCTGCTGCAGAAATTCTCCACCATATACACCACGCCGTCGTGTTGTAGATCCAATCTATCTCTCCACCATACTTGCTGGTCCGAGGAAGGAGGATACGTCGAGGTGCTGCACGTGTGCATCTCACGGAGGCACCGCCACTTGTGGTGCTAGATCGGATCGGATCGCGAGGAGGAGAAGCGAGTACGACTACATCACCCACGTTCCGACGAACGTTCCGCTGTGCGAATCTTCAAGGGTATGAAGATCTAATCCAATCTCTCTCGTTGATTGCATCTCCTAGATTAGATCTTGGCTTTCCCTCTGTTCGCATCCGTAGAAATTTTTGATTTACTATGCCGTGAAACCCTTCACCAATTTGCATCACCATTCTATATCATAATTTACCTCTATTCATTGATATTTGTCTTATTACAAGGTATTACTTATGGCTTTTCATCTGTTTATGCATGTTGGATGATTCCTGGAGGATGGACTGCCGGAGTCTGGATTCTGATGGAAAAGACGGCGTTTCGGTGCAATTTCGCGAAGATCAGAAAAATATGGAAACATATTATTATACCAGAAGACGAAGGAAGCCAGAAGGAGGAGCGAAGGGGGGCCACAGGGGCCCACACCCCTAGGCTCGGGCCCACCTGACCTCGCGCCTAGGGTGGGTTTGGCCCACCTGTTCGGCCTCCGACTCCGCCCCTTCGCCTATATCTTCCCTACGGAACCCTAACACCTGGGGGAGACCACAGATAGACTTCCGCCGCCTCTGGGAGGCGGAAAACACCAAGAGAGAAAGATCTCTCCGACAGACAGATTTCTGCCAGGGGAATTCCTTCCCGGAGAGGGGAGACCATCGCCATCAACATCGTCATCAAGCTAGGCTTCATCGGGATCATCATTATCATCCACACCATCATCTCCACCAGCACCATCATCACCACTCCGTCCCGTTGTAACAATCGTGTTGGATATTGCTTTAGTTCTTAGGGAAAATTTCCCGGTGTTAATTACTATTGTAGTTGATGCTTGTGAGTGGAACCATTGGATAATTGTTTATGTTCAGATTGTTATCCATTATCATATCATCTTTGATCTTAATCCATATGATGTCATGTGAGTAGTTCGTTTAGTTCTTGAGGACATGGGAGAAGTCATGTTGTTAGTAGTGAATCTATGATGAGTTATTATTCAATGGTTTAATATTTAAGTTGTGGTGCTATTCTTATAGTGGTGTCATGTGAACGTCGACTACATGATACTTCACCATTTATGGGCCTAGGGGAATGCATTATATATTTGGCTACTAATCTTGGGGTTGCCGGAGTGACAGAAACCTGAACCCCCGTTAGTGTTGGAATTATGCCCTAGAGGCAATAATAAAGATGTTATTGTTATAATTATTGTTCATGATAAAGTTTATATTCCAAGCTAGAATTGTATTAAGCGGAAACTTTGATACTTGTGTGGTTGATGAACAACACCGTGTCCCTAGTACGCCTCTATGGACTAGCTCATTGATTAATGATGGTTAAGGTTTCCTAACCATAGACACGAGTTGTCGATTAATAATGAGATCATGTCATTAGGAGAATGATATGATGGACAGACCCAAATTAAGCAGAGCAATTAGATTGTGTCATCGTGTTCATGTTTGCGAAGCTTTTTCCTATGTCAAGTATTGTATTCCTTAGACCATGAGATAATACAACTCTCTGGTATCGGAAGAAAGCTTTGAGGTCATCAAACGTCATCCTATGTGAGGGTGATCATAAAGGTGTCTCTCAGGTGATCGGAAAGTACTTGTTGGGTTGTATGTATCGAGATGGAATTTGTCCCTCCCGAGTCGGAGAGATATACTTCGGGCCCACTCGGTAATCGATATGAACACCGCTTCCAAGCCCGTGGTTAAGGAGTTAATCACAAAGTGATATCGGATTACGAAACGAGTAAAGTACTTGCTGTGAACGATATTGAACTAGGTATGCCGATACCAACGATCGAATCTCGAGCAAGTAAAATATCGTGTGACGAAGGGAATACATATATGGGATTAATTGAATCCTGGCATCGTGGTTCATCCGATATGATCATCGATGAATATGTGGGAGTCAATATGGGTTTCCTGATCCCGCTGTTGATTATTGATAGAACATCATGTCTGCATATTCTCGAACCCGTAGGGTCACACACTTAACGTGCATCGATGCTAGGATAAAATGGATAATTGGTTTATGAGTTTTTGTTCGGAGTCTCGGATGAGATCCAGGACATCACGAGAGGTTCTGGAATGGTCCGGAGAATAAGATTCATATAAAGGAAAGCACTTTTTGGATTTCAGAATAGTTTCGGAGTTTATCGGTATTATACCGGAAGGTTCTAGAAGGTTTCGGAGTGGGACCAACATGGGCCCACTTGTCGGAGGCCTGTGTGGGCCTAAGGGGAAGTGCCCTGGACACTTTGGGACAGGGGCACAAGTCCCCTAAGGCCCAGCCGGCCAGCCCTAGGGAAAACCCTAGGGGAGCCTTCTAGAAGAGGAGGGAAGACTTGCCCCCCACTCTACCCCTTGGGCCGCCGCCCTAGGGCTTGGAGGAGGGGCCAAGGGGGGCCGACCAGCCCCCTATATAAGGAGGGCAGGGGCGCACCCTCCCCCCTCCCACTCTCCAACCCTAGCCGCCAACTGCTGCCCCTCCACCTCTCTCTCTCTCTCTCTCTCTCTCTCTCTCTCTCTCTCTCTCTCTCTCTCTCTCTCTCTCTCTCTCTCTCTCTCTCTCCCGACTGCGCGTAGGCGAAGCCCTGCCGCAGAAACTCTCCACCATAAGCACCACGCCATCGTGTTGCAGATCCAATCTATCTCTCCACCGTACTTGCTGGACCAAGGAAGGAGGAGACGTCACTGCATCGTACGTGTGCATCTCTCGGAGGCGCCGCCACTTGCGGCGTAGGATCGGATCGCGAGGAGGAGACAGCGAGTACGACTACATCAATCACGTTCTGTTGAACGTTTCCGTTGTGCAATTTCTTCAAGGGTATGAAGATCTCATCAATCTCTCTCGTTGATTACATCTCTAGATTAGATCTTGGCTTTCTTGTTCGCATCCGTTGATTTTTTTTGATTTACTATGCTGCAAAACCCTTCAGTGGTATCAGAGCTAGATCTATGCGTAGATGTGTTTCACGAGTAGAACGCAACATGCTTGTTGCGGGCGTTGATATTTTCTGTTGCAAACCTCTTGTTGTGTATTTCTTATGGCGCGGCATAGTGAGATCGAAGCGGTCCAGGCCAACTTTATGCGACCTCGTTCGCGAGACCGGCTCCGCACTTGACGTGTGGCTTGTTCCACACATGCGGCCGGTGGATGCCAGTTTCTCTCACTATAGTAATCATGGGATTTACAACGGATGTTAGCAACCATAATATCACCGTTGTGGCTTTCCATAGGTAAGAATCGTTCTTAGCTTTTTACTCCCATAAGAAACGTAAAACATGCAACAACAAAGTAGAGGCGTCTAACTTGTTTTTGCAGGGAGTGTTTTGTGATATGGTATGCCCCAAGACATAACGTGTATGTATTGAGATGTATGCAATGATCATGTTTTGTAATATTTCACGACTTGCATGTCGATGAGTTCACAACCGTCATGAGCCGTACGGTTGTCTTTGTAATTGTATATGACCTGCGTGTCAACTTCTTATACGCCATGTAATAGCTTTACTTTATCGCTAAGTAGTTAGCAATAGTTGTAGTTTCTATTCGTGGTGGAGTCAATCATGATGGAGTGATGGAGATCATGCTGGCGCGCACAAGATGGAGATCATTGCGCGGAGATTGGCTATACCATGTCACATAAAATTATATGCATGTGATGTTTATCCTTTTATGTATCTTATTATGCTTAGATCGCAATGGTAGCATTATAAGATGATTCCTCACTTAAAGATCAAGATAAAATTGTGTTCTCCCCATGTATGCACCGTTGCGAAAGTTCGTCGTTTTCAAGCACCTCGTGATGATCGGGTGCTATAAACTCTACGTTCACATACAAAGGGTGCAAGCCAGTTTTTCACACGCGGAAATACTTGGGTTTGACTTGACGAGCCTAGCATGTACAGACATGGCCTCGGAACACACGAACCGAAAGGTTAAACATGAGTCATATGAATGATATGATCGACACTTTGTTGTCCATCATTGAAACCACATCTCTTCTCGTGAAGATCGTATTAGGTGTGGTGAATTTGGATCGTGTTCACTAAACAACTTGAGGGATGTTAAATTTAGTGGGAGTTCATCTAGTAATTTGATTAAGTTGAACTAGTTATCATGAACATAGTCTAAATTGTATTTGCAAATTTTGTAGATCAAATGGCTAAGTCCAACTTCAACTTCAACGTTTTTGCCGAGAAAGAAAATCTTAAGAACAATGGGTCTAACTTCACCAACCGGTTCCGCAATCTGAGAATCATTCTCGCTGGCGGACAAAAGGAATATGTACTTGAGAAAGCGCTAGGTGACGCCCCTGCTACTGATGCGCCGGCTGATGAAAAAGCTGTTTATCAGTCACGCAAAGATGATTATGGAGTGATTAAGAGTACCATGTTGTTTGCTATGGAACCGGAACTTCAAAATCGTTTTGAGGAGTTCGTCGGGCCCTTTGAGATTCTTGAGGAACTGAAAACCATGTTTCAGACTCAAGCCCGTTCTGAGAGATATTAGATCTCTGAGAAGTTCTTTAACTGCAAGATGGAGGAAGGGAGTTCCGTTAGTGTGCACGCCATTAAGATGTCGGGCTATACTCAACGTCTTAAGCAACTGGACTGCAAGATTCCAGAAGAGCTCAAGATTGACAGAGTTTTGCAATCACTTCCTCCTAGCTACAAAGGTTTTGTAGTTACTCACAATCAAATTGGTTTCACTGATACGATCACTGAGCTCTTCGCTAAGCTGAAAGCCGCGAAGGTGGATATCAAGAAAGATAATCATGTGTTGATGGTCAACAAGACCCCTAGCTTTAAGAAAGGTAAGGGTGCAAAGAAATCCTTCAAGAAAGGCAGCGGCAAGCGTGTTGCCCTGCTGAGAAGAAGCTCAAGTCTGAACCTAAGCCGGACACTGAGTGCTTCTATTGCAAGGACAAGGGTCACTGGAAGCGTAACTGTCTGAAGTACTTAGCGGACAAGAAGGCTGGCACCATTAAAGGTATATTTGATATACATGTTATTGATATTTACCTTACTAGCGCTCGTTGTAGTGCCTGGGTATATGATACTGGTTCAGTTGCTAATATTTGTAACTCGAAACAGGAGCTACGGAATAGACGGCGGCTAGCAAGGGATAAGGTGACGATGCGCGTTGGCAATGGATCAAAAGTTGATGTGATGGCCGTCGGCACGCTCTCCTTAGTTTTACCTTCGGGATTAGTTTTAAACCTTAATAAGTGTTATTATGTGCCTGCGTTGATCATGAACATTATATCTGGATCGTGTTTATTGCAAGACGGTTATTCATTTAAATCGGAGAATAATGGTTGTTCTATTTATATGAATAACATCTTTTATGGTCATGCACCTGTTGTGAATGGTTTATTTCTTCTGAATCTCGAAAGCAATGAAACGCACATCCATAACATTGAGGCTAAGAGATGCAAAGTAGATAGTGATAATCCAACTTATTTGTGGCACTGCCGTCTAGGTCATATTGGTGTATAACGCATGAAGAAACTCCATTCTGATGGACTTTTGGAGTCTCTTGATTTTGAATCATTTGACACGTGCGAGCCGTGCCTCATGGGCAAGATGATCAACACCCCGTTCTCCGATATAACGGAGCGAGCAACGGACTTATTGGAAATCATACATACCGATGTATGCGGACCAATGAGTGTTTCTACGATCCGATCGTGGAGGTGAATATTTGAGTTATGATTTTCTCACGCATCTTAAAGCAAGCGGAATCGTTTCGCAACCCACGCCACCCGGAACACCACAGCGCAATGGTGTGTCTGAACGCCGGAATCGAACTCTATTAGATATGGTGCGATCAATAATGTCTCTTACAGATTTGCCATTATCATTTTGGGTTTATGCATTAGAAACCACTGCATTCACTTTAAATAGGTCACCATCTAAATCCATTGAGACGACACCGTATGAACTATGGTTTGGTGCTAAACCTAAGTTGTCGTTTCTTAAAGTTTGGGGATGCGAAGCTTACGTCAAGAAGTTTATGCCGGACAAGCTCGAACCCAAAGCGGAGAATTGCGTCTTCATAGGATACCCCAAGGAAACGATTGGGTATACCCTCTACCACAGATCCGAAGGCAAAGTGTTTGTTGCAAAGAACGGATTCTTTCTTGAGAAGGAGTTTCTCTCGAAAGAAGTGAGTGGGAGGAAGGTAGAGCTAGACGAGGTTATTGAACCTTCTCTCGAGTTGGAGTGTAGTGCAGCACCTAAAATTGTTTCAGTGCCGTCTGCACCAACGAGAGAGGAAGCTAATGATGAGGATCATGAAACTTCGAATGATGCTACTACTGAACTTCGCAGGTCGACAAGGTCACGTGCCACTCCTGAATGGTACTGCAACCCGTTCTTAATCGTCATGTTGTTAAACAATAGCGAACCTGCGAACTATGAGGAAGCAATCATGAGCCTAGACTCTGAGAAATGGCTAGAGGCCATGAAATCCGAATTGGGATCCATGAGCGAAAACCAAGTATGGACTTTGGTGGACCCTCCTAGCGACCGTAAGGCCGTTGAGTGAAAATGGATTTTCAAGAAGAAAACAGACGCGGATGGTAATGTTACTGTCTATAAAGCCCGACTTGTCGCAAAAGGGTTTCGACAAGTTCAAGGTGTTGACTACGATGAGACTTTCTCTCCCGTAGCGATGTTTAAGTCTATTCGGATTTTATTAGCAATTGCTGCATTTCATGATTATGAAATATGGCAGATGGATGTCAAGATTGCGTTCCTCAATGGCAACATTGATGAAGAGTTGTATATGATGCAGCCCGAAGGTTTTGTCGATCCTAAGGATGCTAATAAGGTGTGCAAACTTCAGCGTTCCATTTATGGACCGAAGCAAGCATCTCGGATTTGGAACCTTCATTTTGATCAAGTGATCAAGAGTTTTGGATTTGTTCCAAATTGCTACGAAGCTTGTATCTACAATAAAGTGAGTGGGAGCTCGGTGACATTTTTAGTACTATATGTGGATGACATGTTGATTATTGGAAATGACATTGGTATGCTTAACAATGTGAAGAGTTATTTGAATAAATGTTTTTCAATGAAAGACCTAGGAGAAGTTTCTTATATATTAGGCATCAAAATCTATAGAGATAGACAAAAACGCCTAATAGCTTTAAGCCAAAGTACATATCTAGACAAAGTTCTAAAAAGGTTCAGAATGGATAAAGCAAAGAAAGGTTCATTGCCCAGGTTATCAGGTAAGATATTGAGCAAGGCTTAGTGTCCAGCTACGGTAACAGATAGAGATACTATGAGCAAAGTGCCATATGCCTCGGCCATAGGTTCTATCATGTATGCCATGCTATGTACTCGACCGGATGTGTCTAATGCTCTTAGTTTGACGAGCAGATACCAAAGTGATCCAGAAGTGGAACACTGGACAGCAGTAAAGAACATCCTAAAGTATTTAAATAGGACTAAAGAAATGTTCTTGGTCTATGGAGGTGATGAGAAGCTCGTCGTAAAATGTTACATCAACGCTAGATTCGACACCGACCCGGATGATTCTAAATCTCATACATGATACGTTTATATTTTGAATGGTGGAGCTGTGAGCTGGAGAAGCTGCAAGCAAAGCGTGATCGCGAGATCTACAACAGAAGCGGAATACATGGCTGCTTCAGAAGCGTCAAGTGAAGGAGTTTGGATCAGGAAATTCATCACTGAGCTTGGTGTGGTTCCAAGTGCCTTGGACCCACTGGAGATATTATGCGACAACACTAGCGCCATAGCACTGGCTAAGGAACCAAGATATCATCCAAAGACCAAGCACATCAACCGCCATTTTTATATAATTTGACATTATATAGCAGATGGAGATCTGAAGATTAGCAAAGTACATACGGATCTGAATGTCGCAGATCCGTTGACTAAACCTCTTCCACGAGCAAAACATGATCAACACATTAATGCCATGGGTGTTAGATTGTTGCCAGATGTAAACTAGATTATTGACTCTAGTGCAAGTGGGAGACTGTTGGAATTATGCCCTAGAGGCAATGATAAAGATGTTATTATTATAATTCTTGTTCATGATAAAGTTTATATTCCATGCTAGAATTGTATTAAGCGGAAACTTTGATACTTGTGTGGTTTATGAACAACATTGTGTCCCTAGTACGCCTCTATGGACTAGCTCATTGATTAATGATGGTTAAGGTTTCCTAACCATAGACATGAGTTGTCGATTAATAATGAGATCATGTCATTAGGAGAATGATATGATGGACAGACCCAAATTAAGCAGAGCAATTAGATTGTGTCATCGTGTTCATCTTTGCGAAGCTTTTTCCTATGTCAAGTATTGTATTCCTTAGACCATGAGATAATACAACTCCCTGGTATCGGAAGAAAGCTTTGAGGTCATCAAACGTCATCCTATGTGAGGGTGATCATAAAGGTGTCTCTCAGGTGATCATAAAGGTATCTCTCAGGTGATCGGAAAGTACTTGTTGGGTTGTATGTATCGAGATGGAATTTGTCCCTCCCGAGTCGGAGAGATATACTTCGGGCCCACTCGGTAATCGATATCAACACCGCTTGCAAACACGTGGTTAAGGAGTTAATCACAAAGTGATATCAGATTACGGAACGAGTAAAGTACTTGCTGTGAACAAGATTGAACTAGGTATGCCGATACTAATGATCGAATCTCAAGCAAGTAAAATATCGCGTGACGAAGAGAATACATATATGGGATTAATTGAATCCTGGCATCGTGGTTCATCCGATATGATCATCGATGAATATGTGGGAGTCAATATGGGTTTCCAGATCCCGCTGTTGATTATTGATAGAATATCATGTCTGCATATTCTCGAACCCGTAGGGTCACACACTTAACGTGCATCGACGCTAGAATAGAATGGACAATTGGTTTATGAGTTTTTGTTCGGAGTCTCGGATGAGATCCAGGACATCACGAGAGGTTCCGAAATGGTCCGGAGAATAAGATTCATATAAAGGAAAGCAGTTTTTGGATTTCGGAATCGTTTCAGAGTTTATCGGTATTGTACCGGAAGGTTCTAGAAGGTTCCAGAGTAGGACCAACATGGGCCCACTTGTCGAAGGCCTGCGTGGGCCTAAGGGGAAATGCCCTGGACACTTTGGGCCAGGGGCACAAGGCCCCTAAGGCCCAGCCGGCCAGCCCTAGGGGAAACCCTAGGGAAGCCTTCTAGAAGAGGGGGGAAGACTTGCCCCCCAGTCCACCCCTTGGGCCGCCTCCCTAGGGATTGGAGGAGGGGCCAAGGGGGGCCGGCCAGCCCCCTATATAAGGAGGGCAGGGGCGCACCCTCCCCCTCCCACTCTCCAACCCTAGCCGCCAACTGCTGCCCCTCCACCTCTCTCTCTCCCGACTGCGCGTAGGCGAAGCCCTGTCGCAGAAACTCTCCACCATAAGCACCACGCCGTCGTGCTGCAGATCCAATCTATATCTCTACCATACTTGCTGGACCAAGGAAGGAGGAGAAGTCGCTGCACCGTACGTGTGCATCTCTCAGAGGCGCCGCCACTTACGGCGTAGGATCGGATCGGATCGCGAGGAGGAGACGACGAGTACGACTACATCAACCACGTTTTATTGAACGTTTTTGCTGTGCGATTTCTTCAAGGGTATGAAGATCTCATCAACTCTCTCGTTGATTACATCTCCTAGATTAGATCTTGGCTTTCTTGTTCCATCCGTAGATTTTTTTTTGATTTACTATGCTGCGAAACCCTTCAGTTAGGACACCTTTGCATAAGGGAGTGTAGGATCTCCGAGTTTAAGGCTGTGGTTAGATTTATATCTTAATTACTTTCCTATAGTTACAGATGTTTGCATGGGGTTTAATCACAAGTATGTATTATTCCTAGGAAGGGCAGTATGTTAGCACAGGTTCACCCACATAACACTTACTAACACCAAAGAAGAGTACTCAGCTATTTGCAGCGAAAGCACTTGACAGAATTCCCATGTGTCCTCGAGAATGTTTGGTCCTTATAAGTATTTTTATCAGCTTGTCCTTTGCTAAGAAAGGATTGGGCCACTTGCTCCGTTTGTTCGTTACTTCTGTTACTTGCTTTTTGTTTTGTTACTTTGTCATAAAACCACTAAAAATCCGTTTGCTAAGTATTCACAGGGATTTCCTGCTCCATACCACTATTCAGCACCTTCTGCTCCTTGTTGGGATCGACACTCCTATTTATCGAAAGTACTACGATATACCCCCTAAACTTGTGGGTCATCAAGTATGTATTTATCCAAAAGGGTAAGCAACATGTAAACCAAGATTGCATAATTTTCTTAGTGCATAAGATGTGTAAATTGTGATTCTCTTTCCTTATTTGTAGCTCAGGCCTCAAGGCAACATGGCAGGATGTGTACATATGCCCTATCTGCTTGCAGTTGCTGCAAGTAATACTTCTCATCCTAGAACTGTCTCTAGGAGCTGGAACCTCAAACGTACCCTTCCTCCTCACAATATGCTTTCTCTCGGGCTTTTCTTTGAAAACAAAGAGCTTCTATGTCTTGTGTCTTTGTTCTTTTCCATTCACCGGGTCCATACACAGGGTAAACAACACCAGAATATGATAGCTTTACATTGGCTTTTTGAAAAAGTCATTCACATAGTCCTCTTGGTGATGTCTCACTTTTATGGTTGCAGACACAACATGACTGCAAGGAATGCATGTTATATCCCATTTTCTGCAAGAACATGTTTGTGTGGTCAAGTTAACTATCAAGTTTCTTCTTGAACTTAAAACTTGCCACAGTCCTATATCTAAATTTTTAGCGGTGTAGTCGCTTGAGAACTTTTCCTCCTCTACTTTCTCAACATAGTGTAGTGTGATCTCCCATCTTGTGTTCTCAACTTTATTTCTTATTGCACTATTCTTTATCATAATTTTGTTCCTTATTCCTTCAAGCATTATATGAATAGGATTTCTCCTAACATCTAGTATCATTTTGTTGAACACCTCACTGATATTAATAACTACTAGGTCAGTTTTGCACAGTTAGTGTCAACTACATATAGGCTTGGCTATCTATTTTCCCGGTGGTTGGTGACTCATTGCTAGACGGCACATGCATGTTGTAGTGGATGTGCTCCATGCGAATGTTTTCAATTCATGCCAAGGAGACATATATACTAGGCAATATTTTTTTTTGGAATTCTCGGTACACGTTTGATTTAGCATAACACGGTCTAACAAAAACAAACAAAAAATGACAAGGGGTGAACACTGGTTGTCGGAAGCATAGTTTAAAAAACCGGACCAGTCAGTGAACCGGTGAGGCGACTGGTTCACTGGTTTGTTGGTCACACCACTGGTTCATTCGGTTCGATGACGACAAAAAACCCTTTTTTCATAAATTTAAGCAAATTTTAGAACAAAATGGCCATAAATGGTATATATAATGTATATTTCAATAAGTAATAAAAAAACATGGCGTGTCCAAGCGGTACTGGGCTTTACGTGTCGCTATTTATGCCAAACATAAGGTTGACAAGTTCGATTCCTCTTGTAAACATATTTTTTCCGGGTTTTTTATGTTTGGACCAGTGTCTCTTAAAAAAATAGTGAGTCCATCGATTCAGGTTTTTTCTGGTTAAACCACCGAACCAGTCCAGTTTTGTAAACTATGGTCAGAAGCAAAAAACCGAGACACACCATGATGTTTTGTAGTGACCTAGTAGATCACATGGACAATGTCAATGACATATATATTCAACAAATAAATGTGCTACACATACTCTTACTTTTATTCTGCAGCGCAACACACGCACATTTAGCTAGTACCTCTAATTTTGCAAATTTAGCACCACATTTATGACGATACTAATAGGTACCAAAATATACTTTACTAGATTTCTCATGAATGCTAAGGGTACAATGATTTGGTGGGATTTTCTATTACAATATATCAGACAACGCTATTTGTGTTTCGCAATTTCATAGTTTTCTTATGGTAACATAAATGTTTCCTTGCTAATGTTACAAAATTGAATATGGTATGGGGATATGCACACAGTTAATTGTATTGTAGAAAACACAAGTTAGGTTGAGATTTGTTTGGGATTTATATCTTATTTTTAGTTACAAGTAGTTTGGGGAAATTGGAATTCATGATCCAAGTTTGAAATTTTGAACTTGTCAAAGTGAGATTTTTGACTAGTCATGATAATATCCCTTGCGGGATTATCCCTATATTTCTAGATACCAAATCAATTAAAAAGATTTTTTCATTTTGTTTTTCGAAAATAGGAGAAACATATTATTTGAATAGTTTTTCAAAAGTTACTTATCAACGGAAATGAAATTTAATAATTATCCATGTCATAAATGATCATTAATCATTCTATTTTATGAAATACAATACTTTTGTGTAGAAGCAAAATTTCGAAGGTTCAAGAAAATGAACTTTTAATAATAATTTATTTAATAAAAAATGAACTTCCACACATGAAAATGTCATCTCTAAATTTTGAATCAAGTTTTGGCAAGAAAACCTATTTGGAGAAAAACTCCAATAATCAAGCAAGTTAAATGAATCCAATAACAAGAAAATCTCCAACTCTTGCGGGATAATGCATTCTTGTCTCAGAACCAAAAAGAAAATTCATCCTCTGCGAAATATATACTCCCTCCATCCCAAAATAGATGTCTTAGATTTGACAAAAAATAGATGAATCTATATATAGTAAATAGTGTCTAGATTTATTCAAATTTTAACAAATCTTAGGCATCAATTTTAGGACGAAGATAATAGAAAAATAGGAAATACCATGTGAGTCCTTCTGCAGCATTTAGAAATGCACAAACAGGTGTGGATCAATCGAGCAAGTGTGTCTCGATGATCCACCAGATTTTGTTTATCTTTGTTATTAGCAGATGTAACTCTGATTTTTTTCAGAAAAATAAAAGGTGTGAGAAAATTGGCCGGAGGTTCGTTTTCTCTTTTCCCAAAACCGCGGTTCCATTTCTTCGGACCCCCCCCCCCCCCCCCCCCCCCCAACTGCCTCGCCGGATCAGTTGCGATATACAGTGCCTCGATCCCGACGAGCCGTGGCGGCTTGGCGCTCGCTGCAGTGATAAGGTTGCGGCGCAGTTTCCCCTGTCGGCGGCCTGGCCTCCTGGCGGCGACCCTAGCCGCCTATCCACTTCCTGACTTCCACCCAGTTTAAGCGGCGCTCCACCGCCCGCCCGCCATGTCCCCACCGGCACCGCACCTCGTCGACGAGATCCATGAGGAGATTTTCCTTCGCCTTCCCGACCCCGCCGCGCTCGCCCGCGCCTCAACCGCCTGCCCCCGTTTCCGCAGCAGCATCACCGACCGCTCCTTCCTCCGCCGCTACCGCAAGCGCCACCCGCCGCCGCTCCTCGGGTTCGCGGACGAAGATGGCTTCCACCCCGCCGAGGCGCCCCACCCGTCCGCCCCGCTCGCCCGTGCCCTCGCCGACGCCGCCGATTTCACCTAATCCTTCGTCCCCAGGCCCAGCAAGGAGGCCTGGCGCCCCTGCGACATCCGTGATGGCCGCGTGCTCCTCGAGGGCAGCCCACACTGGAAGTTCCCCAAAAAGCTTGCAGTATGTGATCCCGTACTTCTACCCATAGGCGAGGACGAGGATATTGTTAGTGATGAGGATGAGACATCATTCAAGGTGATATGCTTTTCTGATTGTGTAACTAAAGCTGGTTGCATTTGTCTTCTCTTCCACCACTCAAAAATGGTGCATAGCCGCATCTGCAAGCTGGAGCTCGTTGGTCGATTGACCTCAAACTTGTCGAGAAATGCGAATGCGAATCACGGGATGCCGCGGTGTCTCCTGTTTTTACTATGCGCGTGGCTGCTTCTACTCGGCATCGCCTTTTGTGGACAAGTTGCTCGTGCTGGACACACGAAAAATGGTGTTCTCCACTGTCAGCGATCGCACCGGCTACCATGCGGTGCTCAGATGGCTTCCTGGCCAGGTGGAAAGCGTCATCGTCGCCCTTTCCGGAACAGGAGTCTGCCAAGAATTGTAGCGGGTAGAGAAGGAGTTCTTGAGATGTTTTCTCTTGTTGGTGATCGCACTCCAAATGGCTCATTTGATCTCCATCACACCAGCAGCCAGCAAAATGACCGTGAATCTTCCAAGGATTGGCAGCTGGAGAACATTACACCGTTGCCTGGCCAGTATGACTATTTCACCGTGGGCTCAGCTGAAGGATTCTTGACTATTTCCTTGGAGCCACTACAGAAAGTCAGCTAGACATTGATGTGCGGTTGATGTATACTGAGTGGGATGTAGATTATTTTTCACTAGAGGTTAAGACTTCTGAACTTAGGAAGGTTTGTAGGAGGAAGAGGCGCTTCTTCTATTATGAAAATGTTTGCTGCTACTTTGGCCTCCCTCTGTCGCTGTCAAAACCTAGTATATGATGTGGTAAGTTTGTTTTGCTATATTCGGTGTGATTTGATGTCCTTGTTGTTTTGTTGAGAACTTACCGTTTTATCCTATGGTGACAACTTGTCTAACACTGGAAGTTGATTCGTCTCTTTCCTGTTCAACAATTGCCGTGAAATGGGGCAATTAAAGAAAATAATTTCATTTCATAGCAGCAAAGGCATCTATATCCCTCCAAATTTCCGTGGCTTAATGATTGAGGGCATTCATATCTCAGCGGAGACTTTAATTTACATTCACATATTAGGAAAGACTTGAATTTACCATTCATATCTTATCCGTGCTCTACTTTTTATGTATACTGCATTCATACTGAAATAATAGTATAAAATTCATATGGAACTCTTTTGAAGCTTGAATGAGCAGCTTATATGCATCAAGTCTTAAACGGCACTCTATTTTCAATCTAAGGCCCTTCTATGAAAATATGGAAGCAAATATTTCTATTGCATCTGCTGATCTACATTAGTTGCTTATTAGAAGTTCTTACTAAATTTATCTGCAGGGATAAACTCGCTATGCTTTCAGGAGAAATGGAGGATGGACAAGATGGTGCTGTGAAATAGGCCAGGTAGATATACTACCGGAGCCTTGGTACTATTAGTTAGGAATTAGTCGTTATACTTCGATATGTCTGTTCTAAGTTTACTTAAGCAAGACAAGTTGTATGCAAGTTGAATTTGTGGAACGTAGGAGTCGCACTGTTGTTATGAGTTGGAAGAATAGCCATGGCATACTGTTGTGGTGCGCTTTGCAGCCACTCAACTTACTATTGTATAGGCCTCGACCTAGCAGCAGGAGTTGCCAACCAGCCTCAGCTGGTCCATGCATCTGACAACTCATCACTGTTTTATGTTATTGTTGTTGATGCTATTTCCAGTGTTGAGTTGTTTTGTTTGGTACATATTGAACTTCAGGAAAACAGCAATGTTCTTTTCATTTTCAGGTCACATGTTAAGGCAATAAGATAAAACGAAATAGCAAGTTTTCATCTTCATAACATAAAATTCATTAATCCTGGAAATGAAGCACAGATATCCCTGGGTTGTGAGAAGAGATATCCTGGAAATGTGGTGCTAGGTTGGACACATGTTGGCTATTTTCCCTGTGTTGTCTCACACATATTTCCACTATTTTACTTTTAAAATGAGGCATGCTTATCAAGGACTATTATCATGTTTATTGACTCAAAATACTCTCCAAGCCTGTTTTACAGTTATGCATACATGGCAATACTTGTAATAGTCATTATGTTTGTATGAGAATACTTTTCCACAGGGCTCAGGAGCACTAGAACTTCTCCCCCTCTTCTCTCCAATCATGCTTGTTTGATTTCGTTTCCAAGGGTTAACTTGCAGAAGAAACGCAAGAGAAGGAGTTCTCCACTGACATACAGGTTGCAGCAGTCAGTCAATAGGTAGGTGACCAGAAAGTCATCATAATATATTATACTTCATGCTGGTGCTTATGAAAATCTTTCACGCAGCCTTTTGTATGTACATATGCTGGCCTGGGCTGTGTTGCTGCTAATCACCTTCTTCCTTGCTGCCATTGGTGCACCTTGAACCAAGATCCATCCATGGAGCCAATGCAAGTAAGAGCACAGACGTGGATGCTTATAATGCTTGCCTTGTGCTTGCTCGAGCATTCGCACTCGCAGTTGTTCCCGTTCCCCATCCCTTTCTTTGCACCCTCCCACACCAAACAGCGAGACGGTGAGAAAAATCTGAAAGAATTTTGCGAAGTCTTGCAGTGCAATTATATGCTGTAAATGAATTGTAAGCTAAGTCCAGTTTTCCTCTGGGTACACTGACGCAGTTGATGCTCTGAACGAGTTGTATGTGTCTCTGGGCTCCCCAGACCTCCATGGCTGGGCCACCTCAGGAGGAGACCCCTGCGAGGAGGCGTGGCAAGGGGTGAAGTGCCTCGGCCCCAACATAACCGCAATGTAAGTTCTTTGCTCCAAATCTTCTCTGCCATGGCTGTGTGCTTTTGGAGCTGTATACTGGTAGTCACAGGTGTTTTTGCTGAACCTGACAGAGAGCTCAGAGGCGTGGGGCTGAAGGGGAAGCTGACGGAGGCACTGGGGAAGCTCACTGCCATGACAAGATTGTTCGTGATCTCGCATCATATTTCAACTCTATTTTCTCCCCACTAGTAGTACATTTCATCCATGGACATTGTTCTTGGATTGTGTTCATGCAGGGATCTATCGTCGAACAATCTCGAGGGCAAGCTCCCGGATTCAGCGGCAATGCTCAAATCCCTTTCAACACTGTGAGTTACCTGGGTATCATGTTTATCAGTTATGCAGTAATATTCTTCTCTTCCTGGTTGTTTAACGTGCAGTGCATGCTTTCTGAATTTCCAATGTGGTGCAGGCATCTGCAGAACAACAGGCTAACCGGGAGAATTGATGTGCTACGTGATCTTCCCCTGAAAGACCTGTAATTGCTTCACCAGCTTACACAGACATCTCAGCTCATGCTGTCAAATGATGGCCACACTAATCCTTCTTAATGAAATAATAACGCACAAAACTCTTGCTGTTCTAGAGAAAAAACATTTCCAAGAAACAAAGATCAAACTGTCCTTGACATTGTTACTACCACCATCTTACTGCACTTCTTTTCCGGGAAATCTTACTGCATTTCTCTCATGGCCCGTTCCTGAATCCTGATCGTGTGAACATTTGCAGGAATGTAGAGAACAATCTTTTCTCGGGATCAATCCCAGAGAAGATGCTCAGCATCCCAAAATTTCTGTAAGAATTCCATCCTCCCATCGATTTTCAAGAACCATAAGAGATTGGCTCACTACCAGCTACCTGACAAATAAACATTATTGCCTGAATATTCTGCAGAAGAAATGGCAACCATTTCACCATTCCATTGACCCCCGATTCCTCTTCATCTCCCGCGACACCGTCTCCTTCTCCGGCTGCACACCCTCACATAAATGTAATCCCAGCAGTTACTCCAGACGACACTGCAAATGGTGTTGGTCCTCCTAGACACGGCATGAAGGTCTCCCCGGCTAAGGCTGCCGGATACAGTGTCCTTGCCGCCGGTTCACTGACCATCGCCGTCGTTGTAGTCGTGGTTGTCTTGTCAAGAAGGCAGCAGGAAAGGTCCATTCACGGAGGGTATCTTAGGGGATGTGTGATTAAGGCGCCGAGCTGGAGGAGGGATGCTACTAAGCTAGGTGCAGCTGTCAATTCTGACAAAGAACGCATCACAGGTATATGATTTTCTTGTCCACAGACATTTCCATCTCACAATCAAGAGCTCGCGCATACAGACATAAATGATCATTGTTGGACCTCTGAAGTTGCAGAGCAAATTGTTGGAAGTCCAGGAGATCATCCAAAGGCATCGGGTTCATCGGTGCATCCACCTCTGAAGAACAACAGGATGCCAAACATTGTTTCAGATAACAATGTCCAGGGAAGTTCAGAAGAAGGCCAATCCCTGCGGTTCTCTTTCAGGTTCTTCACGGTCTCATCGCTGCAGCAATGCACCAACAGCTTCAGCGATCAAAATCTTATGCGCGAGACCCGGTTCGGAAAAATCTATCTAGCAGAGCACCTAGAAAGCAAGGTAATCTGAGATGTATACGTACCTCCCTATTCCCACTCTGTTTGTGCTGTTTTACTGATGTCTTCTTCTCATGGATCGCCTTCCAGTTTGCGGTGCTGAACCTTTGCGACACGGCTGTGAAAATGGCGGCTGGCGAGTTCCTGAAGAAGGTTCAGACCATGGCTGGTCTTCGACACCCCAACATCGAAGAACTCGTGGGATGCTGCGTGGAGCACGGCCAGAGGCTGCTCGTCTACAATCATTTCAGCGAGCATACGCTGGACGACATGATCCACGGCAACGATGACGGTAATCCCGACAACAATTTCCCGTGGGAATCTCGGGTCGCCGTGGCCCTCGAGGCTGCCAAGGCTCTCGAGTACCTCCATGACCAGGGCGGCGAAGGCGACCAGGAGGGCCATGCCGCCGTCGTCCACGGGCATTTCAGGCCGGAGCACGTCCTTGTCGACGTCGAGACGATGCGGGTGCGCGTGGCTCGGTGCGGCCTCACCCCGTTCGTGCCAACACCGGCAGGTAGCTCAGAGGACTACTGGCATGACGATGACGCCCCGCCGGAGCAAGCTGCAGCGACGGCTGGCGACGTGTACAGCTTCGGGGTGGTGTTGCTGCAGCTCCTGACCGGGCGCAGGCCCTACGACGGCGCGCATCCTAGGGGGGAGAGGCTGCTGGTGCCGTGGGCCTGCGCTCGGCTGCACGACCTGAGCGCGCTGCGGAGGATGGCCGACCCGCGCCTCTGGGGGGCGACGGCGACGGTGCCGGTCAGGTCCCTGTCGCGGTTCGCGGACGTCATCAGCAGATGCTTGCAGGTAAGTAAAGCACGATCGTCTTGGTTTTGTTGTCCGTTGCAGCGTACGTTGTAATGGAGTTTGGGTGGTGCAGCGAGAGGCGGAGTTCCGGCCGGCGATGGCGGAGGTGGTGCAGGACCTGAGGCGCGCCATGGAGGAGGCGCGCACGGTGAGTGACGACGATGGATATCTAGCGCCTGCACGGGGTTAACGCCCAGTCCTTGACTGCGGTACTGCTTCAGAAAAGCTAACAGAGAAGTACTGCCAAGATGCTCAATTGGATAATGGTTAGGGTGGTTTATCACTCGTGTTTGTACAAATCACGAAGTATCTCAAAAAAAAAATCTTACCATCTGCATGAACACGCGTGGTTTATGCCCTGCTTTGTGTTTTACGAGGACATGCTTCTGTATTTAAGAGATTGATTGAGTAATCAACACAGGGTCAATCTTTCAACACAAGCATGTTTGCTGACTGAAAGAACGGCAGAATGGACAAAAATAACCCAAATTTAAAAGGATTTCACAAAATGACCCATCTGGAAAACAATTTCACTGGACTAACCCTTTTTGTAGCGCCTAACAGCTAGGCGCTACACTGTAGAGTGTAGCGCCTTTCAGCTAGGCGCTATGCCCCCTGCCAGTGTGGCACCGCCTGGCCCCTCCCTGGCCCCACCCCGCCGTGTGACGCCCAGACGCTATGCCTGTGGAGAGTAACGCCCAAGCGCTATGCCTCAGGTGTAGCGCCTATCAGACAGGCGCTACACTTTGAGACTTAACCTGTCAGGCGCAGCCCCCCTCCCCACCCCTCCCCATTCAGTCCCAGACGCTAGAAGAACACAGAGAAGAACAGTCGGCGGTTCCTCTCTCCCCCTCTCTCAAATCCCCACCTCAAATCCAACAGATCTGAGGGATTTCACCGTGGATTTGCTTCCCCATCCCTCCCTCAAGGTAATCCCCTCATTTTCCCTCTCTTTCATCCAATGAATCTTGCATATTATCCTCAAACCCTAGGTCTAGTTGGATTCATAATATGACCTATTTGTGTATGTTTTTGGTTATTTGGAAGTTATGTATTAGTTGTATTTGATGGGGAATGGAAGTGTGTTGTTGATTTGCATTGTGTATGATGGTTTTATATGGATTTGTACGGATGTGTGAATAATATGCTCCCATATTATTTGTAGTTTATTGTATAAATTGAAACAATGGCCACATACCACACACATTTTATTGATGTTTGGAATATATATGTAGGATGGTGTGGCTACTTGAGGATTACTATGATCATCAACACCGGGCATACTTGATGGCGGAGAAGCATATGGTAATAAAACCATGGTTGAACTTCTTTGCTTTTATTTTTCTATTGATTCAATTGTGTTGGAAAAAGCATAATGTTCGATCTTGTATGTATGCAGAGGCTTCGTCCCCTCAAGATTCGGTCTCATGGCACGTCTTCGAATGACATGCCGTACGACGAGCGGTACACCGAGTACATCAAGCGGCTAGGCCTCCTCCCTTTCATCACGCTTGTGATCCGGTCGACGCCGAACCTCAACGCGGCTGCTATCACCGCACTTGTCGACCGGTGGAGGCCGGAGACGCACACTTTCCACCTCCGGACCGGCGAGATCACTCCTACTCTTCAGGATGTTTCCATGATCTTTGGACTTCCTATCGCGGGGGAGCCTCTCTGTATGAGCACAGATTCCGATGGGTGGCACAATGCGATGCATCTACTTATTGGCATGGCTCCTGAAGAACTTGAAGATAAGAGCAAAGATAGAGTCCCAGCAGGCGTGACATATGCGTGGATCGTGGAGAACTTTAGGGAATGCCCGAACCCCGCCGAGGTTGAGGTGATCGAGACACATGCTCGTGTGTACGTGTGGTATGTCCTTTCTAGGACTCTGTTTGCTGACAACGGAGGTAGGACCGCTCAGTGGATGTGGCTCAAGGCACTAGCAAACTGGGATAGCAATATCAGCTGGGGTTCGGCGGCTCTTGCCTACTTGTACCGGCAGGTAATCACCTGTGCACTCTATATTCATTTGTATATGTCGAGTCCACACATATGCTATACTGACCTCGTTTTTGTTCACTTGTAGTTGGACGATGCCTGTCGTAGGGCAGGCGAAAATGCCGGAATAGGTGGTGCTATGGTTCTTCTCTCGATATGGAGCTGGGAACGCTTACCAGTTGGTCGTCAAAAAGAGATGGGCCACCATCCTTGGCCAGCGTATAATAGAAACCCTCTACGCCAGCCGACTTGGGCTTACAAGTGGGACGTGGTATCGGAGATGACAAGCGATGTTGATGCCATGTACCTCAAGTACACGAACGAGTTTGATGCGATTACGCCCGAGCAGGTAGATGTTTATCTATACATCACTATCCATAATATTTACTTCACGAGTCAAAATTGATACCAAACATGTTCTTGTGATATGTTGCAGGTGGAGTGGGAGCCTTATGGTTGTGGGGACGAGTTTGGTATTGCTCCCAGGTTTGATATTAACCCGAAGTGCTTGGAGGAACAATCTCTCTGGCTCATGTGCTGCCCATTGATTTGCAATTGGGCGGTTGAGTTTCATATGCCACAACGGGTGATGAGGCAGTTCGGGTTGTTTCAGTGCAACCCTCTCGTGTGGAAGGACACCGACAAGGAGCTTCATCGGTTAGTTAGCATGAGAACTTGTGCTCAATTGCTTTGGATGGTACTAACATGGTTCTTTGTTGTTGTTCAGGTTGGACAGAAAGAGGCAGAGGAAGATCAAGAATTGGGATCACCATCATTGGAGGCACGTCATGGAGTTCCTCATTTGTGTGGAGAATGCTCGACGAACGGAATGGAATAGTGGAAGAGCACATTGCACAGTAGCATTTAACAACTACATCCATTGGTTTCTTGGTAGTACCCGTGTCTCCATTTGCCCGCCGTCCTATGAGGAAGAAATATTGGAGGAGCCAGTCCAGTTCGATGAACTTGCCTACACTCAGTACAACCGGCAGGTCAGGAGGGGGACCGACATCCCTCTTTCTTCCTCACTCAACTTTGCGGTAAAGTTATCGTTGCCTTCGCATTACTTTCCTTGCACTCTCATCTCTTTCTTGCCTAACATGTTCTTGTACTTGACTCTGTAGAGAACGGAGGTAAAGAAATATGCCGACGATGCCGAGGCGATTCTTTTTTCTGCCCCTAAGGGGAAAAAGGGAGAAGGCATGATAGAAACTTCCTTAAGGTATGGATGCGAGACTTCCTCAAGATAGGCACGTTCTTGGTTTGACTTATGTTGTTATTTGTTACAGCGCTCGACCCAAAAGATGTGTCGCTTATCTAATGTGCTAGGTTGCCCAAAAGATGCGTCGCTTATCTAACGTCGCTCGACACATGCATAGCGCCTGTCTGCTAGGCGCTATGATAGCAGATTTTATTTGCTCCAAAACTAAAAGGAGCATACTGAGAGAAAATCGAGAGTTTGCTGCCGGAGGAAATCTCTAAGTCATGGTGTAGCGCATGTCTGATAGGCGCTATGCTCTGATGTGTAGCGCCTATCAGACAGGCGCTACACTCTGACTTAGAGTTTTCCACCGCAAGTGAAGATTGGATTTGCTCTCTGTATGCTCCTGTTAGTTTCTGGCCAAACGAAATCTGCTAGCATAGCGCCTAGCAGACAGGCGCTATGCTTGTGTAGCGCCGTTCTGCTAGGCGCTATGCCTTGAAACTGTGTTCAGACCAAACATTTCCCTGTTTTGAGACTTTAAGATGACAAACATTACACAAGGCAAATAAAAGACGAGGGATAGCAGTTCATGACATACTCAAATAGAAGCATCTCAAACATGGTGTTCATGCCCTTAAGGGGCTTTACATACTAATAGTTCGACATCACACTAAGTTCACACACATCATCCATCGTTCATACGCGAGCTCCCGGTTACATAATCTAAAGCATAGGTCCTTTGCCCTTCCTCTTCTTCTCTTCCTCTTCCTCCATGGAACGCCACGCCTCTTGACGAAGCCTTTCCCTATCCGCAGCATGAGCCTCCTTAGCTTGGCGCTCCTCTTCCTCCTCTTTCTTGCGGATCTCGTCATTACGTTCCTTGCGCTTCCTCGCCATGTCCTCGTCACGCAGCATTTCTTGGTAGCGCCTTCTTCTTATGGCAAAATTGATCTCTTGGATAGCCTTTTGGATTGAGGTTGCTCAAGGTCTATCCAAGTGTAGTACCTGCATACCGGAGGGGGAGACTACAAGAAAATAGTGCATGTTAGAGGATATGCTATGGAATAGTTTGGGACACATGAAGAACTAAAAAGCTTTGAGCATACCCGTGGCTTGTCGTATGGGTTGAGGCTACGCTCGGGAGAGTGGTTGTAGTTGGCACACATGAAGAACTTCTTTCCCCAACTATCGGAAAAGTAGTCTTGGGATTCCTTAACAGTGCAATCGGTTCCACACCAACAAACAGGAACTTCCTTCCCATGGGCCTCGTCAGTACGAAATGCCTTTCGTGGCCTTTCCTCTTGGTCGGCGCAAGGTGGCCTAGCATTGGCCCTCATCTTCCTCTCTTCCTCTTCCTTCTTTTGCCTCTTCCTATCTTCCTCTTCCTTCTCCTTTTGCCTCTTCCCCTCTTCCTCTTCCTTCTCCTTTTGCCTCTTCCTCTCTTCCTCTTCCTTCTCCCTTTTCTTCTTCCTCTCTTCCTCTTCTTCCTTCTTCTTCGCCAAGTCTCGAGCAAGTTGAACTACCTCTTCAAATGCCTTCCTCTTCTTCTCTTCTTCTTCCTCCTTCCTCTTCTTCTTTTCTTCTTCCTCCTTCCTCTTCCTCTCTTCCACCACCTTCATAGCATTCGCCCAGATAGCCGAGTAGTTCACACCGTCCCCATCATTGCCCTTATTGGGTTGAGTCTCCATACCTATTATAAGAACAAAAGCTACAAGTTAGTAAAGGATGCAATGAATGTGAACAATAATTGATTCAATGAAATAAGCATAGTAGGTAGTAACATAAGCATGCAAGTATGAATATTCCATCCCTACCTAAACATAAGGATTTGGTCCTGCCAAGTAACCTAACATACTAGACGGGTTAAAACCGCCACGCCCTCTTCCTCTTCTAAGCCCAAGTGATCGACCTCTTTGTTGTCTAGGAGCTTGTTGTCTAGGAGCTTGTTGTCTAGTTCTTGGTTGGCTTGGAGCTTGTTGTCTAGGAGCTTGTTGGCTAGTTCTTGGTTGGCTTGGAGCTTGTTGGCTAGTTCTTGGTTGGCTTGGGACTTGTTGGCTAGTTCTTGGTTGGCTTGGTACTTGTTGGCTACCACTTGGTTGGCTAGTGCTTGCTTCATTTCCTTTTGCTCTTTTCCTTTGAGAACACTTTCTTGCATTGTGCCCTTCACCATTGCATGTTCCACACCGGGCTCTCTCATGAGGCTCTTGGAATTGGTCATTGCCCGTTTCTCGAGCACCACCACGGCCCCATCCATCCATGTCGCTCCTAAAGCGTTTTGTCTTGCGTCTTCCACGTTTAATCACTTTCCATTTCGGATCGGGCCATAGTTGAATACCATGGTACTCCGGCCATTTTGATTGGTCCAAATATGGATGAAATCTAGGAGCCCATGTCTTCTTAGTAGTCTCAATGGAGAACTCAGCCTCTCTCACCGTGAGCGGATTATTGTAATCCAAATGTCGTCGGCGAGACGCGATGAGCAAGTGCGAGCAGACAAGATGAAGCAATGATGGCCTTCCGCATGTGCACTCACAAGTCTTGAGTGAGACCTTGAAAGCTCGGTCTCCATGTTGGACACCATCAGCCGTTGTACCTCCAGGCTCCGTAACTTGGTAAATTAGCTCGTCATTGTCATACTCTGTGACAACTTGGGCATCCGCTTTGTTTGTCTGAAATTGCATCCAATCATCAACCTTAGGTGGGTACTTGTATTTGTGCCTGTTCTTGTAGTCCCCCGCAATCTGCCGGTCCGTTTCCTCTGAGTATTTAAGAAAATACCCATTCATCATGTCGAATGTATAACGGACTATTGCCGTGACGGGCAATGCACGGACACCTTTGAGCAACTTGTTGAAGGCCTCTGCCATGTTGCTTGTCATTTGGCCGTACCTCCGGCCACCGTCATCGAATGCTCGTGCCCACTTTGTTCTTTCTCCAATGCTCCTATCGAGAAACTCTCGACCACCCGCATCGATCTCTTTGTTGAAGAGCAATTTGTTGTACAAGTTTGAGAAACGACGTTCCGTGAAAGCGAGGCAACAATCTTGTAGATCATCGGCCAAATCCTTGCTCTTGCATGCCCTATAGAAGTTTGAACAAAAGTGTCTCATGCACCAACGATGGTGCAACGGAGCATGCCCGGGAATATGTTGGTCCACCGCTTTAAGAATTCCTTGATGACGGTCCGAGATGACACATATTTCCCTATGAGGGGTTAATATCTTGGTTCTTAAAAGATGGAAGAACCACTCCCAATTATCATTGTTTTCCACCTCTAACAAAGCAAAGGCCAAAGGAATCAACCGGTTGTTGGCATCATTGGCTATTGCAATCAAGATAGTTCCCTTGAATTGACCGGTCAAAAAGGTGCCATCAACGGAGATGACCGGCCTACAATGTTCAAATGCCTGAACACATTGCTCGAAAGCCCAAAATGCACGACCAAAAACTCAAACGGTTCTTCCGTTTACAATCCTTGTCTTGTTCCCCAAAGGTTCAACCACATGAACCATGCCCGGGTTAGCATCGGCCATCGCTCCCAACAACCTTGGGATTCGGTTATAAGATTCCTCCCAATCACCGTACAACATCTTGAATGCGGCTTGCTTAGCCTTCCATGCCTTCCCGTACTTCACCTCATAGTTAAAGAGGGCTTTCACAAACTCCATGACCTGCTTGATGCTCATTATTGGAAACGACGCGATGTCATTGGAAAGCCTATAAGCGAGGAACTCGGAGGTGAGTTGTCGGTGCTCATGCTTTGCATCCTTGCCATCCACCATCGGGCCTCGGCACATGTGAGTTGATACGCAACTAGATATGTGCCAATCGGGACCTCCCTTGAATGGTCTAGCACGCACAATCCAAGGACATCCTTCCGCCTCGCACTTCACCGTGTAACGCTTCTTGATATCCGAGTGCACGACCGTGTAAGGACGATGATGCTTCACCGAGAAGTCCATTATCCATTGCTTAAATTCCAACAAGGTCTTAAACCTTGATCCTTTGCAAAAGCCATTATTCACTTCATTGCCATCCCGGTAAGAACTTGTCCTTGGTCCAAGCACTATGCCTTTGCCACCATCAACCGTGGCTTCATCCGTGAGACTAAGATCACGAAACAAAGGCACCCGATGGTCCCGCCCCAATACGGTATGGTGGATTTCGGCCTCTCTAGCCGTGAACCCCTCCTCATCAACTTCTTCTTCGGGACCATCATCATCCGAGTCTAAAGCATAGCCTCGAGAATACGGGAGTTCACGGTCCATGTCATGTTGAGTGATATATTTCTCCAAATCACCAACATTGTTGTCATGGAGTTCAACATCATCATCATCTTCACCCTCATAATCATCATTGTCCTCTTCCAACACTTCGTCTTGGTGTCTTGAAATCGGGCTCAATGTTTGGCTCAAAGGAGGTTCAATCCATAGCTCTTGCTCCACGGGTGGAGGACTCCTACTATCCAATGGGGAAGCACGGCGGTTCAAGTCCAAAGGCAATGAACTATCAACCTTCTTGGTGGCAAATAGCTCAAGAGCCTTGTCTAGTGATTCGGCCACCACCTCCTTGTATGCAAGCCAACGAGCCTCGGAGAAGATACGCATGGTCTTCCAACGGATATGCACTCCAAAACCCACATTATGTCTTCCTTCCAACTCAACAACATCACATGGGTCCATCAATTTCAATTCAATCCTCACTTGCTCCAAGACCTCGGCATAGGTGGGACTACGCTCAAACACAATATCTAGCTCATCCGGGTCCGGTTCTATGTTGCCTTTCAAAAAGGCATCCTTGTCCACATGATGAACATGAACAATTCTTGACATCCCTAACACATAGGAGAATATGTTCATTAACTAACCATGACAAGATAAACAAAACTATACTAGACACATTACCAAACCATAAAGCTAACAAGAACACCCTCTCTTACATAAGCAAACCCTAACCCTAACCCTAGCCATAACATTCCAATATACCAAACAATGTCATTTCAATAACCCTAAACCTAACTAAATGCTTCATACACATCTTTATAACCAACATTGGCCAATGAATCTAACAAATTTCCAAACATTTCTCTCCAAATCAAATTTCTATGGTTTCAAGCCAAGTCCAACCAAAATGAAAGATTTCAAGAGGTCAAAACGGAGGGGAATGAGGGAGGGTACCTCTAGCAGCTGGGGAGAGGCACAAATCCACCAAATAAAGCTTCCAGTGTGAGAGATTTGAGGGGGGGAGAGAAGGGGGCGCCTCCTTGCTGTTCTTCTTGCTTGGGTCGAGCTGGGAGTGAATGGGGAGGGTGGGGAGGGAGGCTGCGCCCGACAGGTTAAGTCTCAAAGTGTAGCGCCTGTCTGATAGGCTCTACACTTTAAAGCATAGCGCCTATCAGATAGGCGCTACACCTGAGGCATAGCGCCTGGGCGTTACTCTCCCCAGGCATAGCGTCTGGGCGTCACACGGCGGGGTGGAGCCAGGGAGGGGCCAGGCGGTGCCACGCTGGCAGGGGCCATAGCGCCTAGCTAAAAGGCGCTACACTCTACAGTGTAGCGCCTAGCTGTTAGGCGCTACAAAAAGGGTTAGCCCAGTGAAATTGTTTTCCAGATGGGTCATTTTGTGAAATCCTTTCGAATTTGGGTTATTTTTGTCCATTCTGCCTGAAAGAACACATGGTGTGCATACTCTTCCCTTACTTACAGTGAACATGTTGGCCATAAGAGAGTTTCACACTGTACCTTGTCATAACATGTTTAACAAATTATTTTGCAGTAGTCCTCTGTCTGACAAAGGCATTTTAGAACAAAACTGGTGGAGCCATATCAAATGAGAGGTCAATGTGGACAAGACTCAAGAGACTTCTGATACAAAATAGACCACGTGTCCGAGAGTGGGAGAGAAAAAGGTTGGACCAAAGACCAAACGCTTGAGTCTGTGTTTGGTCATAGTCAATACTTTAGTTAACGTATTGGTAGCCCCTGATTTGGCCACTGTTGGAAAGAATAGTTGACCAGAGCTGGCAAACGGATAAGGGCGTGCCAAATTATTGGCCACTGTCTAAACAAAGGTCAAAAATTTTCGTCACGACACAGTTTTAGTAAAGTAGATATTGAAACACAATCCAAACATACCATCGATCTCGTCTCCAAAACGGAAGACGGTGCAATCTTGGGGCATCACCCCTTTCAGTGAAGCAAGCAGTCGAAGGACTGGCTGCAAAATGGGTTCGTGCTGCCCACTTTTGTAGATGGGTTTCGTGCTGCCCACTTTTTTTTAATATTTTGACTATTTTTAATAGAGCTGATAGTTGGGGCCAGTCGCAACTTTTCTCCTTACATGTGGGTCCCGCTGTCAGAAACGGTGTCAATTCGAGATTAAACATGGATTAGTGTTTTTTTGCGAAAACTTGGTTATGATGTGATAGTTTTTTTGCGATTGAAACACTAAATGGTGCCATTCGGAAAAAATTGACATGTAAAATGGTAGTTTTATGCTATCAACTCCACATACAAGGACAACATCTAAAGATCCACCATCTTTCTCATGCAGTTATTGTTAGAGTATTCCGTATACGGTTTATTATGGCAGTACATCATAGAGATATGATACGTTTACATGTAGTCCTAGCTGACTCGTATTCCAAAATGTTCTCATGTACGCTTATATATACTCGCTCGTAAGATTTAATAATACATCTATCATATTTCGTCAATCTTCTCTCTATCGTTTTACATGGTATCAGACTAATCTCGATTCAAACCCTAGCCGCCAACACACTTCCGCCGCGTCGCCTCCGACGCAATCACCATGATCTCCATCGGAGGCCACGCGATCTGTCGCAGGGTTTGCCCGCCGATCTGTGGTCGGCTGCCCTTGTGAGTCTTTTCCGATCTCTAGATCGGTTTTCTCTTCGTCGGTCGCTTGACCGGTCTTCTTTTTTGGTTTACCGATCATAGATTAAATTGAGTCGCCCACCGCCATCGTCATCGTCGCACCTCTACTCCGACCTTCGGCATCGACGATCTACACCGTGCCTGCCTTCTCTTCTGTCGCGATTGTCTCGACAGGTGATGACTGCAAGTGCACTGATCCTTTGTAGCTAGTTTCGAAATAAAGATATCGATCCCACACGGAGCAGGAGTCTAAAGTCTAAGAATTTTTGAAACAAATACTGAAAATAGAAATGCTAAATAAAGTTCTAAGTGACAAAATAAAATACGAGTATTGTGTAAAAAATTGTTTTGGGGTTTTTGGTATAAGAGAACAATGAGTAAAGTAAATAAAACTGAATACAGAAAGTAAGTATCGTGTATGTAAAAGAGATTTGACACTTCAGTGGGGGAAAGCGTTCTCAGGGATTAGCGGATACACCACTAGCATTATAAAAAGCTAAAGTAAAGATTATTATCATGAACATTCTTAACTATGTATGTGTGAAAGGAACTCCATATTTGGACAATGATGCAACAATCACTGTTCAAATCATCCTTATAACCATAGCAGACAGCAATCAACATCAACTGAATTACTGCGCTATTAAGGGACATAATCCCGCAGGACATATCTCATGGCATGGATAGTGTTTTGTGAGTTTCCTCGATTACCAAGTTGATACGTAAGGGGTGCCAATAGCTTTATAGTCACTGTAAGTGCTAACACACCTCTGTCTATCAATAAGTAGTTCCCTCCATCAAGTCCCCACAAGAGGCAAATATTGAGATGTCGACTTCTCCCTACATCAGGATGTAGACAATCTAACACATGGTCACAGCGATGAATATCATAATAAAGTTTATCTTATTTCAATCTCATGCTAGGGTTTCTCTATATCCCCAAGAACTAATGTTCTACTCAGACATGGAGGCAATCAACATCATGTCAAAAGTAATGAAATCTATCATAGATGAATAGTACTTGTATAAATCCACAACGAGTACAAAAATTACAACAAGATCTAGACAAGATGTAAATGGGATGGATGGAGATGGTGGTGATGCAACGGTTAATGATGAAGATCGATGTCTTAGCCTCCTGGATCTGCACAGGGCGAAGATGGATCATGTGGCATCCCGCAAAAACCACTACTAGAAAATCGCGTTGATTTTGTGCATTGCATCATCATGACCGCATGCTCATGTCATCATGCTACATTGCATTTGAGCATCGTCATCATCATGCATGGTTTTTGTCTAAACTATTTTCGAAACGCCTAGTTTTGTTTTCTAAATACGCCCCGTCTTGATTTCAAATTAAAACCCGGGTCTCCGGAATATTTTGTTTCGTCTACCAACGGTTTGCAAAAGCCCCGTTTTAAATAAATAAAAACTTAAATTGTTTTTAGGAGGCAGCCCGCCAGGCCCGAAAGCCCGGCCGGCCACCTCCGAGCCCTAAACTAAAACCTAGTCTAATCCCTAACCTACCCCACCCTAGTCTACCCAGCCCCCCTCCACATCATCCTGGCCAATCCCCTCCCTCCACCTCACCAGCCCACACCCCTGGCCAATCCTGGGTCGCCACCTCATCTCTCCTCCTGGCCCCACCTTCCCTCACCCACACACACCCAGACGCACTCACCATCCACCCTGCTCCCCCTGGCTCCACCCCGGGACCCACCTCACACGCTCCCCAACCCCTCGACCCGATCCCCACCTTCCTCCCTCCTCCCTCCTCTCGCCGCCCCGCTCCCCCCGCCTCCACCTTCCTCTTTGGCGCCGCCAGCCGCCGCTGGGGCTCTGCTCGTCCCCGACGCCGGACCTCGCCGGCCTCCCTAGCTCCAGCGACCGCCCCGTTGCTGCTCGGGCCACCGCCACCTTGCCTCTCTCCGTCGCCCGTGCCCATGAAGCAACCACCATCCCCCGATGTCGTCCGCCGTCTGGCCGGCCCATCCTCGCCAGCGCCGCCTCTAGCCTCGACCCCGTCGCTCGTCCATCGCAGCTCCCTGCACGCCATCGCCAGTCCCTTCCCCGTCCTTCCTGAGCATCAGCCGCCACCGTCCTGTCGAGGCCGACCTCGCCGCCGGTGCTCCTCTCCGGCCCTGGCGCCGCCCTACCCGGGAACTCCTCTGCCAGGCTCTCTCCCCATGTCCCTGCTCGCCCCGCGCGTCGTCCTCTCTGGCCACGTCTCTGTTCTGTGTGCAGGCACGCCTCGGTCGCCATGGTCGTCTATGTGTGCCTCGAGGCCCTCTGCCTCCTCTGTCCGCAGGCCACCGCCTCTTCTCGTCGTCGCACGCATGCCTCTGCCCGCCTGGCCCCCTCTGCACGTGCGACACAACCTCGCTGGCCTGCTTCCCCTGTTCCCATCGACCTCGCTGCATCGGCCGAGCACTGCCTCCACGACCCGAACTCCTCCCGCTCGCCGATTGCGGCCAGGCACCACCGCCTGTCTCGCCTCTTCGCGGCCCGCCTACGTCCGAGCTCGCCCCTTTCATCGAGCCGCCTCAGCGAGCTCTCCAACCACCACCTTGTGAGCCGTCCTGTCCGCACGCCATGTGTTTGGTAGTGTGCGCATGTGTGTTATGGTGGTGATGTTTGTGGTGGTTCGGTGTTGTAACGGTGAAGACCGTGTGAAGATGGATCCATGGTGATGCTTCGCTCCTGACAACCCTCTGTCGTACGAGTTAGACGAGCACCTCACCAAGACTGATAAGACCTACTACGCGGGACCCGAGGATCGAACCCGGCGCATTCTCCTTCCTCCCCGAAGACCGAACCCCGTGGACCGACATGATCTTCTTCACGGATACGACAAGTACTTACTCGAGGATGCCAAGTTCTTCACCCCGAATGCCAAGACCGACTTGATGGCACGGAGCCGACAAGATCTTCGTGACGACAAGATCGGCACCGACCAGGGCGGATCCGATGTGCCCCCGACGCCAACCAAGTCCTTCTTCCCGGATGCGACAAGATCCACTCCGTTGTCCGAGAATGTTTCTGCCGAGACCGATCCCGTCGAACCCTGAACCCTGAGACCCGACCCCGAACCCCTCGGAGCCCAAGATCGCCAAACCCTAAAGTGATTCCCTATCCGAGACCCCATTATTTTATAATATGACATTATCAACTGATGCATATTAACTTGTTCATGCATGCATACTTGTCTGTGGTTTGGGGGCATTATGCCGATTCACCTCATAATTAAATATGGAGTCTATATGCGGGATATCTTTGTCTTATTCCGGACTCCATTTAAATTGGCATAGCGAACCGAAGCCATGTTTTGTCTTGCTAATCCAACATTTAATTTGCGGGGTATCTAAACAACATGAACCACCTATTTAATTGTCGGGACCCGGTTCCGCTTAATTTTGCCTAATTGCACCGCACCTTTGCCATGTCATACATCATACATGCATCATGCCCGATCTTTTGCCGTAGTATTAAATAGTGCATCTGGTGTTTCTTCTAGTGTTTTGCTTCTTCACGGACTAGGCCGATGAGTTTATGCGAGTGTCGACCCGACCTTCGGATGAACCTTCGGCAATGTTTTCAGGCGAGCACCTCCCCCCTTCTACCTATCTTACTTTTATAGTATTTATTCCCTCATGTTGATCTATTGCTATCTATGTTGCGATGCTATAGTTTTCGTACCCGTGGTATCCCTTGCAGCCTTATATTGCCTTGGACACATCCTATTACCTGTTGATTGGTAGATAGTTGGACTCGCGCGTCGTAGTCGCTTGCTCAAGTGCTGTTGCGTGTCGTCATGTACCACAGTTGTTGGAGTTTTGCCGCATGTTTAATGTTGGATATGATCATGGCTTTAATTATCGTTTAATAACTAAAATTGAAGTAGGTAATGCAGAGGCACAAGTGGGCAATAGATGTTATTTGGTTGTTAACCGTCCACTTGTGTCCCGTAGGACCCCGAGTTCTTGACACCTGTTCCGAGATCGAGCGCGCTAACCACATGTGGGATGTATGGGCACCCCATCGATTTAGTACCTGATTTCAAAGTACTGTACTGGGGGCCACAAGTAGTTTGGGGCTTTATTACTATTCTGTACTTATGTCATGCTTTACTGCTTAATTTAAATTGTGCGATGTACTGCACCTGTAATGTTTAGGATCGTGACCCGTTTTCGCTGTATCGACAAGCCCAGTCACACTTTCGGGTTCCCAGTCGTTTACAGCCGGCTCCACAAACCCTGAGTCCGTCTCGGAGACCGGCCGACTTCGTTGCGGGTAGACTTGGTGGGGTGGCCCCCATGTACTTACTTTGGGTCTGGGAAACGTCATGACTTAGGCCCCGCCGACATACCGATGGGTGTATGTTAATTGATCTGGCAAAAAGGGTCGAAGTGCGTGTGGATACTTTGGTGCACCCCTGCAGGGTTAAATCTTTTCGAAAAGCCGTGTCCGCGATTATGGACGACTTGGAGCACAATTCTCGATCATAGACAACTATAACTAAAGTTTATTGTTATAATTTGACTTGTATCCGATATGACTAGTAATCATCTCCACTACAACGGAATGGCTAAATAAAAGTACCAACAACTGCTGGGTTTGGGATATCTCATGCTAATTGTATCTGACTAGTAAGTGTGCAACTACAATGGAATGGTTAACTAAAAGTGCCCACTGCTTATTATATCAGGATGATTATCTATAACTGACTAGTAATTGTTGCAACGATAACGGAATAAATAAAACTGCCAACTGTGTGAGTTCCTCGGTTGACTTCCTCGTTTGGTCTCGAGGGGGAAATACCAGGATGGGTATGTTTGCTGGTAGTATCAGGTTGGCTCCGGATAGGTCTTTCTTACCCCTCTCTGATAGCCGACAGTTATATCGAGTCTCTATAGGTTGTTTAGTGCATGCTGCGCTGCCGCTTCAGTCCACCATACCTATGTAGGCGAGGACCGCCGAATTCTAGCCTCGCCGTGTACTGGCCTCAGTACTGACCGCTCTCTCTTTTTCCTTTGCCCTTCGTCGGCACCCCTTTTGTTTAAGCAGGTTTTGAGATCGACGTCGTTAGCAGGGTTACCCTTCCGGCTTGGCCTGGGCAGGGTTATGGACGCCATTGGTTATTCTTCAGGGCTCTTAGCCCCATTTGCATCTTGTCCGTAGCTGGACGCTCTATCATTTTCAAGGTGATTTGGATCTTTGTTTTGTATATCTGTATTCTTGACTCATGGAGTCGTGTTGTATATATATATGTGTTATGTGGGTCCCATCGAGGACTGTTGTGTAATGTTATTACTTCGTTTTCCACCCGCACGCAAGTGCCTGGTGGGCACCTTTGAATCGTTTCTATGCGGGTTTGGCGGGAAGCGCTGAAACTTGCATAGGGCCGATTCTGAGGGTGTTACAGAGTGGTATCAGAGCTCAGCAGTTGCGATACCCCACAAGTCCAGCCTGTAGGATAACCTAGCTAACGGCCAAAGTAGAGTGTCAAAACTATTTTTGCAAAATCGGTTGGATAGTTGTGATTAGGTCTGATTTTACTCCTTACCCCTCTGCTGCTCTCCTCTCACCTCTGCGTGTTTTGAATCCGCTCTCTTCTCTCTCTTCGAGTCCAGGATTTCTCGTGGTTGGGTTCCATCGTACCTTCAGGGTTTCGCTTCCTCCTTTGGTAACGGTGTTGCTATACCTGGTCTTCATGCTATCCGAGGAATCCTTCGTCTGGGGGACTTCTCTTTGTTCCTTCTCGTGCCTTCCGGTGTTTTCTGACGCGACGACATCATCTACGCTAGATCCGATGCAGAGTCTGCATCACTCCTTTGTTCCTGAACCTCGATTGTCGAGATCTTCAGTCTAAATCCCGAGAGTTGGTTGCATAAGTCTTCTATTCATGTACAGATTAATGCTTTGAGTGCGGGATGGAGTCGCGACCATACCACTACTCATACCATTCGCTTTTGTACATTGAATGGTGGATCGATGCAATTCTTACTCCTTCCATAGAAGTTAGAGGTGGCCTTACCTTTAACTCCGTCTGTTGTTTTCGGGAGTGTTCTCTTGACGAACAGGATCAACGACATCTTGTTGGTGGTGTCGCCGATTTCAAGACGGAACAAGAACCATTGTTAGTGGTGTCGCAAGGATCTACACGAGGCGAGAAGACGCAGATCACCGACCTTCTTTCCGGTACCATGAAGCGGATCTCGAGGGCGAGATCCATTGTTAGTGGTGTCGAATTGTGGCATCCCGCAAAAACCACTACTAGAAAATCGCGTTGATTTTGTGCATTGCATCATCATGACCGCATGCTCATGTCATCATGCTACATTGCATTTGAGCATCGTCATCATCATGCATGGTTTTTGTCTAAACTATTTTCGAAACGCCTAGTTTTGTTTTCTAAATACGCCCCGTCTTGATTTCAAATTAAAACCTGGGTCTCCGGAATATTTTGTTTCGTCTACCAACGGTTTGCAAAATCCCCGTTTTAAATAAATAAAAACTTAAATTGTTTTTAGGAGGCAGCCCGCCAGGCCCGAAAGCCCGGCCGGCCACCTCCGAGCCCTAAACTAAAACCTAGTCTAATCCCTAACCTACCCCACCCTAGTCTACCCAGCCCCCCTCCACATCATCCTGGCCAATCCCCTCCCTCCACCTCACCAGCCCACACCCCTGGACAATCCTGGGTCGCCACCTCATCTCTCCTCCTGGCCCCACCTTCCCTCACCCACACACACCCAGACGCACTCACCATCCACCCCGCTCCCCCTGGCCCCACCCCGGGACCCACCTCACACGCTCCCCAACCCCTCGACCCGATCCCCACCTTCCTCCCTCCTCCCTCCTCTCGCCGCCCCGCTCCCCCCGCCTCCACCTTCCTCTCTGGCGCCGCCAGCCGCCGCTAGGGCTCTGCTCGTCCCCGACGCCGGACCTCGCCGGCCTCCCTAGCTCCAGCGACTGCCCCGTTGCTGCTCGGGCCACCGCCACCTCGCCTCTCTCCGTCGCCCGTGCCCATGAAGCAACCACCATCCCCCGATGTCGTCCGCCGTCTGGCCGGCCCATCCTCGCCAGCACCGCCTCTAGCCTCGACCCCGTCGCTCGTCCGCCGCAGCTCCCTGCACGCCATCGCCAGTCCCTTCCCCGTCCTTCCTGAGCATCAGCCGCCAGCGTCCTGTCGAGGCCGACCTCGCCGCCGGTGCTCCTCTCCGGCCCTGGCGCCGCCCTACCCGGGAACTCCTCCGCCAGGCTCTCTTCCCGCGTCCCTGCTCGCCCCGCGCGTCGTCCTCCCTGGCCACGTCTCTGTTCTGTGTGCAGGCACGCCTCGGTCGCCATGGTCGTCTATGTGTGCCTCGAGGCCCTCTGCCTCCTCTGTCCGCAGGCCACCGCCTCTTCTCGTCGTCGCACGCATGCCTCTGCCCGCCTGGCCCCCTCTGCACGTGCGGCACAGCCTCGCTGGCCTGCTTCCCCTGTTCCCATCGACCTCGCTGCATCGGCCGAGCACTGCCTCCACGACCCGAACTCCTCCCGCTCGCCGATTGCGGCCAAGCACCACCGCCTGTCTCGCCTCTTCGCGGCCCGCCTACGTCCGAGCTCGCCCCTTTCATCGAGCCGCCTCAGCGAGCTCTCCAACCACCACCTTGTGAGCCGTCCTGTCCGCACGCCATGTGTTTGGTAGTGTGCGCATGTGTGTTATGGTGGTGATGTTTGTGGTGGTTCGGTGTTGTAACGGTGAAGACCGTGTGAAGATGGATCCATGGTGATGCTTCGCTCCTGACAACCCTCTGTCGTACGAGTTAGACGAGCACCTCACCAAGACTGATAAGACCTACTACGCGGGACCCGAGGATCGAACCCGGCGCATTCTCCTTCCTCCCCGAAGACCGAACCCCGTGGACCGACATGATCTTCTTCACGGATACGACAAGTACTTACTCGAGGATGCCAAGTTCTTCACCCCGAATGCTAAGACCGACTTGATGGCGCGGACCCGACAAGATCTTCGTGACGACAAGATCGGCACCGACCAGGGCGGATCCGATGTGCCCCCAACGCCAACCAAGTCCTTCTTCCCGGATGCGACAAGATCTACTCCGTTGTCCGAGAATGTTTCTACCGAGACCGATCCCGTCGAACCCTGAACCCTGAGACCCGACCCCGAACCCCTCGGAGCCCAAGATCGCCAAACCCTAAAGTGATTCCCTATCCGAGACCCCATTATTTTATAATATGACATTATCAACTGATGCATATTAACTTGTTCATGCATGCATACTTGTCTGTGGTTTGGGGGCATTATGCCGATTCACCTCATAATTAAATATGGAGTCTATATGCGGGATATCTTTGTCTTATTCTGGACTCCATTTAAATTGGCATAGCGAACCGAAGCCATGTTTTGTCTTGCTAATCCAACATTTAATTTGCGGGGTATCTAAACAACATGAACCACCTATTTAATTGTCGGGACCCGGTTCCGCTTAATTTTGCCTAATTGCACCGCACCTTTGCCATGTCATACATCATACATGCATCATGCCCGATCTTTTGCCGTAGTATTAAATAGTGCATCCGGTGTTTCTTCTAGTGTTTTGCTTCTTCACGGACTAGGCCGATGAGTTGATGCGAGTGTCGACCCGACCTTCGGATGAACCTTCGGCAATGTTTTCAGGCGAGCACCTCCCCCCTTCTACCTATCTTATTTTATAGTATTTATTCCCTCCTGTTGATCTATTGCTATCTGTGTTGCGATGCTATAGTTTTCGTACCCGTGGTATCCCTTGCAGCCTTATATTGCCTTGGACACATCCTATTACCTGTTGATTGGTAGATAGTTGGACTCGCGCGTCGTAGTCGCTTGCTCAAGTGTTGTTGCGTGTCGTCATGTACCACAGTTGTTGGAGTTTTGCCGCATGTTTAATGTTGGATATGATCATGGCTTTAATTATCGTTTAATAACTAAAATTGAAGTAGGTAATGCAGAGGCACAGGTGGGCAATAGATGTTATTTGGTTGTTAACCGTCCACTTGTGTCCTGTAGGACCCCGAGTTCTTGACACCTGTTCCGAGATCGAGCGCGCTAACCACATGTGGGATGTATGGGCACCCCATCGATTTAGTTCCTGATTTCAAAGTACTGTACTGGGGGCCATAAGTAGTTTGGGGCTTTATTACTATTCTGTACTTATGCCATGCTTTACTGCTTAATTTAAATTGTGCGATGTACTGCACCTGTACTGTTTAGGATCGTGACCCGTTTTCGCTGTATCGACAAGCCCAGTCACACTTTCGGGTTCCCAGTCGTTTACAGCCGGCTCCACAAACCCTA
Organism: Avena atlantica; assembly: GCA_910589765.1. Classification (NCBI taxonomy): domain Eukaryota; kingdom Viridiplantae; phylum Streptophyta; class Magnoliopsida; order Poales; family Poaceae; genus Avena; species Avena atlantica. The sequence continues at coordinate 509,886,194 of OU342733.1, read as the reverse complement.
AGTCCGTCTCAGAGACCGGCCGACTTCGTTGCGGGTAGACTTGGTGGGGTGGCCCCCATGTACTTACTTTGGGTCTGGGAAACGTCATGACTTAGGCCCTGCCGACATACCGATGGGTGTATGTTAATTGATCTGGCAAAAAGGGTCGCAGTGCGTGTGGATACTTTGGTGCACCCCTGCAGGGTGAAATCTTTTCGAAAAGCCGTGTCCGCGGTTATGGACGACTTGGAGCACAGTTCTCGATCATAGACAACTATAACTAAAGTTTATTGTTATAATTTGACTTGTATCCGTTATGACTAGTAATCAGCTCCACTACAACGGAATGGCTAAATAAAAGTACCAACAACTGCTGGGTTTGGGATATCTCATGCTAATTGTATCTGACTAGTAAGTGTGCAACTACAATGGAATGGTTAACTAAAAGTGCCCACTGCTTATTATATCAGGATGATTATCTATACCTGACTAGTAATTGTTGCAACGATAACGGAATAAATAAAACTGTCAACTGTGTGAGTTCCTCGGTTGACTTCCTCGTTTGGTCTCGAGGGGGAAATACCAGGATGGGTATGTTTGGTGGTAGTATCAGGTTGGCTCCGGATAGGTCTTTCTTACCCCTCTCTGATAGCCGACAGTTATATCGAGTCTCTATAGGTTGTTTAGTGCATGCTGCGCTGCCGCTTCAGTCCACCATACCTATGTAGGCGAGGACCGCCGAATTCTAGCCTCGCCATGTACTGGCCTCAGTACTGACCGCTCTCTCTTTTTCCTTTGCCCTTCGTCGGCACCCCTTTTGTTTAAGCAGGTTTTGAGATCGACGTCGTTAGCAGGGTTACCCTTCCGGCTTGGCCTGGGCAGGGTTATGGACGCCATTGGTTATTCTTCAGGGCTCTTAGCCCCATTTGCATCTTGTCCGTAGCTGGACGCTCTATCGTTTTCAAGGTGATTTGGATCTTTGTTTTGTATATCTGTATTCTTGACTCATGGAGTCGTGTTGTATATATATGTGTTCTGTGGGTCCCATCGAGGACTGTTGTGTAATGTTATTACTTCGTTTTCCACCCGCACGCAAGTGCCTGGTGGGCACCTTTGAATCGTTTCTATGCGGGTTTGGCGGGAAGCGCTGAAACTTGCATAGGGCCGATTCTGAGGGTGTTACAGATCACCGGTGGATGAGTTCCCCCTCCAGATGTCTTCCGAAAGAGAGGTTTCTGCGATTTCTGGGTGTTCTGCTTGTCGTCTCTCCAATCCAATTGCACGGGGTGAAATTATTTGAGGAGGCGGTGTCGGTGCCAACTATACGTCGGGAACTATACGGGCGGAATATTTCTTCCCGCCATATAGTTGGTCGTTAACCCTTCTGTACCCTCCAATTGCTTTGGGTTTTCTTCTGGTGTTATTAATATTTCCCCAATAAGCAATTTATGTTGTTTTTGGCTCCTTTTCGCTCCAATATAACTGGTCCAAGAATTGTGTCCATCGTATCCATCATCTGGTCTAATCCCTGGTGAAAATAAACATAAAAAGTGTGTGCGAATGCCGTAAAATATTAAGATCCTACCACTACAATGCAAAATAATAATTTAAAACATGATATAAATATGCACTCATCAACTTCTCCAAGCTTAGACTCTTGCTCGTCCTGAGCAAGTTAAGCTTAATGGATGTGATCCTCATATTCATGAAGCTGAGTCGATAAAATAAATGAGACAGTTGCAACATGTGTTTATCATAAAGGATACATATAAATAAGTTCATGAATAGTACCTTACTCATCCGAATAATATTAGCAGACTTCCACACCTTAGCAATTAACAGTTCACAAAATATTACTCTCAACATGATGTAAAAGTATTTGGTTTGACCGAATGAGTTAGTGAGGTAGTTCCAAGTGTTTTAGGATTAACATATTCACTTGGGATTTAAAATCTCAAATGTCTCTTTGTCTTACTACAATATAGTGGTATATGTCTATTTGCTCTTTGCACATTCGCTCTTTTTCTTTATCTTTCTTTTTATTCTTTATCTATATATATGTGTGCTCACACTTTTGTTTAAGTGTTGTAGGAGTCCAAAGTTTAACGATCTCAATTACCAAATTCCAAGTATATATGAAGAATCTTTATAACCTGAATATTCTACCTCAACTTGTTCTCACTCTATTTGATAACACTTTTAATTTCTCATTTGTTCAAGTTTTTTTTTCTTTTTCAACGTAACTAATTATATAATTTCTCATTTTTGTAAATCAAACCATTGACCTACAACATGTTGATCAAATTATCTTTATATGTTCCATTAATACCAATGGTGTGGGAGACTCCTATTGCTATCATCACGTGCAAGTAAAATCATACTCAAGCCATTCATATATCCAATAAGACAAACTCAAACTCAATAATGCTCCATATATTATAATAAACTCGGAATTTCATAAAGGGGTTGACTATTCCTGAAGGGAATTCTAATGATGCAAACTTTATTTATAAGCTCAAACTAATGCAAAACTAGAATAGTAATAAAAACTTATAAGATAGATTACAAGGTCTTAAAGATCTCCCCAAGCTTGGAATCAAGCCAGGCGGGATCAAATAATCCCTTGTGATTATTTGATACCGTGTTTTATTGAAGGTAATTGTGGTGCCATGGCGTGTAGAACCGCGTTGCGTAGCTTCTTTTTGGTATCCTTCAGAGCAGTGATGTGGCTGTAGCACCTGCGCAAATCAGATTACAAAGTGTCCACCCTATCTGCGAGCTTAGTCACCATCGGGAGAAGATCATCCTTCTTATCTATCTCCTTGAGGCGGTGACGGACTTCAATGCGATGGAGTAGCTCCTGCTTCTGATATATCTCTAGTGCCCGCACACGATCGTTTGTCTTGGGGACATCTTCTTCTTCCTCATCCATTATTGATGGATTGGGGAAGTAGAAGCTGCTCCTCCACTCCTCTTGAGGCTTCACCCTCATACGAGCGCTGGTGGTAGGCCTCGAGCGGGGCAACGCTGGTTCCTTGCTAGCACCTGCACCAATGTTAGGTGTTTCCTTACGCTTGTGCGGCCTCGGGGTTGTAGTGATGAACTTGATCGTCTCCACACGCCCTTTTCCATGCGGCTTGTGGCCTTCTCTCGCTTCTTGAGTTCTTTTCATTGTTGTCCGGTCGATTCCCGAGGGATCATAGATGTCACGGCAGATGTAAACGTCGCTCCACTCTTCATTGGGGTCGTTGTTGTAGAAGCTTGGCTCGACATACTCTTTGTACCCCGGGCTAAACCTCTCCACCTCCTCATCGCCGTCCTCCATCAACGGGCTGCTAGAAAGGTTCCTAGGAGCAATGAGCCACATAGGTTTTCCACATCAAGGGACGGGATAGCTGATGTACCACAAGTATAGGGGATCGCAACAGTCTTCGAGGGTAGTATTACCCAATTTATTGATTCGACACAAGGGGAGCCAAAGAATACTTGCAAGCCTTAACAACTGAGTTGTCAATTCAGCTGCACCTGGAAATAGTTCTTGCTCACAGAAGTTTATCAGTAGCAACAGTTTTGTAGTAGCAAAAGCAAAGCAACAACAGCATTAGAACAGGAGCAATAGTAATAGTAGTAGCAAACAGTAGGATATGAGCGCAGTAGGCATAGGGATGGATGGACGGGCGTTGCATGGACGAGTCTAAACATGTAACTTCAAAATCTAGGGTGCAGTGACCCAGCATACCACTGCATGATGTAGTACACTATAGTCGTTGACATAACACCATGAAACACCATTCATTAGTATTACATCCCTCAGAGTAGTACAACAGAAACACAGCAGGTCTAAGACATGACTATAGGTTACAACTCAAATCTTTACACAAGATCCAAAGAACACTCAGGTTGAAAAGAGAGAAATAAACTTCTTACAAAGAAGATCAGAGATAAACAACTCAAAAACTATCATACTAATAAGACTAGTATCTTAACTAATGGTCTGGTATTGCTACTATTGCAATACTCTACAGAAGTAGGTTCTATGGCTAGAAATTCTACTCTTATCTATTTCACAACTTCGTCTTCACTTGAGTGGATATATATGTTGACTTCCTTGACTTCATTGAAGAGATTTAGCTTTTGATGATGATTCTTGGAGCATAACTTGATGTAGATGTAGGGTTCGCAGCATAGAAAACAAAAAATTTCCTACGATGTGAATTATACACCAAGATCTATCTACTAGATACAAACAACGGGCGGATGTATATCCGTAGAGAACATATCCTTGAAGACCGACAAATATTAACGAGTTCAACTCGTGGTTGATGTAGACGATCTCTTGCCGATCTCAAGATCGAGAGGAAGTCCTAGCGCCGCAAATCAGCAGCGCATCCGTGCTCGCACACACGTTCGAGGCACCGAGCAACCTCCGCCTCCTCGCTGCAGCGATGCAGCGGAAGCACAACTCTTTCTTGCCGAATAGCCACCGGGAACATGTATCTCTCTAGTCCGAGACCATGGGGGATAAATTCTAGAGGGGGAGAGAGATCCTTCACGAGGAGGTGTGAGAGACAAGTGAGGAGGGGGGCTCCTTTTATAGGAGGAGGGGGGCACCCAAGGGGATGGCCGCCGGCCATGGGGTCTGCCCCCTCCCCTCCTTCATTCATGTGGGTGGACACTCCACTCACAAAATGCCCTTTAAAATCCCTCCACTCAAAAGTCCACTCAAATTCCCATTAAATTTCCACCAAGTTTAATGCAAACTCTCATTAAATAAAACTATTTTATTTTATTCAGAATTTTGTCAATTACTTTAATGACAAACATTCACAAATAACCCCTTGCTAGAATTCTATTTCACATGCATAACCACTTTATGCAATTTCACCCGAAAACCTGTTTCGGTATCTAGTGAAATAAATTCCTGCGCTTGTTCATTCTTTCGGCATGAAACATTTGCTCCAATTGGATGTCGGTGTCTCTTAAGTGTGTCACCCTACGGTTCGTGAATAATGCGGACATGATAGAGACCCCTCTCGGATCAATAATCAGAAGCGGGATCTGGAGACCCATACTGACTCCCACACATTCAACGATGACTTTCTTGTGATCGTCGGAACCTTTTACGCTAGTATCTTAATCCCTTTGTTTCACGATATATTACATGTCCGAGATTCGATCATCGGTATCTCCATACCTAGTTTGATCTCGTTACCGACATGCACTCTTTTCTCGTTCCTGTGATATAACATTCTAGTGATCAAATCACTTGCTTGCAAGCTAATCAATGTGATATCACCGAGAGGGCCCAGAGTATATCTATCCGTCATCGGGATGAACAAATTCCACTCTCGATCCATGAGCCTCAACATAACACTTTATTAGTTCTGAATCCATCTTTATAATCACCCTGTTACGGTGTGACGTTTGATGTTATCAAGAAACTCTTCCGGTGTTAGTGATTGACATGATCTCATGGTCTAAGGATTAGGATCACTTCGTAAGTTGTTATAGCAATATAAACTCAATGACTTTGATCGTAATGCTATACTTGGATGAATGTTCATCACACCATTACACTAATGTTGTGATCCCGTTATTAACAACATCCAATGTCCATGATCAGGAAACCTTGATCATCTTGTTAATCAACGAGCTAGTTTATGAGAGAGGCATAACTAGGAACTTTCTGTTTGTTTATTAAACACACATGTATTAACGTTTCCGTATTAATACAATTATAGCATGCAAAATAAACATCTATCATATACTTGGAATACACATAATAAACACTTTATTATTGCCTCTCAGGGCATATTCCCTTCAGTCTCCCACTTGCACTAGAGACAATAATCTAGTTACATAGTGATAAATCTAACACCCATTGAGTTCTGGTATTGATCATGTTTTGCTCTAGGGAGAGTTTTAGTCAACGGATCTGCTACATTGAGATCCGTATGTACTTTACAAATCTTTATATCTCCATCCTTGACATGCTCTCGGATGGAGTGAAACCGGCGCTTAATATGCTTGGAATGCTTGTGAGACCTTGGCTCTTTGGCATTGGCAATGGCACCATTGTTGTCACAATAGATCACCATTGGGTCCAACGCGTTTGCCACCACTCCTAGTTCGGATATGAACTTCTTCATCCAAACTGCTTCCTGAGCCGCTTCTGAAGCAGCAACATATTCGGCCTCCGTTGTTGATCCCGCTACCACAGGTTGTTTGGAGCTCCTCCAACTAACCGCTCCGCCATTCATGAGAAATACGTATCCGGATTGAGACTTAGAGTCATCCGGATCGGTGTCAAAGCTAGCGTCGACATAACACTTAGCGACGAGCTCTTCTTCACCTCCGTATACAAGAAACATATCCTTAGTTCTTCGTAAGTACTTAAGGATATTCTTGACCGCTATCCAGTGTTCCGAACCTGGATCCGATTGGTACCTACTAGTCAAACTAATAGCATGTGCCACATCCGGTCTTGTACATAGCATGGCGTACATTATAGAGCCTATGGCTGAAGCATAGGGGACTTTGTCCATTATCTCTCTTTCTTCCGCCGAAGCCGGACTTTGAGTCTTACTCAATGTCTTGCCTTGCAACATAGGTAAGAACCCCTTCTTACTTCCGTCCATTTTAAACTTCTTTAAAATCTTATCAAGGTATGTACTTTGCGATAGCCCTATTAGGCGCCTAGATCTATCTCTATAGATCTTTATGCCTAATATGTATGACGCTTCACCTAGGTCCTTCATTGAAAATTTGCTGTTTAGATAACTTTTAACACTGTTTAAAAGATCTATATCATTTCCGATCAATAATATGTCATCCACATATAATATCAGAAATGCCACATTGCTCCCACTCACTTTCTTGTAAATACAAGCTTCTCCATAAGTTTGGACAAATCCAAACTCTTTGATCACCTCATCAAAGCGGACATTCCAACTTCGTGATGCTTGCTTCAATCCATAGATGGATCGCTGAAGCTTGCACACCTTGTTAGCATCCTTAGGATCGACAAAACCCTTTGGTTGTATCATATACAACTCTTCTTCAATATTACCATTGAGAAACGCGGTTTTGACATCCATCTGCCATATCTCATAATCGAAATATGCAGCAATTGCTAACATAATCCTAACTGACTTTAGCATCGCTACGGGAGAGAAAGTCTCATCGTAGTCAACTCCTTGAATTTGTCGAAACCCCTTTGCGACAAGTCGAGCTTTATAGACGGTCACATTACCATCAGCATCAGTTTTCCTTTTGAAAATCCATTTGTTCTCCACGGCCTTTCGGTCGTGAGGTAATTCCACCAAGTTCCAAACTTGATTTTCATACATGGATTCCATCTCGGATTTCATGTCTTCTAACCATTTGTTGGAATCCGGGCTCATCATCGCTTCTTCATACGTCGCAGGGTCATCATTTTCATCAACCATGAAATTCATGACAGGCTTTCCGTACAGCTCTGGAGCTGCACGCGTCCTGTTTGACCTGCGAGGTTCGGTAGTACTCTCTTTCGGAGTTTCATGATCATTATAATTATTTCCCTCTTCAACAGGTGGAGCCAACTCTGGAACAACTTCCGGCGCTGCGCTACTCGCCATACTTTGAAGAGAAGGTTCCACAACCTCTTCGAGTTCTACCTTCCGACTACTCACACCTTTCGCGAGAAACTCTTTCTCTAGAAAGGATCCATTCTTAGCAACAAAAACCTTGCCCTTGGATCTGTGATAGAAGGAATACCCAATAGTTTCTTTAGGGTATCCTATGAAGACGCATTTTTCCGCTTTGGGTTCGAGTTTATCCGGTTGAAGTTTCTTCACATAAACATCGCATCCCCAAACTTTAAGAAATGACAGCTTAGGTTTGTTTCCAAACCACAATTCATACGGTGTCTTTTCAACGGATTTAGATGGTGCCCGATTTAAAGTGAATGCAACAGTTTCTAGTGCATAACCCCAAAATGACAACGGCAAGTCCGTCAGAGACATCATAGATCGAACCATATCTAATAAAGTACGATTACGACGTTCCGACACACCATTTCGCTGTGGTGTTCCGGTAGGTGTGAGTTGTGAAACAATTCCACACTCTTTCATGTGAGTGCTAAACTCGTAACTTAGATACTCACCTCCACGGTCGGACCGTAGAAATTTGATATTTCTATTACGATGATTTTCCACTTCATTCTGAAATTCCTTGAACTTTTCAAAGGTTTCAGACTTGTGTTTCATCAAGTAGATATAACCGTATCTACTCAAATCATCCGTGAAAGTAACAAAATAACGATATCCACCTCGCGCCGACACACTCATTGGACCACATACATCAGAATGTATGATTTCCAATAAATCTGCCGCCTGTTCCATTGAACCGGAAAACGGCGTTCTAGTCATCTTGCCCATAAGGCATGGCTCACATGTATCAAATGATTCATAATCAAGTGATTCCAAAAGTCCATCCGAATGGAGCTTCTTCATGCGTTTAACGCCAATATGACCTAGACGGGAGTGCCACATATATGCGGATATATCATCATTAAGTTTAATCCTTTTAGCATCAACATTATGAATATGTGTAACATTATCATCGAGATCTAATAGAAATAAACCATTCATCATCGGTGCATGACCATAAAAGATTTCATTCATATAAATGGAACAACCATTGTTCTCGGATTTAAATGAATAACCACTTCGCATCAAACACGATCCAGATACAATGTTCATGCTTAGTGCAGGCACCAGATAACATTTATTCAAGTTTATAACTAATCCTGACGGTAAGTGGAGAGGCAGCGTTCCGACGGCGATCACATCAACGCTTGATCCATTGCCGACACGCATCTTGACCTCACCCCTTGCTAGCGGTTGCTTGTTCCGCAGCCCCTGATTCGAGTTACAAATATTAGCAACTGAACCGGTATCAAATACCTAGGTGCTACTGCGAGCACTAGTCAAGTACACATCAATAACATGTATATCATATATACCTTTGTTTGCCTTGCCGGCCTTCTTGTCTGCCAGATACTTGGGGCAGTTGCGCTTCCAGTGGCCAGTCCCCTTACAATAGTAGCACTCGGAATCAGACTTAGGTCCAACTCGGGGTTTCTTTTCAGGCGCGGCAACAGGCTTGCCGCCCTTACTTCCCTTCCGTTTTCCCTTCTTGTCTTTCTTGAAACCAGTGTTCCTATTGATCATCAACACTTGATGTTCCTTTTTGATCTCCACTTCTGCAGTTTTAAGCATTGACAGAAGCTCAGGGAGAGACTTCTTCATGCCTTGCATATTATAGTTCATCACGAAGCTCTTACAGCTAGGTGGCAGAGACTGCAAAACACGATGGATGCCTAAGTCAATGGGAATCGATATTCCCAAGGACACAAGCTTATCGGCGTAACCCGACATCTTGAGTACATGCTCACTAACGGAGCTGTGCTCTTCCATCATGCAGCTAAAGAACTTTTCTGAAGCGTTGTATCTCTCTACAGCAGCATGTGTGTCGAAAATCATTTTCAACTCACCCATTGTATCAAATGCATTGCCGTTTTCGAAACGCTTTCGAAGTTCTGGCTCTAGCCCATACAATATGCCGCAATGAACTAAGTTGTGGTCCTCCTGACGAGTCTGATAGACATTCTTCTCCTCGTCAGGGGCATCATCTAAAGGTGGGGGCCTAACGGCGCTTCTAGCACATATTGCTTTTGTGCAGCAGATAGGAGAATCCTCAAATTCATGGCCCATTCGGTAAAGTTGCTACCGTTCGTTGCTAGTTTCTCTTTCTCCATGAACACATTGAAATTAAAAGCAGGTGGTGCCATCTACAACAGAATTTGTAAAGTTTAGACTAAGTGTATGATAGATTGAGTTCAACTAATCTATATTACGAATGAACTCCCACTCAAAAACGACATCCCTCGTGCCTTTTTGGTGATTACATGAACCAAATCCACTACACCAAGTCCGATCATCACGTGAGTCAGTATAGCTTCAAAGGCGAGCATCAAATGGGCATCATATCAACTATATGACTCATGCTTAACCTTTCGGTCCGTGTTCCGAGGCCATGTCTGTACATGCTAGGCTCGCCAAGTTAGAACCTTAGTATTCGCGTGTGTAACTGTTTTACACCCGAAATATGGTCGTGGATCCAAGAACAACCGATCATCACGTGATGTCTTGGAGCGACGAAAACATAATCGGTGCATACTAAAGGAAGAACACATTCTTATCTTGATATTTAAATGAGGGATCATCTTATTATGCTAACAAAGCGCTAAACAAGCAATATAAGATGCTATCAAACATCATATGTTTATTAGTAAAATTATATGGTTCCCGCAGATGATCTCTATCATGTGCATCGTGGTATGATCACTATCATACCTATATGTGTAAATCCAAGGTCTATGGATTTTACAAGCTATGTGTGTTGTAAGACTATCATCTCATACTTCTACTTACAACACTACCATATCATAACACTAGCCCAGCAACAATCTAAACTAGACGCCTCTAATTTATCCATTGCAAGTTTTACGTGGCTTAGGGCTTTCGAGATAGAACCGTTCTTACCTACGAACATGAACCACAACGAGGATAATCAAATTGTTGACAACTCGCTTGCAAAATAGATATTGAATATAGTAGGAGAGAAAGACACCCGCTAGCCACTTATGCAAACTAGTTGCATGTCAAGCGTGGAACATGTCTCATGTGCGAGGACATGTAAAGTTTTTCCGGGCCGCTTCATCCCACTATGCCACCAATATCCGAAATTACAACAAAGGAGCAACAACATGATGATCACCGCCCACATACTCATATGTGTACTACCCGTGTAAAGTATCTACGCATAGATCCGGCTCTGATACCACTGTAGGGTTCGCAGCATAGAAAACAAAAGTTTTCCTACAATGTGAACTATACACCAAGATCTATCTACTAGATACAAACAACGGGCGGATGTATATCCGTAGAGAACATACCCTTGAAGACCGACAAAGCTTAACGAGTTCAACTCGTGGTTGATGTAGACGATCTCTTGCCGATCTCAAGATCGAGAGGAAGTCCTAGCGCCGCAAATCAGCAGCGCATCCGTGCTCGCACACACGTTCGAGGCACCGAGTAACCTCCGCCTCCTCGCTCCAGCGATGCAGCGGAAGCACTACTCTTTCTTGCCGAATAGCCACCGAGAAAATGTATCTCGCTAGTCCGAGACCATGGGGGATAAATTCTAGAGGAGGAGAGAGATCCTTCACGAGGAGGTGTGAGAGACAAGTGAGGAGGGGGGCTCCTTTTATAGGAGGAGGGGGGGCACCCAAGGGGGTGGCCGCCGGACATGGGGGCTGCCCCCTCCCCTCCTTCATTCATGTGGGTGGACACTCCACTCACAAAATGCCCTTTAAAATCCCTCCACTCAAAAGTCCACTCAAATTCCCATTAAATTTCCACCAAATTTAATGCAAACTCTCATTAAATAAAACTCTTTTATTTTATTCAGAATTTTGTCAATTACTTTAATGACAAACATTCACAAATAACCCCTTGCTAGAATTCTATTTCACATGCATAACCACTTTATGCAATTTCACCCGAAAACCTGTTTCGGTATCTAGTGAAATAAATTCCTGCGCTTGTTCATTCTTTCGGCATGAAACATTTGCTCCAATTGGATGTCGGTGTCTCTTAAGTGTGTCACCCTACGGTTCGTGAATAATGCGGACATGATCGAGACCCCTCTCGGATCAATAATCAGAAGCGGGATCTGGAGACCCATACTGACTCCCACACATTCAACGATGACTTTCTTGTGATCGTCGGAACCTTTTATGCTAGTATCTTAATCCCTTTGTTTCACGATATATTACATGTCCGAGATTCGATCATCGGTATCTCAATACCTAGTTTGATCTCGTTACCGACATGCACTCTTTTCTCGTTCCTGTGATATAACATTCTAGTGATCAAATCACTTTCTTGCAAGCTAATCAATGTGATATCACCGAGAGGGCCCAGAGTATCTATCCGTCATCGGGATGAACAAATTCCACTCTCGATCCATGAGCCTCAACATAACACTTTATTAGTTCTGAATCCATCTTTATAATCACCCTGTTACGGTGTGACGTTTGATGTTATCAAGAAACTCTTCCGGTGTTAGTGATTGACATGATCTCATGGTCTAAGGATTAGGATCACTTCGTAAGTTGTTATAGCAATATAAACTCAATGACTTTGATCGTAATGCTATACTTCGGATGAATATTCATCACACCATTACACTAATGTTGTGATCCCGTTATTAACAACATCCAATGTCCATGATCAGGAAACCTTGATCATCTTGTTAATCAACGAGCTAGTTTATGAGAGAGGCATAACTAGGAACTTTCTGTTTGTTTATTAAACACACATGTATTAACGTTTCCGTATTAATACAATTATATCATGCAAAATAAACATCTATCATATACTTGGAATACACATAATAAACACTTTATTATTGCCTCTCAGGGCATATTCCCTTCAGTAGACATCGTCTGTACTGGCTTTAGAACCTAGCAAGGGTTAAGAAGATACTTTGAGTACGAGCGTACTCAAAAAGTTCACTAGAAAAGGAGTGTTTGATGCACTATATCTATAGCCACAGACCATAGGTCATAGGCAATGCAGGTTTTCGTAAACATTTCTTCAAAGTTTGCTTTTATTCTGAAAAGCTATGTCCGTCAGCCTTCACGGGTTTACTAGAACTTTCATGGAGTTTCTTTCCTGCAGCGTTCGCAGCTCCTTCCTGGAACAAGGAGTAACAAGTTACAGTTCTTACACTCTGCAGAGGTGCGTCACTTTACCCATGAGAGATGTTAGCTTTGTTGCACATCCGAATTGCAGGTTTGTTCACACTTCCTTGGTGTGAGGCCCAGACTAAGATCCAAGCCAATCACTGCCTTCTCCGCGACCCCGCATGTCTCCTTGGTGTACGCCAGCCCACCTATTGAATTACGGCAATGGCAGTACATACCGTTCAGATGCCGGAACTATCGTGGGACGTTGAGGTCTCCCACCCATATGTTGCATATCCTCTATCAATTACCATATAATATGCACGCTACGAGTGATAACATCCACGACCCGCACATCCGACTCCATGTGTCGTGGTATTGCACGGCAGATGCTACTGGGGGTAGCTTACGTAGAGGGAGCAAGGCGGCGTAGGAGAATCCAGGAGCGAGATTGGCACACGATGTACCCTGGTTCACGCCCCCTCGGTGGAGGATCGCTACGTCCTGCTATCAATCGAGTATATGATCATAGATTGGTTTACATGGGAGCCATCGTAGGCGGGGGAGATTGGATCTAATGAGAGATGTGGGAGAAGATCTCATATGACCTACCCCGTGGGGGTGCCCCTGGTGGCTTTATATATGCAGCCAGTTAGGGTTTACAAGTATTTTTTGGGCCTTGTATTGAAGTCGCCGTCTTGGGCCTCCAGTCGGCGCCACTCGTCTAGGTCCAGCATACGCCAGTCGTCGTATTCGGCGAGTCGACCCGCTCTGGGCTTGGCTTCAGTCGGCTCGATACCAGATGGCGAAACCGCTTCGTGCGTATACCCCATTTGGTATTCCCCCATCAGTAGTCCCCGAGCGCGTTGCCGATTCGACGCGGTCTTGAGACAGGACACGGATTGTCTTGACGATGGGTCGTGGCGAATCGGCGACGAGCTCCTGAATAGAGAAAAGAACCGTGAAGCGAGAGACGGTCGGCGTGAGCGAGTCGGTGATGGCCAGTTGGCGAAAGACGCAGGGTGTCGGTGAAGCCGCCAGTTACGACGAGTCCCAGAACATGGAGCGTGCCGAGCCCCCGAGCGCGGCGAGTGGCGAGGTCAAGCGACCGGCGAGTGGCGCTCTCTGTAGCGCGCCGAGTCCCCGAGTGTGGAGAGTACGCGAGGGCGAGTCCGCGGTGGCGAGTCCCCGAGCGTGTTAAGTACGCGAGGGCGAGTCCGCGGTGGCGAGTTCCCGAGCGTGGAGAGTACGCGAGGGCAAGTCCGCGGTGGCGAGTCCCCGAGCGTGTTGAGTACGCGAGGGCGAGTTCGCGGTGGCGAGTCCCTGAGCGTGGAGAGTACGCGAGGGAGAGTCCGCGGTGGCAATTCGACGAGGGCAATCCGCGGTCGCGGAACCATGCGTACACGCAACATGTCTAGGTGTAGTCCCCGAGGCTCGAGTTGGCTTGTAAGGCGACTTGAGGCTCTTTAGAGATGCATATTCTGAAAATAGTAGTGGTTGCTGCCGAGCATGGCGAGTGGCGAGGTCGAGCGACCGGCGAGCGCCGAGTCCCCGAGCGCGGCGAATGACGAGGTCGAGCGACCGGCGAGCGTCGAGGCCGAGCGATCGACGGGCGTCGAGTCCCCGAGCGCGGAGAGTGACGAGGTCGAGCGACCGGCGAGCGCCGAGTCCCCGAGCGCGGCGAGCGCTAAGTCCCCGAGCACGGCGAGCGGCGAGGTCGAGCGACCGGCGAGTGTTGAGTCCCCGAGCGCGGAGAGGGACGAGGTCGAGCGACCGACGAGTGCCGAGTCCCCGAGCACGGCGAGCGGCGAGGCCGAGCGACCGACGGGCGTCGAGGCCCCGAGTGCGGCGAGCGACCGGCGAACGCCGAGTCCCTGAGTGCGGCGAACGGCGAGGTCGAGCAACCGGCGAGCGGCGAGGTCGAGCGACTGGCGAGCGCCGAGTCCCCAAGCGCGGCGAGCGGTGAGGCCGAGCGACCCACGAGCGCCGAGCCCTAAGCGCGATGAGCGCCGAGTCCCCGAGCGCGGCGAAGGGCGAGGTCGAGCGACCGGCAAGCGTTGAGTCCCCGAGCGCGACGAGCGGCAAGGTCGAGCGACCGGCGAGTGCCGAGTTCCCGAGCGCGACGAGTTGCGAGGTCGAGCGAACGGTGAGCGTCGAGTTCCCGAGCACGGCGAGGTCGAGCGACCGGCGAGCGTCGAGTCCCTGAGCGCGACGAACGACGAAGTCGAGCGACCGGCGAGCGCCGAGCCCCGAGCGCGGCGAGCGGCGAGGTCCAGCGACCAGCGAGCGCCGAGTCCCCGAGCGCGACGAAGGGCGAGGTCGAGCGACCGGCGAGGGCCGAGTCCTCAAGCGTGGCGAGTGGCGAGGTCGAGCGACCGGCGAGCGCTGAGTCCTCAAGCGCGGCGAGTGGCGAGGTCGAGCGACCGGCGAGCGCCGAGTCCTCAAGCACGGCGAGTGGCGAGGTCGAGCGACCGGCGAGCGCCGAGTCCCGAGCGCGGCGAGCGGCGAGGTCGAGCGACCGGCGAGCACCGAGTCCCCGAGCACGGCGAGGGGCGAGGCCGAGCGACCGGCGAGCGCCGAGTCCCCGAGCGCGGCGAGCGGTGAGGCCGAGCGACCGGCGAGCGCCGAGTTCCCGAGCGCGGCGAGTGGCGAGAAAGACGTTGTTTTGCTGAGAAGGAGGAAAAAGTACGACTGCAATAAGGTGTATTTATAAAATATATTGAACATTTGTAAGACATGCAAATTGTAGATGTTAAAGAAAATGCACTTTTGCTATGTGGATCGATGGACAGTATGTAAGGTTTATGTGTGTCTTTTCATGAGTAGGCAGACCTCTAGCATCAAACGCTTGCCGGATAACAGGGACGCGATGTCAGACTGTTGAACCCGGAGACAAGGTCGGCCTTTTGGTACCCAGCCTCACTACTTTGACGGACGCAAAACTAAAACCGATCCCTAAAAAGGGTCATATGCGACTGCATGGTCGGCTTTGGAGAATGAATGAACATGTATATATGTTTTGTACTCATAGCATAGCATGTACGAGTGTATGAAAAACTTAGCTGTTAGTATGGAGAATCCGTGACGGCGAGTTTCCGAGTGTGACGAGCCCGTGATAACCGAACGACTGAGTTGGCTCTTTCGCGACTAAATAAACATGCATGCCGTATGCGCCAGAGCTTCTTGGGAAAAGATGGCTGTCGCTCCAGATACTATCGATCAGATAGCTTCGATGTCCTTATGTGCAACAGGTGTGTCTTGATTTTGAGTCCCATGCCAGCAATAGTGCATCGGGAGGTCCTGGTGTTCAGGCTACCGCAGCAACAATAGATTTTAGCTCGATCTCCGGTTGCCGCCCCCACCTCAAACAGATCTTGCAAGACTGTTTCAATCTGATTTCTGCATGCATAGATTGATTCTCCCAATGATACGTATCAGTCGTTAATTAGATAGATTAATTAATTGAATAAATAATCAAGGAGAAGAGATTAGATCGAATAAAAACATATCAGATCGTATAGTCCTGATCCTTTCCCGAGTCCAGGAATAAACTCAGCTGAAGCAAATCTTCCGCTCGAGTCATCGGCCGGCAAAAAGGACATGCACGTGACTTGAATTTTCCGAGTCAGCCGCGTTGGGCGGCAGCCAGATCTAGTCGATCGGCCTTTCTCAGACGGCGCACCAGATGCAATCTAGCCGTTAGCGATGGTGAGGGATCCCGCCCGGATTATCACCCTCCGAGCATCGCTTGCCCCACGGTGGGCGCCAACTGTCATGGTATTGCACGACAGATGCTACTGAGGGTAGCTTACGTAGAGGGAGCAAGGCGACGTAGGAGAATCCGGAAGCGATATTGGCACACGATGTACCCAGGTCCACGTCCCCTCGGTGGAGGATCGCTACGTCCTGCTATCAATCGAGTATATGATCATAGATTGGTTTACATGGGAGCCATCGTAGGCGGGGGAGATTGGATCTAATGAGAGATGTGGGAGAAGATCTCATATGACCTACCCCGTGGGGGTGACCCTGGTGGCTTTATATATGCAGCCAGTTAGGGTTTACAAGTATTTGGTGGGCCTTGTATTGAAGTCGCCGTCTTGGGCCTCCAGTCGGCGCCACTCGTCTAGGTCCAGCATGCGCCAGTCGCCGTATTCGGCGAGTCGACCCGCTCTAGGCTTGGCTTCAGTCGGCTCGATACCAGATGGCGAAACCTCTTCGTGGGTATACCCCATTTGGTATTCCCCCATCACCATGCAAGAGGGAAAAGATACAGCTGACTTCTCCATCCCATTCCAAATCTCATGGTCAACGCGTAATATATGGCGCAAGAATCACTAGCGATATTGGTTGTTAAGTCCTAGATAATAGGTTCCTTTACCACCGGAACTCTTATAGTAGGTTATTACCTCATGGTAAATAACCTATAATCACATTATTATGAAAATAGTGTTTTCTGACCTTTTTCAAATGCAGGTGATGACAACACTAGATTTGTAAAACACTTTACAGAAAATAATCAAAGGACATGAGCTAGTGTGAACTTGCCTTTTGTGATTGCAAGATTATGCACTCACGGTCTTCAAGACAATATAAGATCCAATAGCTGAAATCTGCACCATTGGTCCAGTAAGGACTAATGTTTAAAGAAGCAAGATGCTTTTATGCATAAGTAATGTAATGCAAGTTGATAAATGTGAATCTCGAGGATAATGTTGTTCTAGGGTTTGGATACTGGAAATGGTTTCCTTGGAATGTGTTGCCCTTTTAGATTAAGTTTTATATATGTGCTTCTTATTAAGGCTTGTGAGTGTGTGTGAAATAACATGTATCTATACAACAATAAAATACACACATATGGAATGCTACTCAAATACTACTTATATAAGAATGGCCTTATCTTCAAATTTTACCTTACAAGTAATGGCATTTATAAAGAACTTAAGTATTAACAATTTTATTTATATAAGTAGAGTATGAAGTAATGTGATTGTGATCAGTTGTCATCTGATGTTTGAAGTGGCAAAAAGAATAACATTTGAAGAAAAGATTTCCTTACTAAGGTTTAAACAACCTTTGCAGTTAATTAAATGTGATTGATGTTGTTTGTGTTTGAATAGTTTGGACTTGAGATTCTTTACAGCTTAATTACAATAGACCAAAGTTAACTATAGAGCATATAACAATTTCTTTAGCATTATAATTAAAGTTTTGTAGACTAAAGTTATCTTTAAAGACATAGATGGACTTTAGGTGTAATGCTTATTATTTTTATACCTTATTTACTTCATAATGTTTCTTTAAAGTTACTTAAGAAGGATATGACTTTTTCTTAGTAATGGTTTCTTTACATTATAAATGTATAAAGGGATTTATCTTCCAATAAGGGTGTGGTTAATGTTTGTGAATAAGTAAACAATATTATTTACTACTTATGAACTCACTATGGTGTTTTGATTTGTTTGTAAAGTTGTGGTTAAAGTAAAAGAATGGGTTTTATCTCATTACAATTATTCTGGGAGTTTTTAGATTGGATAAGGATCCTTTTATAAAATAATCTACATTAATGATTGACAGATAATTAAATAAAATTGTATTTAAAATATGTTGAGCCATTTTGACTTTATATTATAAATATTTAAGACTAGTATTATTTATTAAATCTAAATTGGCAATTTTAGGAATATTAACAAATTTTATTTACCTTTATATGGATTATCTATTAAGGAAATAAGTTTATATTTAAGTTATTAAAGTGGTTTAACCTTTTATTTAACTTAAAAGTGGAATATCACATTTTTAACATGTAGATATTATTTTTGTGATCATTTTGGTATATTACATTTATTTTTGTGATTTATAAATAATAAGATATGATTTTAATAAGGTTTATTACTATATAAATACTTAATAAATAATAAATATTTAATTAAGAGGAATAATAATGCATGATTATAGTTTTTTTAACTCTATTTCTTATTTTTCTAAGATTTTTGGTATTTTATTTATATTTTAACATTTACCATTATTAAAATATTAATTATTAAAGTTTTATTACTTATAAAACTTTTATTCAATAGTATTTATTCAAATAATTATCATAATAATATTTGATAATAGTTTTAAGTTATAGATTTATTTTTCTAAACATTTTCATATATTATATGTATTTTTCTGATTTATAAAACAAAAGATATCAAATTTACAAGATTTAATCATTTTATTACATTTCTGAAATATTGATATGTGAATCTATATTGTTTTAATTATTTTCTAAAACAGACACTAGACTTTTCACACCTGAGCTAAATCTACCCACGGTCACTGACTACTGGGCCCAAGGCCATGTCATATGCCACATCAGCAAAGACCAGTCAAAAGCTGACCCGGTCAAGGGTGACATCACCCTGTCGTCGCAATGACATCACCTCGCCGGAACACCTCCCAGTTGAGAACGGACACGGCTAGCTGGCGCGCGCGAGACTGCCTGGCTACGCGCATAGGATGCAGGAGCGTGCCCTGAACAATAAATGGGCGGCGCCGCTGGTTGTTGGCTATCGGAGAAGCTACGACGGTGAGTTCGTGCGGCGGCTACGGGCGGCGCACGTCGGGAGTACCATTCCGGAAGCAATCGAGGAAGGTAAGGGCACTGGGAGGCTCAGTGGCTTACCAGGAAGCTTGTGGAGGCTATGGAGAGGGAAGGCGAGCTCGTACAACGTCGCCATGGTCGACGGCGAACGACGGTCAGAGGAAGTGGATGCGCGCGATTACGGTCTCCTGGCTCGATTCCTTCCGTACATAGACGAAGTCCACCATGGCGGAGCTTGTTGCATCTTCAGTTGGTCTCAGGGAGGTCTCAGACGGCGACGACAAACCACTCCGGCAAGATAGTGTTCAATCAAAGAGGAAAAATGGGGAAAGAGGGGAGGATAAGGTTTGCTGGTGTTACAAGGTTCCTCTTATAGGAAAATATAAGCGGTGGCTCGAATCTTGGCGGAGCGGGCATCATGATGACGGCGGACGGTGGAGCTCGAGCCAGCGAGCTGCTTGCTCGGAGTTGCATTCTGGCGAGAGGAGGACGAAAGGATAAAGAAGTGGCGAATCGGTATGGGCCAAGGAGTTGGGCCAGTTGGGCTGTGATCGGCTGCTTGCGGCGACGAGTAAGCTAGAGAGGAGATGGGCCATGGGCCAGATTGGACTGGTACCTCTTCTTCCTTTATTTTTTTATGTTTTCTGTTTTGTATTTTACTTTCTTTTCAGATTTGAATTATTCACACTTTTGTTTTAAGTTCGAGAAATTTTTCTTTAGAAATTTTTACTTAATATTCTGGTATGAATTATTATTATTATATATTTTATTTAGTTACTCTTCTACATTCCCTTAATCATTAACATATAAGGAGTTATTATATTAAATGGAATAAATAGAATCTAGGGTTTGGGGTTTAGGATTTGTTTATAATCTTATAAAAATGATTTCATTATTTTCTTTATGTATATACTTTTCTATAACATTGTTTTCACTTTTATTTGGAGTAATTAAGTTTTAAAATGTTTAATAATATTCATAGGGTTTATTTATATGTATTTAATCACATAGTATAGGATAGAATGGTTTATAATATTGGATCCCCACTTATTCCATGCTCATATGGGATGAGTGATTAGAGAAATGAATTAAAGACTTTGTCTAATGATTATAGATAGAATATTTATGAGATGTTGATGAGAAAACTTATTAATAAGTTTAGAGTTCTAAATTGTAATTACTCACCCTAGCATTTTAGGTACTTACTATACTTATTTTCTTTTGTTGATGTGAATAAAGATTAATGGCTAAACACATTGTATTTATGTTTGAGATCAGAATGATGTTATCTGGAATGTCTCATGAAAAGGATTTGATAAAATAACTCCTAAGCACATATGGTTATGATAATTAGAAATGATAAAGATGTGATTAATTGGTTTGTTATAGGAAAATATTCCTATAAAGCATTGTGGAAACAAGATGATAGATCAACCATAGAAAGTTGATATTAGGTTTGGTCTTAGATTTAGGGTTTAGTGTTTAGCAAGGATTCCTATATTCCATACTTCATAATTCTGGACTTCTGGTTAAGGAATTCCTTTTCTAGATACTCTACGTCTTCCTATCCATCATCATGTGTCAACATGATGAGCTTTACTTCACAAGAACATTCTTATCCACCTTTTATTCTTCTAAATCCATTTGCAATTCCAATGAGCTTGATTCTAAAGCATTTCCTAATATTTTCATATCTATACTTGGGTATATCAACTACTCTGCTGTTGATAACCCCCAATCCAACAAGTGGTTACTACCAACTCCAATCATACTCTTCCTTAATCATCCATCACTAATACTACCCTAGTAGATGTATACATCAAATTCTACTTCACCTCAAGTGCTAGTATTTCCAAAGAGGAAAATACTACTTCTTTAATCCAATGTTGCTCTAACATCATCTTAATCATACTGTCTTGTCTCTACTTAATTCCAGTATCTAACATTCCAACCTCACATTATACTAATGTGACTTGTAATGACTAATCTAGGATAATATATCTATACTATGATTCAATCATGTTTTATCCACCAATGTCACTTATACATGGTATAAGCATTCAATATTGGTGAATAAGGCATGGTCATTATAATCCTTTGATCCTTTATGATTCAGGTTTCCAGTTGGCTAAACAAGGATTCCATCCATACAACATTATAGTTGTATTCTAATTATCTTTTGTTTAGCTCCATCAATTACCATATGGATCTAATTCTATTCCAACACTCCCATCCTATAGATGACATCTTAAACTAGCATCACTATTTACCTCTTCTTACTTCTTTCTTTATAAGACCTAAGTGAATGCTATAATAAGGACAAGAGTTGATAGGTTAAGAATTGGTAGGTTAAGAATTGGTGAATCAATAGTTGATTATTCAATTGGAGAAGCCAATGAAGCGTGCAAGGACGCAGTCAAAAAAAGGTACAAAAAATAATTCTGCTGAACCTGTGGATAATGATGTTCAGGTGCCCCCTAAAACGCCAATGCATGTTTTGCAATCGGTGGGTATTGCATTGGGCATTGACCCGTCATGTTTGACTGAGGATAAGCTTACAGCCAGTTCTGATCCTAAAAAAGATGCCAAGTTAGCAGATGATTAGTGCAGCATGCGAAAGATGGTCTACAAGGAAGATTTTTTCCATTTGCAGTCAGTCTTGGTGGTATCAGTGTGCTTTTGAGTTCTGTTTGATTGTCAGTTTAGTCTCCCTTCTCCCTGTTTTCAGTCTGTTCTGTGTCAGTCTTAGATGGTTTGCTTATTCTATCAGTTTTTTTAGATGTTTGGATCAGTATGTCATACTTATATGGGGTGTGTGTTATGTTGGGAAGACCTGATGTTATTCATCTGGACAGTCAGTCTTGTTCAAACTATGCTTATATTTAATGTGTCTCATTACCAAAAGGAAGTGGCGGATTCTGTGTTGGAATGTTTCATGGTTTGAATTCAGAATCTAGACAAAGAGATGTACGTGCAAAGATTGAAGAAAGTAATTGTGAGATTGTATGTTTACAGGAGACCAAATGTGAATTCTTGGATCAACGGTTTATTCGCAAATTCAGTCCTAAACGTTTTGATAACTTTGTGTATGCGCCATCTGTTGGGGCTTCAGGAGGTATTTTAGTGCTCTGGAACTCTGCCGTTTTTTCTGGTTCTCTTATTGAGATCAAGAGATTTGGTGTTTCAGTTCTTTTCACTTCAGCTCACAATAATGAGTCTTTGACTCTATCAACAGTTTATGGGTCTTGTTCTGGGGAAGCACGTGATGATTTTGTTTCATGCTTGTACAATCTAAATATCCCACCTCTCAGTAATTATCTGCTCCTTGGTGATTTCAATTTTGTTAGATCTGTGCAGAACAGAAAAACCGAGCTGGTGGAAATATGAATGACATTTTTTACTTTCAATGATCTTATTGGTCATCTTGGGTTACTCGAGTTGCCAATTAAGGGGAGATCTTACACTTGGTCTAACATGCAACAGGACCCACTGTTGGAGCAGTTAGATTGGTTTTTTACTAGTCCAAACTGGTCGACTACTTTCCCAAACACAGTGGTCCTCCCTTTAGCTAATCCAGAATCAGATCATTTACCATGTGTGGTTAATATTGAAACAAATATACCTAAGGCAAAGTTGTTTCGTTTTGAAAACTATTGGGTCGACATGCCTGGGTTTTTGGAATGTGTATCTAAATCCTGGAATACATCCTCCCATAAGAAATCTAGTGTGGCTGCTCTGGTCCATAAATTAAAGGGTCTTAGATATGATCTGAGTAGATGGCAGAAGGGTATATCTAGACTTAAGTTTCTCATTCAGAAGTGTAATGAGGCAATTTTTATTATGGACTCAATTGAGGACTTGAGGACCCTCTTTGTGTCAGAATTCAATTTCAGAAAGATTGTCAAGTTACATCTTCAGGATTTGTTGCTTGCAGAATGTAACTATTGCCGTAAGAGGTGTACAGTGAGATGGATTAAAATGGGGGAGGACAATACTAAATTTTTCCATGCAATGGCTACTGAGAGATATAGAAAAAATAATATTGTTTCCTTGAGAGGGGATGATGGTCATGAGGCCACTGACCATGCAGTGATGGCTGGTATGTTGTGGGCAAGCTATAAGTACATAATGGGTTCCACAAGTGGTATTGTCATGCAGTTTGATTTAAACAGAATACTTGCTAAGGTGGATGGTTTGGAGGTTCTCTCTAGGCCTTTTGAGCAGAAAGAAATGGATGACATAATTAAATATATGCCTAGTGATAGAGCTCCTGGGCCGGATGGTTTTAATGGTCTATTTCTTAAAAGATGTTGGCATATTATAAAACAGGATTTCTACAAGTTTGCTCATGATTTTCATGGTGGAAAGGTTGGTTTGCAGAATGTTAATAGCTCTCTCATTACTCTGGTGCCCAAAAAGGGTTCTCCAGAGGAGGTCAATGACTATAGACCTATTTCTCTCACTAATGTTTGTCTGAAATTCTTGACTAAACTGGTTGCAAACAGATTTCAGAAGCAAATTCTGAGATGCATACATAAAAATCAGTATGGGGTTTTGAAATCAAGATCTATTCAGGATTGTATCGCATGGACTTATGAGTATATACATCAATGTCAACAATCCAAACTCCCAATTCTAATTGTCAAGCTTGACTTTGCTAAGGCTTTTGATACTATTGAGCATGAGGCTATTATCCAAATTCTGAAGCATAAAGGTTGTGATCAAACTTGGATTGGTTGGGTAAAAGAAATTCTGTCTTCTGGCACTTCCTCTATTCTTCTTAATGGGGTTCCTGGGAAACATTTTGTTTGTAAGAGAGGGGTTAGACAGGGGGATCCTATATCCCCCTTCTTTATGTTTGTGGAGGTGATCTACTGCAGTCTGTCATAAATGATGCTTTGCAAGAAGGTGTTTTCAGCTTGCCAATAAACACAAATGATCCGGATTTCCCTGTAGTGCAATATGCGGATGATACGATTTTAGTCATGTATGTTGAGTTGGAGCAGGTTATTGCTTTAAAGGAGATTCTTCAGAAGTTTGGTCAGTCAACTGGTCTAAGAGTAAATTTTCAGAAATCTCTCATTATGCCATTGAATGTTCAGGATGATGTTTCGGCTAACCTTGCAGCTGCTTTAGGCTGCCCAGTTGGATCACTTCCTTTTCCTTATTTGGGATTGCCTCTTGGTACTACTAAGCCTACAATTCAGGATCTTCTGCCACTGGTTAATAGATTAGATCGTAGGCTTACGGCTACATCAGTTTTTCTTTCTCAGGGGGCACGTCTGCAGCTAATTTCTTCGGCTTTGTGCTCGATGCCTCTGCATTTTCTGCTCTCACTTAAATTACCTATTGGATTGATTAAGCATTTAGATAGAATTTTAAGGCAGTGCTTGTGGAGAGATAAGCATGGTGCCAAGCCAGCTTTGGCAGCATGGGACATGGTATGTAAACCAAAAAGGAATGGAGGTCTGGGTATTGTTAACTTTCAGAAGAAAAATGAAGCCTTACTAATGAAGCAAATGGA
The DNA here is from genome assembly GCA_910589765.1 of Avena atlantica. NCBI lineage: Eukaryota > Viridiplantae > Streptophyta > Magnoliopsida > Poales > Poaceae > Avena > Avena atlantica. Next base: position 509,861,309 of record OU342733.1, on the reverse strand, counting down.
TAAATTCTTTAACAAGGCTGATGTCCCTTGGGTTCAGTTAATTTGGAGCTCTTATTATTCTGAATCTTTACCAAACGTGGATCGGCCTTGCGTCTCTTTCTGGTGGCATGACATTTTAAAGATGTACAATAATTATAAGAAAGTGGCTGTGATTGAATGTGGTTCAGGTGATACATTCCATTTCTGGACTGATGCTTGGCATTTTATGGGATCAAACCAACCTCTGTCTCTTTGTTTCCCTAGGATTTTCTCTTTTGTGCTAGATGATTGTCTTACGGCTGCTCTGGTTTATAATACTACAGATATCACTACTCTTTTATATCTGTCTATCTCTACTAGAGCCTTTGAGGAGCTGGAATTGGTTCAGCAGGGCATGATTGATCAACCACTGAACTTGGTAGCTGATTCATGGATTTATGCCTGGGGAAAGGATTTTTCTGCTGGTCAGTACTATGATCACATACATTCTCATATGGTAGTGCCATCAGTTTATCGATGGATTTGGAAATCTGCATGCATACTTAAGATTAAAGTGTTTGCTTGGCTGCTACTTAGTGATAGGCTTAATACCAAGGATCTGCTACTGAGAAGAAATTGGAAGGTTAATATTGATAAATTTTGTGTGTTATGCCCCACCAATACGTATGAAGAACGCTTCCATATTTTCTTTACATGAAATTTTAGCAAGAGGATATGGTCCTATTTGCAGATTGATTGGACTATGAGCAATGACATGCAAACTAATGTACATGAGGCCAGAAAGTATTTTGGGAAGCCTTTTTTCATGGAGGTCATGATGCTAGCTTCTTGGCACATTTGGAAACAGCGTAACACTAAAATTTTCCAGCATGAGAGACCCACCTTTGCTAGGTGGAAATGTAACTTTGTACATGATATTACTCTTATAGAGTATAGAATTAAGAAAAAACATAGAGAGAGTTTGAAGGATTGGATAGCTAGCCTGCCTTCATAATGAGTTTTTTTCCTGTAATAGGTGAGTGAGGTGAGTGTTTTGTTTTATCCTACCTGTATAGTAGTTGTGTAGCTGTTGTTTTTTCCTTTTTTAATAAAATTTTGCTGTGGGGCTTTTGCCTCACAGTCCAGGGTAAAAAAAATAGTTGATTATTCAATATTGATGAACAACAAATATAAGGATAGGATTCAATAGAGATGATAAGAATTGATATGGGAAGAAAAATATATGGTGAATGATCTTGACTTTGGTTTCTTTCCTACTCAATCTCGCTAGAGATTTGAAGTTAGGTATTTCCATGATACTCATGGTATAAGTAGATGAGATTAAGATATAGTTGTTACATTCTTATTATTTGTGTTATATTTAATAATTTGGTATTCATGAGTGGTTATAATGAATACTATGATATGATTACCTAAGGACCAAATATAAATCATTAAGTAATGTATTAGGTTTTAATTTTATTACATTTGATCTACCCATAGATCAAATCATGTTTACCCAAAATAAGATTTTAGCAAAGGTCATATTGAAACTTATTGCAGTCAACTTGGTGATCTACTTCAATTCCATCAAGTTAAGAGAAGCTCCAATCACTTTGACAAGTTTTGTTCAAAAGTGCGAAAATTATTTAGATTTCTATGCATGAATGCAATGCACACATCTGTGTTCAGCCTATTTCTAAGCTCTAATGCTGGGATGTTACATAGGGCAACTGCAGATAAATAAGATAAAGCATCCAAGTACTAAACAATCATAGGCATGTGATCCATATATATTCATGCGTGCTCGCAATGAGAACTTCACAACATATTTTGTCCTGCCAGCCCGTTGCAGCGGGGCCTCAAGGGAAGTATTGGCAATTAAGTCACTCCTTTTAATAGAGCATCGGAGCAAAGCATTAACACTCCGTGAACACATGTGATCCTCACATCACAGCCATCCCCTCAGGTTATCCCAATTTCTGTCACTTCGGGGCCTTTGGATCCGGACAATGATATGTGTACACAACTTGCAGATAAGATCACAAACAATACTATCACAATGAATCAATAATAAGTTCAGATCTGAGATCATGGCACTCGAGACCTAGTGACAAGCATTAAGCACAACAAGTTGCAACAAAGTCAAATAGCACTAATAGAGATACTAGGCACCATGCCCTAACAATCTTATTCGATTACATGATAGAACTCATCCAATCCCTACCAGCCCCGTAGCCTACATCGGGGGATTACTCACTCATGGATGAGGGAAACATGGATGGTCGATTGAGAGGCGTTGTTGATGACGATGGCGATGATCCTCTCCAAATTCCTCGTCCTGGCAGGGTGCCAGAACGGAGTTTTTGGTTCCGAATCGCGATTTCTGGTGGTGGTGCAGCGGAACTCTTTCTGGAAAAACATCGAACCCCACTTGGTTTTCAGGTCAAGAGGCAACTTATAGGTGAAGAGAGAGGCCGAGGGGGTGTCTTGGGCAGCCACACCCCCTCCAGGCGTGGCCTGGGCTCAACCGCGCGGCGGGGGGGGGGGGGGGCTCAGGCCTCCACTCCGTCTCGTATTCTAGCTCCGTCAGTCTTCTAGTGAAATAGGATTTTTGGCATATTTTCCGGGATTTTTCCTGATAGTTGATTTTCTGCACAAAAACTAGACACCAAGATAATTCTGCTGAAAACAACGTCAATCTGTGTTAGTTGTATCCAAATCACACAAGTTTAGAGGAGAAACAATAGCAAAAGTGTTCGGGAAAGTAGATACGTTTTGGACGTATCAACTCCCCCAAGATTAGCTTATTGCTTGTCCTCAAGCAATTCAGTTAAAAACTGAGTGCGATAAAAGACTTTCACGAACACATTTGCTTCATATGACGTACATATTCTCAGCACATGAGTAGATACTTAGACAATTCATAATAAGGAGTATGCAACTAAGTCTACTCAATAGTCATTGCAAGCTATGAAGAGATTCCAACTCAATTATAATAAGTAGCATGAAACATAAACATAAGCAACATTGCAATGCTCATAAAAAGGTATGATAGAGTGGTATCTCGCTTGCCTTTGATGGTGGAGCACATAAATAAATGCCAAGGCACCTCTGAAGTTCACATGAAGACTACAAGTAATGATATCAGAGATACAAGCATCAAAGTCATGACATAATTAACCAAGTTTTGAGACAAGCACATTACACTAAGAATGACAACTATGCTCTCAAGAAGGTGCTCATAGAATAAATGGTGACTCAACAAGGAAGTGAAAAGGTTTTTGAAAAGTTTGAAAGGCTTCCAAATGCTAAAAGTAAGGTACTCATTATCTTTGAGCTCTCATTGCCCCTATCATAAGAATCTTTAGATGATTAAGGGTGAAAGTGAGGTCCAATCTGAGTTATATGCTTGACAGACCATAAACTGGAAATCTCATGTCCCTTGAGTATGAGGGCCACTCCTCATGCTACTCAACTTTAGTTACCGATAAGTTCTTGTCATAGTAAATACATGCATATCATAGAGAACCGCCTACGGAGTACCCCTTGCACATGATACAGGAGTTATCCCATAATCAAAATGACAAGGCAAGCAGACAATGAGCATCTCAGCGATCTTTTTATTTGCTATTTGCATAGGTTTTTATTGAGGATGCTTCACAGATTGATCATTATGGTTATGCTGCAAGTTTCCACCATGATTAGGCATGGCATAGGCCAGCGGCCAAGGTGTTTTTCTAACACACACACACACACACACACACACATATATATATATATAACTCCATGAACTCACAAGCTCCCCTTTTATTTCACACCGACGACATCCTCAAACAAAAGAGCATGATATCAACTGGATATGTATCCATAAGTGTTGAAAGCGTTCCCCGTGACAACACGGTTATGCTAAATCCTAGCCTATAATTTGCAAGCATATAACTTTCATGGACAGTCACAATGGTTCAGGTTTATTAAGTGCAAGACATAAAGTGTGCCATCAAGTTCGTGAGAGCTTTACTAACTAACTTTCTCAAAACAGTCAAACATTTTATTTGGAAGAAAACAAGGCATAATGAATATGCACTGAATAACAAATGATGCTAGTAGGTAGGTATGGTGGACACTTTGGCAATATTGGTTTTGGGGAGTTGGATGCACAAGTAGAGCTCATACTCAGTGCAAGTGAAGGCTAGCAATAGAGAGGGAGCGATAAACGAGAGAGTAATAACTGTCATAATCATGCTTGCAACAAAACATGACTAATTATGGCATGAAAGTGATATAAGAACTCTGAGGCAAAATAAATCATCGAGTCTTACTGACTATTGTTCAGTCATATGCATGCGTGAGCATGTGCCAAGTCGATTCATATGAAACATTCAGAGGAGGACACCACAATATCATACCGAGTTATGAATAGAACAATGCAAGCAAACATTCATATGGCATGCTACAAACTATTATCAAGCTGGAGCTAATCATAAGAGAGCAAGAACTACTAAGCATCCATAAATAACATACACCTTACATGAACAGATTAAGCATGCTCACAATGATGAGTATATGTACAAAAATGAAAACAAATAGAGTTCGTTACCAGCCTTTACCACACCTCCAGTTGTCTTAATCTTCATGATTACAGTTCACTTGTGTGGCTTGAATAATAACATGAAACCAAACTCCACTGAAGACTGCTGAACCCTGCAAAGAACTTCACAAAACCAAAGAAGAACAACAAATATTTTTGGTGTTTTAGATTTTTTAAAGCAAAACCAAACAAAGAAAATTATTTTTTGGATTTTATTTTAAGGGAAACCGAATCTAAAAAGCAAAGAAACAAACCAAGAGAAACAACAAAAATATTTTTGGTAATTTTGTGTTTTAAGAAAGCAGAAACAAAAACCAAAAAGAAAGCAAAACATGGATATACAAAGAACTGACGAAACATGATATATATGAGTGTGATATTGGTATACCCCCCCCCCCCCCAAGCTTAGGTTGGTGGGTCATCATAGGAATGATCATAATCAGGCCCTCGCGATGAAGAAGACGCGCCCCAATCATAGGAGGGATGCTGGTATGAAGACTCCCCCATATTGGAGGGTTGAACTGAATCATCTTCGGCATCCTCTCCAACATTCTCCTCTTGCTGGGAGAGCCCCGCCACGTAAGTGTCAAACACCTCCTCCGTGAGCGACCATCCTTGCCTGTTATCAAAATTAAACAAAGCAGGTGCAGGCAAATATACCACTTTCTTAGTCCTACCCCCTCTCCAACCACGCTTCACAAAGGATAACTCAAACAGTAAACTTCTCATAGTATCCCAAGGAGAAACAAAATTATGTTGAACCATGGAATCAAGATCAAGTATCTCTATGGGGAACCGATAATCTGAATGGTGAGGCTCTAAACCATGGAAAGCTAGCAACCTAGAGGCAATGAGACCTCCACAAATTCTTCCCTTCTCGCGGTTAGTGGTAAGACGGTAAGCTATCAAAGCACCCAGGTTATAATATCTATCCCTATTCAAAGCAGCTGAGATAAAAGCTAGATCGAATGAAGATAACTTTCTAGCAATCTTTCTAGCAAGAATACACTTGGTAATGAAATAGGCAAAATATCTAATAGATGGGAACTGAATGTTCCGAATTTTACCACTTTCCTTCGAGAAGTCGAAACCTTGGCAAATTTCAGCATAAAAATCCATAAGTGACTTAGGCCTCTCCTTGATCTTCTCACAAGATCCCCAATGGGGCACTCTAATAGCTGCACAGAAATCAGCAAAAGGCAGGTCGACAGCTATATTTTAGATTTTATAATGGACCATGGGATTAGATGAGGACCAAGTAAACCGAAAGTCCTGCACCATAGCCATGGTTAGGTTAACATACTGATATGGTTCTTTTTCAACAAAGTGTTCCAACCCTGCATTAGTAATCATAGTCTGGAAATCCTGGAAGATTCACGCGTCTCTCATAAATTCAGGGCATGGATAAATGGAAGAGAAGACTCCTTCCTCACGATGGACTTTCATTGGCTCAGGTACCATCATATCATATTGATTCAGTGGGTATGCACTCATCTTCCTTTCTGAAATTTTTAGACAAAAATCAAACCAAGTGATTTCCATGTTGTTAAATGATGAGAAACTACTATAGGAACTCGCTGGAGGGCTAAACATGCATCAAAATGAAATCTCTAAGCATATAACAAGCATGCAAGCTCACACAACCTGACACCTATAGCAGCAAAATACTCAAGATATAATCCACCAATCATAAATCTAATTGGACAAGCGGAGGAGGCACATACCAAGGATTAATCCCTCCAAAAATCAGCAGCAAAGATGGGCTGAGCAAGGAGATCGAAAATCGGGAGCAAGAATAGCAGTAACTCAAGATTGAGAAATTTTTCTGGTGTTTTTCGGGAGAGAGAAAGAAGTGGCTGGGAGGAGACAACTTGGAGGGCCATAGGTGGGCCCCACCCAGGCCTGCCCTGGGGGCTGGACGCGCCACCAAGGGGTGTGCTGGCCTGGTGGGTCCCCCTGGGCCACTCCAGGTGTCCCTATGCCCCTTTTTCGAGGAAAAAATTAATATGAATTTTCTGGGATTTTTCGGGAAACTTTATTTTTGGCCAATTTTCAGGGTATGAAAATTGATTTTCTCGCAGAAACAGATTTTTTAGAAGATCTGTGTTCCACAAGATCCGGAGCTTCGGAAGCTGATTTTACAAGAAGCACACAACTCACCATATTCTATTCATCCGGGTAACACCAAAATGTACATGGATATGAAAGAAAGATTTTGGTGGAATAATCTCAAGAAGGACATCGTCGAACATATTGCTTTGTGTGATGCATGTAGTAGAGTGAAAGCGGAGCACCAGAAACCAGCAGGATTGTTACAACCACTACCTATTCCTGATTGGAAGTGGGACAAGATTGGTATGGATTTCATCACCGGATTGCCAAGGACCAGGTCAGGATATGATTCTATTTGGGTAGTAGTGGATCGCCTAACTAAAGTGGCTCATTTTATACCCGTGAAGACAACCTACACCAGTGCTAAGTTAGCCAAAATCTATATGAGAAGAATTGTATGTCTACATGGAGTACCCAAGAGTATTGTGTCTGATAGGGGAACTCAATTCACTTCTCATTTTTGGAGGCAATTACATGAGTAATTGGGAACGAGGTTGGAATTCAGCACTGCATTTCACCCTCAAACTGATGGACAGACGAAAAGGACTAATCAGACTCTTGAAGATATGTTGAGGGCATGTGCCCTAGATTATGGAGCCAGTTGGGATGAAAGTCTGCCTTACGCAGAATTCTCTTACAATAACAGCTATCAAGCCAGTATTGAGATGGCACCATTTGAGTTTCTCTATGGGAGAAAGTGTACCACCCCATTGCTATGGAATGGTGTGGGAGAAAGAAGCTTGTTCGGACCAGAACTAATCAAAGAGGCTGAAGAGAAAGTCAAGCTAGTTAAGGACATATTGAAGATAGCACAGTCCCGACAGAAGAGTTACGCAGATCCTAAGCGTAGAGAAGTCACCTATGAAGTAGGTGATAGAGCTTATCTTATAGTGTCACCACTTCGTGGAGTGAATAGATTTGGTGTCAAAGGCAAATTAGCCCCAAGATATGTTGGACCATTCAAGATTCTGAGTCGTAAAGGAGAAGTAGCTGATGAGATTGAATTGCCAGAGTCTTTGTCAGTTGTTCATAATGTGTTTCATGTGAGTCAGCTTAAGAAATGCCATCCAGAAATGGAAGAGACTTCTTTGAAGGATACTATACCTTTGGAAGAGGTTCAATTGGAGAGTGACCTCACTTATGAGGAGAAGCCTATCAAAATACTTGAGACTGCAGAAAGAGTTACTCGGACTAAGATTATCAAATTCTGCAAAGTTCAATGGAACCATCATTCCGAAGAAGAAGCAACATGGGAAAGAGAAGATGATCTTCGGAAAGACCACCCTCACCTATTTGCTAGCCAACCCGAATCTCGAGGGAGAGATTCACCTTAAGGGGGTTAGATTTGTAACATCCCTAAAATCATGTTTCAAAACTCATGCATATCATCCATGATCATTTAAGGTTCCATTTCAAAACCATTTCAAAAACAGGAGCATATGTTGCCCATTATTTTATGTGAGTATGCTCTAGCCTTAGTGCTACCTTCTTTTGAGAAAGGTACTTATTGTATTTAGTAATGTATTGAATTCAAACTTAAGTGATTTCCAAAGCTTGGGCAGAGTTTTCAAAAAAAAGTATGAATATAAAACCAATTTTATGCCTAATATTTATATCTCATTAAGGCTTGGTTTTATTTTATTTTTCAAATGATCAAAGTGTGTTTGGGTAAATAGAAGTGTTTGACACACACTTAAGTACAAAGTTCACTGTATAAAAATCTAGAGAAGATTTGAAATCAAACTTGTTTGAATTAGGGTTTGAAAATCATTTCTAAAAATCAAACAGAAAAAGAAAAGCAAAAAGGAAAAAAATAAAACCGGCGCCAGCCTTTCGGCCCAACCCAACCACTCAGCCCATCTAGCCCAGAAACTCTCTCCCGCGAAGAAAACGATTCGCACTCAGAAACCTACCCCCCCCCCTCTCGCTGACGCCCCGGACCCACATCCATGTCACTCCGTCGTCCCCAAATCTCGCCCGCAGACCACGTCGTCGCTGCCGTTGATGCCGATAATGGCGCGACGTAATTAGCCTTGATTCTGCGAGCGTTTCCTGTCGCGCTGCTGCCTACTTAAACCAGACCCTGCCACGGTCATTCCCCCCCACTGCACACTCTTCTCGCCACCAGGTTGCCGCTATTTCGTATTACACCGCCGCAGTCAGAGCCAACTCCGGCGAGGTATTCCGGTAAGCCTAGTGCTCGCGCCTACTCCTTGTTCACCCTGGAATGATCCTATGATCCTTGCGCATCTCCTGATCCCCTTTGTCCGTCTGCTTGTGATCCAGAGCGTCGACTTCGACGAGCACCGTGGGCATCCGACGCCGTCCCCAACTCCGGCGAGAGATTAAGGTAAAAGCCGACCGCCCCACGCCTTCTACTTGACCCTGTCAGTTTTGCCTGAGCGTTGTGCACATGATGATACCCTCGGTTTGTGCTAGGGTGGACAGTAACGTCGCCTTCGTTGCCGTCCGAGCAAACCCGACGCTGCTTCCAACTCCGACGAGCCCCAGCAGCCTCTGCAGCACGCCCCCGCCCACGCCAGCAACACCTTGAGCTTCGTCGTGTTCCCGCGAGTCTGGTAAGACACTGCTCGACCCTTAGCCCCCTCTGGAATCACCGGTGCGTCGCCGGCAGAAGCGCCACCGCCAGCGACCATTTGCGCCGCCACTCTTTGGTCAGAGCAACACCCGCCGTTAGATCTGTATCGTAAGGTTTAGATTAGATCTGGAGCGAACCGTTTTCTTTAGATCTGGCGCGTTGGATCTAACTTGATCCGACGGCGTGGAAGCGTGATCCTGAGTGAAGAGGTATTATCCAATCAGGAGACGTCGCATGGCATGAGTTTCGTTTTAAAAATTTGAATTAGATCAATTAGATGGTTAAACTTGTTTAATTCATAACTTTTGATTCCCATGTCCAAATTTGACAAAATTTATATCAATGGAATCAGGAGAGAAAATCCTTTCCATTTATGCAATATGTTTAATATTTTGCCTCTGTTAAAATGGTTGTTTTTGCAGAAACATTTGTAGGCATAATTTGAGTATAGTAATTATTTGGAAAATGTTTTACTATTCAAATAAAGTTTATTTGGCTTGTTTTGTACTTGTTTATGATTCAGTACTATGCACTTGTCTTTTTTTGGTGTAGAAAATCATCACATGGCATTATGCATGCATCCATATATTTTTGCTTGTATATATTTTGTATGTGATTTTGGTGCTATTATTTTATGTGTAGATTTTGGTGCAAATAGTGATTGTGATTGTGAGGATTGTTGCCACTCTCCAAACTGCCACTCTCCAAACTACCAAGGCAAGTGGTGCTTCATGATATTATTCCTATGTTTTACAACTATGCACTAGAAATATTTTGCTAGACTTGCATGAATATTTTGATCTATATGCTATGCTTGGGAAATCCTAGTAGTTGTAGAATTGCTAGAAATTTCTAAGTTAAGATGCTTATCTATGCCATGCTTAGCCTAGCTAGTAGCAACCAAGGGTGGTTATATATTCATGCTATGGTAAAATATTTTTAAGTCTTTGGACTTGTGTTTTGCTTAATAAAACAACTAAGTGAATGGAACACCTGGGTGGAATGGAAGGAATGGTTTATGTTGAGTGGTTACACAAGGCCCATTTCTATGGTTTACCTTGTGTATCTCACTTGTGGAAAGCCACCCAGGAACAAAGGGATTTGAGATGCCATATGTTAAGAAGCTTCTAGTGCAGCCACTTGGCAATATGGGCTCTGCCTGGATCACATAGGTTGCAGTAACTTAGCCATTTGGACAGTTGGTGGTAGTGGAATGATAGGTTGGAACGCGTCCATTTGGTCTAAGGAAAGGCTTCTGAAAGGTCCTGCCTTGGTGAAAATCAAATCTTGTGGGGAAAGTGCACAACCTCTGCAGATGGAAGAATCTAAGTACTTAGTCATGTCCCTGGTATTGGACAACCTGAGCATCAAGACATGGAAGCTATCAAGAATCTCCTCATCCCAATTTCTAAGTAAAAACTTTTGGTTGAACAAGGGTGAAGGTTCCCCAATGTCTATTGGTGGTTCCTTGGGAAAGATTTTGACAAAGAAAAACTTAGTGTTTTCAACTAATAGGTAAACCTATTTTGAGCAAAGCAAGCCTAAGATACACTTAGCCAAAATGCATATAGTTTTTAGTCTACCAATATTCTACTAAGGTATCACTTGCCAATACTATTCCAATGTATTGACCCATTGTGGCTGTAACTTGTGATGTTGCAGGTTATTCTTATGATGATTAGGGGTTATGAGTCTACACTCAACATGCTTGCCTGTGGCACATGAAGATGAATACTTACTTATCTTATTATATATTTGAACTCTTGTATTAGGCCTGTGGCCATGGAGTTTGTAAAAGACTATGTTTGTCTCTGGAATGGTATGTAATAATGACCTTTGTTTCTGTGTACTTCATCTTAAACTGTGGATGCTAGCATTGATCCAGGGACTAGCATTGCAATCACAGGGATCCTTACCTTTATCAAGGGAGGGATCTTACAAGGCATTTCAAGCATAGCAAAATCAGTTAAAACCAAGCAATTATGAGCTACTTGAACATGAACATCCTCACATATACCAACAGGAATAGTAGTTGACTTATCAGCCATTTGCAAAGATATATCAGTTGGTATCAACTTTTCTAGCTGAAGTCTCTTGTAGAGAGAATAAGGCATAACACTAACTTCAGCTCCCAAATCACATAAAACAGTTCTAACATAATTATTTTTAATGGAGCAAGGAATAGTTGGAATACTGGATCACCAAGTTTCTTTGGAACCTTACCATTGAAGGAATAATTAGCAAGCAAAGTAGAAATTTCCTTATTAGGAATCTTCCTTTTATTAGAGACAATATCCTTCATATACTTTGAATAAGGAGGCAACTTAATAGCATCAGTCAAAGGAATTTGCAAAAATAAAGGTTTCATCCACTCATAAAACTTGTTGTAGTGTTCTTCCTCCTTTGACTTGTGTTTCTTATTTGGAAAAGGCATAGGTTTCTGCACCCAAGGTTCTCTCTCACTACCATGATTTTTAGCAATAAAATCTTCCTTAGTGTACCTAGTGTTCTTAGTGTGCTTCTCAGGTTCTTCCTCAACTTCCTCTGATAGTATATCTGTCTCTGATGCTGAAACTGAGAATGGTAATGATAAAAATGATGCCCCTGATAAGGAGGAAGTTGAGGAAGAACCCGAGAAGCACACTAAGAACACTAGGTACACTAAGGAAGATTTTATTGCTAATAAACATGGTAAAGAGAGAGAACCTTGGGTGTAGAAACCTATGTCTTTTCCAGGTAAGAAACACAAGTCAAAGGAGGAAGAACACTACAAGAAGTTTTGTGACTAGATGAAACCTTTATTTTTGCAAATTCCTTTGACTGATGCTATTAAGTTGCCTCCTTATTCAAAGTATATGAAGGATATTGTCTCTAATAAAAGGAATATTCCTAATGAGGAGATTTCTACTTTGCTTGCTAATTATTCCTTCAATGGTAAGGTTCCAAAGAAACTTGGTGATCTAGGTATACCAACTATTCCTTGCTCTATTAAGAATAATTATGTTAGAACTGCTTTATGTGATTTGGGAGCTGGAGTTAGTGTTATGCATTTTTTTCTCTACAAGAGACTCTAGCTAGAAAAGTTGATACCAACTGATATATCATTGAAAATGATGATAAGTCAACTAATATTCCTGTTGGTATATGTGAGGATGTTCCTGTTCAGGTGTCTCATAATTGCTTGGTTTTAACTGATTTTGTGGTGCTTGAGATGCCTGAAGATGATAATATGTCTATTATTCTTGGGAGACCTTTTCTTAATACTGCAGGTGCTATCATTAATTGTAATCAAGGAAAAGTAACATTCAATATTGATGACAAATAGCATACTATTTATTTCCCCAAGAAGGTTGTTAAGAGCTATTGCCTAAATTCCATTGAAAATATTGTGAGCATCAAGGTTGGAGAAATATATTGTCCCATTCCACAGGAAAATTTTGAAACTATTATGATTGGGACCATTGCTATCAAGTATGAGGTAACATAATCACCTTGTGAAATGCAAAGTTTTGTTTCATATAAGATTGTTTTGGTAACAAGACTTGATCAACCTTGTTAACAAAAGGAATTTAATGAACAAAATAATGTTTTCACTGTGGTTATACTTGCTTTCTTTTACTTTTCTCCTTCCTAGTCTTTGCTTTTTGCTAGTTGTTTGCTTGTTAGTTTGTCTTAGAGCTCATGTAGTTTGGCTTTTGGTTTGTTTTTGTTTCTTCTGAAAAACTGTTTCTGCGAGAAAATCAATTTTCATACCCTAAAAATTGGCCAAAAATAAAGTTTCCCAAAAAATCCTAGAAAATTCAAAATAAATTTTCCTCGAGAAAAGGGGCAGAGGGACACCTGAAGTGACCCAGGGGGCCAACCTAGGCCATCACACCCATGGTAGGCGTGGCCTACCTGTGGGTGGCGCCTAGGGGGTCTGGCCCACCTGGGGCCCTTCAATGTGCCCCCTCATAGCCATCTTCTTTCTCTCTCCCAAAAAACACCGGAAAACTTGCGCAAGATCGAGTTCTTGATATTCTTGCTTGCGATTTTCGATCTCCTTGCTTAGCCCATCTTTGTTGCTGATTTTTGGAGAGATTGCTCCTTGGTATGTGTCTCCTCCACTTGTCCAATTAGATTTGTGATTGGTAGATTGTATCTTGAGTATTTTGCTGCTATAGGTGTCACGTTGTGTGAGCTTTCATGCTTGTTCTATGCCTAGAGACTTCATTTTGATGCATGTGTAGCCCTCTAGCAAGTTCTTATAGTAGTTGCTCATCACTTATCAACTTGGAAATCACTTGGTTTGATGTTTGTCTAAAAATTTCAGCAAGGAAAATGAGCACTTATCCACTAAATCAATATGACTTGGTGGTGCCTGAGCCAATGAAGGTTCATCATGAGGAGGCTGTTTTTCCTTCCATATATCCATGCCAGGAATTTATGAGAACTGCGGGAATCTCCCAAGATTTCCAAACTTTGATTGCCAATGTGGGGTTGGAACACTTTGCTGAAGGTAAACCATTTCAATTTGTTAAGATAACCATGGCTTTTGTGCAGGACTTCCGGTTCACTTGGTCTACATCTAACCCCATGGTCCATTACAAAATATACAATATACCTGTCGACCTGCCTTTTGCTGATTTCTGTGCAGCAATTAGAGTACCTCAATGGGGATCTTGTGAGAAGATCAAGGAGAGGCCCAGGTCACTTATGGGTTTATATGCTGCGATTTGCCAAGGTTTCGACTTCTCAAAGGAAAGTGGTAAAATTAGGAACATTCAGTTCCCGGCTATTAGATACTTTGCCTATTTTATTGCCAAGTGTGTTCTTGCTAGAAATATTGCTAGAAAATTGTCTTCTTTTGATCTAGCTTTTATCGCAGCTTCTCTGAATAGGAATAGATCTTATAGCCTAGGTGCTTTGGTAGCTCACCGTCTCACCACCAACCGCGAGAAGGGTGGAATTTTTGGAGGTCTCATTTCTTCTAGGTTGCTAGCTTTCCATGGTTTGGAGCCTCACCATTCAGATTATTGGTTCCCCATAGAGAGGCTTGATTTTGAATCCATGATTCAGCACAGTTTTGTTTCCCTGGGTGCTAATGTGAGAAGTTTACCGTATGAATTATCTTTTGCCCAGCAAGGTCGGAGAAAGGGTATGACTGAGAAAATAGTTTATTTGCTTGCACCTGCTTTGTTTAATTTTAATAACAGGTAAGGATGGTCGCTCACGAGGAAGAATTTAACACATATGTTGCGGAGCTCTCCCAGCAAGAAAATGTTGGGGAGGATGCCGAAGATGATTCGGTTTAGCCCTCCAACATGGGAGAGTCTTCATACCAGCAGCCCTCATTTGGTTGGGGCGCGTCGTCTTCCTCATCGCAAGCGCCTGACTATGATCATTCCTATGATGACCCACCAGCTTGGGGTTACTACCCGCGCTATTGAGCCCCACTTAGGCCAAAAGCCTAAGCTTGGGGGGAGGTATACCGACATCACACTCATATATATATATATATATATCATGTTCGGTCGGTTCTTTGTTTATCCATTGTTTCGCTTTTGTTTTGGTTCTTGTTGCTTCTTTCTCAAAAACACAAAAATACCAAAAATATTTTCGTTGTTTCTTTTGGTTTGTTTCTTTGCTTTGGTTTGCCTTAAAAGAAAAATCCAAAAAGATTTTGCTTTGTTTGGTTTGCTTTTTCTTTGTCTGGTTTTTCTTTGTTTGCTTGTTTCTAAAAAATCGAAAACACCAAAAATATTTGTTCTTCTTCTTTGGTTTTATGAGTTTTTTTGCAGGGTTCATCTGTCCTCAGTGAATTTGGTTTCATGTTATTATTCAAGTCACACAAGTGAAGGGAAATAATGAAGATAAGACAACTTGAGGTGTGGTAAGAGGCTGGTAACGAACTCTATTTATTTCATTTTTGTACATATACTCATCATTGTGAGCATGCTTAGCCTGTTTGTGTAAGGTGTATGTCATTATGGATGCTTAGTAGTTCTTGCTTGTCTATGATTTGCTCCAGCTTGCTAATATTTTGTAGCATGTCATATGAATGTTTTCTTGCATTGTTTTATTCATATTTTGGTATGATATTGTGGTATCCTCCTCTGAAAGTTTCATGTGAATCGACTTGGCACATGCTCACGCATGCATATGACTAATCAATAGTCAATAAGCTTCGATGATTTATCTTGCCTCAGAGTTCTTGTACCACTTTTATGCCATAATTAGTGTTGTTTTGTTGCAAGCATGATTATGACAGTTATTGCTCTCTCGATTGTCACTCCCTCTCTATTGCTAGCCTTCACTTGCACTGAGTATGAGCTCTACCTGTGTTTCCAACTCTCCAAAAACCAATATTGCCACTGTGTCCACCATACCTACCTATTAGCATCGTTTGCTATTTCAGTGCATATTCAATATACCTTGGTTTCTTCCAAATAAAATATTTGTCTGTTTTGAGAAAGTTAGTTAGTAAAGCTCTCACGAACTTGATGGCACACTTTATTCCTTGCACTTAATAATCCTGAACCATTGTGACTTGTCCATGAAAGTTATATGCTTGCAAATTATATGCTGGGAGTCAGCAGAACCGTGTTGTCATGGGGAACGCTTTCAACACCTTTTTGGATATCCTATCCAGTTGATACTTTGCTCTTTTGTTTATGGATGTCGACGATGTGAAACAAAAGGGGAGCTTATGAGTTCATGGAGTCTATACATTGTGTTAGAGAAACGCCTGGGCCGCTAGCTTATGAGTTCACCTTAACCATATGAATATGCCTATGATAGGGGCAATGAGAGCTCAAAGCTAATGAGTACCTTCCTTTCAGCATTGGGAAGCCTTTCAAACTTTTCAAAGCCTTTTCACAACTTTGTTGAGTCACCACTTATTCTATGAGCACCTTCTTGAGAACATAGTTGTCATTCTTGTGTTTGTTCCAAAACTTGGTTAATTATGTCATGACTTTGATGCTTGTATCTCTGATATCTTTACTTCTAGTCTTCACTTGAACTTCAGAGGTGCCTTGGCATTTATATTGTGCTCTACAAACAAAGGCAAGCAAGATACAACTCTATCATACCTTATATTGTGCTCTACAAACAATATGGCACACCGTCAGTCTGATCAACCGATCCCGCGCCTGTCTACGCCAAGCACGTCCTCGATCACATGCCTACCACCGATCGAGCTATGGGCTGCCACTGCGTCGCCCCTTCAGACCGCAGCGCCGCTGCCTTGGTACACGCCTCCGGCTTCCAACGCGCTTTCCTAACACGTACGTCGCCGGTGGCCTCACGCCGCCGCACCGACTCGCGTACTATAGCTACGTTCTCCCTTCGGACAGTAGTGTTGCTACATGCGGTCTACCTCACCGTCCCCGCGCGTCGACGTCTCAGGCTACCACCGCGCCGTCCGCGCACGGTCTTTCTCAAGCTATCGGTTCTTCATCGCCAACTTCGTGTATCGTTGCCGCTGGTTTTGTCGCCTTCTACATCTTCATCCACAAGGACCTCGTCGCTATCGTCATCTCGTCCCCTACAACACTAGCACACAAGTCATGATGATCCATATCCTCGCACGCCCTGTACTGGCAACATCGGTATGTTCCTTTGTCCCCGACGCGTTCCAAGTCTGGCAAACTCGGATCGACACCTCGTCTACATCGTCATCGACAACGTCTTCTTCGGCATCGACCTCTACGACTTCCTCGACCGCGTCATCGACGAGTTCTTCTTTGCATACTTGGTTCTGGTAAAACCGATCTATGCATTCATTACCGACGTGGCCTAGTTATGGCAAAATTATGGTTGTAACTCGTCCTCGATGGCTCGGAGTGCATCGACGTTGGCATCGGCATCCTAGATGACTGTCTCGTCGCGTCTCCGTCATCATCCTCATGCACTATGCGCACGTGGCTTCATGTGCGGCTACCTCGACACCGACATCCCCAACCACGACATCAACCACTTCGACCCCTGCCACGGGTACCTAGACCAAGGTTGCAATGATCTCCGTGCCCAACGCTCCCGGGTCCCTCGACATCGGCACAAGGGCTATCACCTCACTTAAGCATCTCACCAGCTTCCTCTACAATCCAAGCTACCGCGACACCGTCTACGGTGTTCCCTCTAGACCGCGGGGGTATATCAGCCTACTGGATGCGAATTCGGTTTATCTCTAGTCTAACTGTCCGTGACATTCTAGTTGTTCACGATGCTAATCTTATTTCTCCAATCCCCTCTTTATCGTTCTATAGTTACGTGGTGTGCACCGCAAGTTAGGACATTAGGCCCTCGAAACCTGGCTTCTTTGGATCCTGTATGGAAGAAGAGCGATAAAGCTTTTACATGACTATTGGCTTCATCATGAACTCCTGCACTGACACTGGCGGTTTTTTCCGGACGATGATTACTTCTCCGATGTCGATCACCTCTTTGACACATGGTTGATGGTAGCACCAACGTCAATGTCAAAGCTAGCGGTTCCTCTCCTACACATTATGCTATCCTCTTTCATCTGTTCAGATCATAGTTCGTCTATTGCACATTATGCCTCATATACTAAGTGTAGGAATCTGTTTAAACTTATTATTTACATTCTCTCTATTAGATTGCATGACTAATTTTATTACTATACTATTAGTCATATTTTATCTACTGTTATTATGAATCAAATCATATGGTAAATTGCTCATAGTCCATATATTTCCGCAAAGGTCTCTTAGAAATTTCTTTTTTTGGGATTAGAGAAATCTGGTTACGGGATATTTTTACACTGTGTGATTAGTGTATTTTCCGTACTGTTGGAGACCCAGAAATGTTGTTTTTTATTTTCTTTAAAAAAACTGCTAGACTCGTGCTCAGAAGCATCTCGTACTGTGACAATCTTGATGTATGAAAACCGTTTTACTCGTATACCCCAATTTAGCTGGAGTTGCCCTATCCGTGTCTAAAAAGGCAAATAATCACACGGGAGAGACCCTGGCGGCAGAAAATGCTGGGCCTACAACGCAGCCACTCGGGCCCCCACTGTAGCTAGCCACCCAGGCCCACCATGAGACTCGTTCCAGAGAGGTCCATCCATCGTCCTTCCAGACGTCACGTCAGTTTCTTACCTCGCTCGCGCAAACGCACCCCACACGCCTATTTAACAGTCGGGCTTTCGACCCGTTTCCCCTCTCGAGCTCCCCTCCACATTCCCCGACCCAACGCAGCAGCTGCTGCCCCAAAGCCCCCGCGCCGGCGACTCCTCCCCGCCCCCGCCCCCGCCCCCGCCGGGCCACCGCCCCGCGCCCCGCGACCGCGTTGCGGGCTCCGCCGCCCCCGTGCCCCGGCCCTCCTCGCGGCCTTCCGCGACGACTTCCCTCGCGGCTCCCGTCCTCTGATTTGATCCAGCCGCGGTCGCGCATCCGGAATCTCGCCTGGGCCAATCCGGTCACCCCTCGCCGCCGGAGGACGCGATTCTCAGCTCCCCGAGGTGAGCCCCCCTCTCCGACGCCGCGAATTTCTCCCGGTTCGACGGGGCGCCTCGTCTGCCGCGGGCGGCGGCGGCGTCCAGATTCGCGCCCCTGGAAACCCTAGATGCAGCCGTCCGTCGCTCCGCGTCTCGGGGTGGGGGTCGCGCGATTAGCTGTACGTCACGTGGCCTGGGCCCTCGACAGCGGGATTTCGGGGTCCGATTGCCTGCTTTATCGCAGCTTATCCCGCGTTCTGGTCCCCCGTCGGATTGCTTCCTTACTTAAGCTCGGCGCCCCGTGAAAAATATTCCTGGCGTATTTCGCCAACTCATGAGAATCGCTGGCTTTTGATTTCAGGGGTCGTGACACTGCCGCTGCGGGATCCTGGAGCGAATGAGGGGCTACGAGTACGAGACTCATAATGTAATCCAAGCTCCCAACTCCATTCCACTACTCTTGTTCCTGCATCTGTCATTCGTTGAAGCAGCTCGAATCACATTTTGCTCTTATGATAATGCACATGTACTCTGTTAATTCATTTGAAAATGAGGAACTATGGCCATTTCATTTGTGGTATGCTCACAATTGCATTTCTTTCTTGCGTCATCATAAAGGGTTATCGTCGGGCAGCAGAGGACGAGTATGAAGACGAGTACTATAGTCAAGATGAGTATGAGGATGAAGGCTCAGGATATGTCGAGGAGGAGGAGGAAGCACCGCCTGAGGGTCAGCAGGAGTTCCTTCAAATTAGAGAACGATTGAAGGAGGAGATTAGGCAGAAGGCACTGGGTGCTGGTGCCAGCAAAGCTGCTGGTCGCTCTTCTTCCTCCCATGATAGAAGACCACCCCCAGCCAAGTAAGCATCTTCAAATTTCAATGCACCTCTTCTACACTCTTTGTTGATAACTCGGTAATGTGTCTTGGAACTGTAAAGTTATCAATACTCAACGGATTGGCGGGGTATGCTATCTTGCAAAACTGTTTTTCTCTTGAAATCCAATGAGTTTATTATGGTGATGGAGAATCGGTTTTCATAGGATTTCTAGCAGACACAAATCTTCAAGATGTATATGGGGATTTGTTCTATATACAACTGTTGTTTTCCCTTCTTTTTTACTCTACTATACTATAGATTTTGCTGCTTTTGTATTTGCTGAGATGCATGAGATTTCCATTCATTACGTATATCCCTTGTGTAGTTTTGGATCCTTCTTTGGGCCCTCCAAGCCAGTGATTTCCCAGCGAGTGATTGAAGAAAGGAAGTCGATGAAAGAGATACAGAACACAGTGCCCAGAGATCGAAGACCTGCTGGAGTATGTGGTACTACATCTGATCCTCATTATTATTTATCCAGCACTTGCTAACTGTAGGTAATATATGTGTAGAAGGACATCCCATCATCTTCGAGAGTGCCAGCTAAAACAAATGGATTTCCCCAGAAAAAGAAGATTGTTAATGAGGTACACAAAGGTTATATCTTCTCTATATTGTTCGTTTCGTATCGTTTAATATGTGGCCAGTGCGGTCATAAGAATAGCAGCTGCGGTGCAGGTTAAAAAGAAGGCTGAGGCACTTAAGGATAACCGGGACTATTCATTTCTACTCTCCGATGATGCTGACATTCCATCTCCTCCAAGGGAAAAATCTGCAGCTAGACCTGCCTTGACTCAAAAGTCTGGTTAGTTTGAACTTCATTGCGTGAAATTACGTCTTCTTTGTTTAGTGGAGAGTGCTGATTTTTGGTTTCTCTGTGTTGAAGATCGTGAATTGCAGCATTCAGCAGTGAAGAATAGGGCACCAGTAAGTCAACCTGCCAGATTATCAAATGGTTATGGATCGAACATGTCCACTCAAAGACAATCTGAAAAACAGTTAGAATCCAAGAGAAAGGAGGTGGTTCCAAGTAGAGAAAGAGAAAGGGCTGTTGACAACGGGAGGATGCATAGTGTTGATAGGAATGGGTCCAGCCAGGCCAGCGGAAGCAAAGCTGCAAGCCAAAAGTTTCCGAGCAAGGGTCATATCGCAAATAAGCCTTCTATGAAGGAAGTGAATGAACAATCTCTTAG